>ML780113.1:277431-298898 GCA_009831015.1 Picea engelmannii
CTTGTCATAAAAGGTTTAAAGTCTATCAAATGGATGTCAAGTCAACTTTTCTAAATGGAGATTTAAATGAAGAAGTCTATATGGAACAACCAGAGGGTTTCGAACTGTCTGATAACCCTGACTTAGTATGCAAGTTGAAGAAAGCTTTATATGGGTTAAAACAAGGCCCTCGTGCCTGGTATCACAGACTTGATACGTATCTCAAAGACAAAGGGTTCAAGAGAGGAACAATTGACAACAATCTATATATCAAAACAGAGGGTAATGATTTGCTCATTGTGTTGGTCTATGTAGATGACATCATCTTCATATGTAATAAGGATTCATTGGTAAAATGGTTTTCTTATGCCATGGAGTCTGAGTTTGAAATGTCTATGATAGGTGAACTGTCATTTTTTCTTGGTTTGCAAATTACTCAGAGGTTTGAAGGGATGTTCATTTCTCAAGAAAAATATCTAAGAGAAATGTTGAAAATGTTTCAAATGGAAGATTCTAAACCCGTGGGAACACCTGTGGTTACTGGATGCAAGTTAAGCAAGGATGATGACTCACCTGATGTTGATCAAAGTTCATATAGGTCAATGATAGGCAGCTTGCTATACATCACAACATCTCGCCCAGACATAATGCATGCTGTTGGAATGGTAGGAAGATATCAGTCTGCACCTAAACAGAGTCATTTGCTAGCTGTCAAAAGAATATTCAGGTATTTGAAAGAAACAATGACTTATGGTCTGTGGTATCCCAGAAATCATAATTTTCAGTTAACTGCTTATTCAGATGCAGATTGGGCAAACTGTGTTGATGAGAGAAAAAGCACCAGTGGAGGAGCATTCTTCCTGGGTGACTCATTAGTAGCATGGGTTAGTAAAAAGCAAAGTTCCATTTCTTTATCAACTACAGAGGCAGAGTACATTGCTGCTACTACCTGTTGCACTCAGGTATTATGGATGATTCAAACACTTGCAGACTTAGAGGTAAAATACGCTGAACTAATCCCAATTCATTGTGATAACACTAGTGCCATCAGTGTGTCCAATAATCCTGTATTCCACTCCAAGACCAAGCATATTCCCATAAAATACCATTTTCTGAGAGAGCAGGTCACCAATCAGATTGTTCAGGTCCATTACATTCCAACCATAGAAAAAATTGCAGACATCTTTACTAAACCCCTAGCCAAGACACCATTTGAATACCTCCGACAGAAGTTGGGTGTCATCCCGTTTCACACCTAAGAGAGTCCATCCTGTTAGGGGGAGTTTTGTATTGATTGAATATCTGATACCTCCTAAAAATACTGCAACAGCTCAGGGGGAGCATGTTTTCTTTGAAATTGATGTCAAAGGGGGAGAAAATGAGTGGTCTGGATCGAATGCTATAGTTGGAGGTCCAAATAGATTAGCATAGTCATTCCGGGTTGCCATCAATGCCAAAGGGGGAGATTGTTGTGATTATCATTGATGGCAGGTGTGATTGTCATTGATGACAATATTAGAGTACGCAACGATGGAAAAACAGGGACAACGAAAGCCCGGGAGGAGAAGAGACAGTGATCTTTGGATCCCATTGAGAATTCTCGATGAATGTCAGATCTGAGCCCAAGGTTCCACTGGCGTTGGATCCAAGAGAACCTGCACGTTCTTTAAAGAGAAAGGTGAAGCGGGGTGACGAAATCCCGAAGGCAGGAGGATAGTTTCAGATACCGGGAGTTGGAAGAGTCAAGACTCTTCATCATCAGGAGTCCCAGAATCGCGAAATGCGAAACCTTGAAAACCCAAAACCCGAAATAGGCACACCAACAAAGAATTTTGCAGACCAGGAAATAACTTCATTTTGGAGTCCCGGATACCGGGAGTTGAAGTGTTAAAACACTTCATCACAGGAGTGCTGAAATGCCGAATCGCTGAAATGAAAAACACCAAAATCCTGATATAGGCACACCAACAAAGAGCTTCACAGACCGGGAAATAACTCCCTTTTGGAGTCCTGGATACCGGGAGTTGAAGTGTCGAAACACTTCACCACAGGAGTGCCGAAATGCTGAATCACCGAAATGCGAAACAACGAAATACCAGATCTTTGATCCGACTCCATTTCGGAACTTCGGATACCGAGAGTTGGAGGAGTTAAGCACCGAGACTCTTCACCACAAGAGTCTCGAAATGGAAAAATGTGAAACGCCGAAATGCCGTTGATCTGACTCCATTTCAGAGTTTTGGATACCGGAACTTGGAGTTGTCAAGAACTCTCACATCAAGAATGCCGAAATCGCGATATGCAAAATCACGAAGAGATCTAGACCGTCAAATCATCAAGAGTGTGGACCATTGATCCAAGTCCATTTCGTAGGTTCGGATACCAGGAGTTGGAAGAGTCAAGAGTTGAGACTCTTCATCAAAGGAGTCCCAAAATTCTGAAATGCAAAACGCCGAAATGCGAAATGTGAAAACACCTTTTTGGTGTAAGCCTTGGTCACCGCCGGAGGTCACATTGCCGAAGAGATGTAGAGAAGAACTCGAAGAGACAAGCTCCATTTCAGAGTTTAGGACATGGAGAATCGAGACTCTTCACCACAAGAATGCCGAAATTCTGAAATGCCGAAATGCAAAATAAATGCAAGATCCTACGGATCCAATCCAATGGTGCAGGTGAATTTAAGTATGATCGGAGGGCTATTGTTGCACTTTAGAGTGTAACTGCTAGAAACGACTGATGGATTTTTCCAGAGGAATGAAACATGCCTCAATGTGATCGCCAGAGACGATGAAGAGGCTCGAGGCATCTTCTGGTGGAAGGAAGACTATTCTTAGAGGTGATTGACAGATGGAAGAGTGTTGAAGCCTGTAACTGCAACAGAGAGGATCAACTCGACTTTGATAGAGAAGATGAAGAGTCTCAACTGCGAGACCAACTAAGGAATCTCAGCATAACACCCAGTGATGATGGACGCATGGGTTTAACTGCCAGAGAAGATGAAGAGTTACGATGATGATCAGACAGAGCACTCGACATGGAGAGAGCATGCAGAAGCATGGCGGGATAACATGCACAAGGTGCAAAGAGACTATAAGTATGTAGAACAAAGAAGAGATGCGTGTTGCTATTGTTCAGAGTGATCAAGGAGTGTAGAAGGAGGAGTGTGCAGCAGGGGAAACACAGAGAAGAGGAATGGTGCATTGAATGGACATGGTACATAGAGCATAAAAGGCAGAGGCACATAAAGCGCAAGGTATGTGTGCAACAAGACAATGAGGTAGTAAAGGAAGGCTGAGGTGCTCTTGTAGAGAAAAAAAAAAGATCAGAAAACACAAGAAGAGGCAGACAGAGAGACACTAATACAGGAGAGCAGAGCAGCATAACAGAACAGTGATAAGCCTGGTAAGCCAATGATAAATATTGTATCACTGTGATAAATTTATATATAGAAAACTTTATATGTTAGGGTGGAAGGGAGGTGCTAGGGAGGACTATTTTCCTCAGAGGTTCAAGTGGGTGCTTGAACACAGGGAGTTGTAGCTTCCATCTGGCTGCATCCAGAGAAACCAGGGTGGTAGGGTGGTGCAAGGGAGAACTGTTGTTCTCTGTTATACAGGTTGGTGCCTGTGTGGCTGGAAGTTGGTGCTTCCATTCAGTTGGTGCTGGAACACTTAGGGAGTTGGTGCTTCCTTCTAGTGGGTGCTAGAGAAACCAGGGAGTTGGTGCTTCCTTCTAGTAGGTGCTAGAGAAAACGGAGAGCTGGTTCTCTCAGCAAGTTGCAGCTTGCAAAACAGAGGTTGAAGCCTCATTATGAGTTGGTGCTCATAGGTATGATAATCTACAGAATGTAAAGAATACTTATCATATAAATATGAAGAGGTTTTTACCCTTTATGGGTTTCCTCAGAAAATATCTATCTTTGTGTATTCCTTATGTGCGAATGATGCTGAATGTTCTATTGCTTACTTCCCTGCATTATGGTGATTGTCATTGAGTGCTCTGTAAAGAATTTAAAATAAGCATAATTGTTTAAGCATGATAACAACTGATTCACCCCCCCCTCTCAATTTTCCAACAAGTAAAATAATGTAAAGTCGAGTGAGTCACCCTAAGTTATGAGTCATTGTTTGATTCTAAACTTAATGAAAAGTACATGAAATAAATGCTTTGCAAGAAATGATAAATTAACCTATCACAATAAAATCTATATTGAAAAATGTATATAACAATTAAATTTTATACTAAAACTAAATGGGCAACGAATACCCTGCGCAGTGTGCCCTTGCTGCTTCAGGTATTCGTTGCTTTAATGAGTTACAAAACTATGTTCAACTCAACATTCACACATCAAATGAAATCAATTGGAAAAGATAAAGCTGTTGTTTGATATTAATAAAAGGAACAAAATGGGATTTACAACCAAATCAAAATAATTTATTTGATACTAAGGATCCTCCACCTTTAATATGCCCATTCAACTCGCTTTTATAGAGAAGACTGTCATCTAAATTGTAACTACTATGACTACAATTGTGGATCTTAGAACAGAGAATCCGAAATACAAATCAGGGGATCTGATTTACAAAATAAAGATTCTCGGTGGTAATAATTTCTAACAATAGTTTTTGCTTCTAATTTCATTAACAATTATCTCAGTATCCATCCATGCTGGCTGAGCATTCCATTTGGTGTTGGGATTTTTTGCAAATCTAGTTGTAATGCAAAATCTAGGAATTTCATTTTTAGAAAAATGACAAGATTTCCCAAGTTGGGGATTCTTTGGAAAATCTGCTCAAGAGTCACCTAATTAGTATTATTCTTTGTATTCGTCTTCATCGCTCCAGAAATCACATCTGAATATCACTGCCCGAAAATGAATATTACACTTTGCTTCTAACTAATTGCAGGAATTATAGTTCAGATCTCATATTCAACATGTAGAATATGATTTCCTTGATTCCTTTGGTTGTATCATTGATCTTTTGACAGGTTGAGCACAATCCAATTGCTCCCAGTGTCGAATTCTGGATTTTGTTTACAAACTCATGGATTTACAACTCATTCCTGCGTATTTCTTGTAGTTGACTGCTGAGTTTGACCACACGTTGACCACAAGATGCTAAAAGTTGTGAGGATGGCCAGATAGGTATTTACCATCTTCTGACATCAGGGAAGAGCCTCCAAGTGGAAAATATGAAATTGAAAGAGCGCAAGTATGCCAACCTACGATTCATATAATAGCTGAGACGTCTGAGTTAATTCTTTTAATATTAGAAATTCAAGTAATTTGGTAAATAAATGACTTTTAATAATATTTGCTAGCCAAAATCAAAAGTTTTATTCAAAAACAACTTATTACCTTAATCATGCTCATTATGCCATTATTCCGATGAAAGTGGACAAAAATAAGAGTTTTTGGTCAAATAATGGAGGTGAATGGGCTGGATTGGAATGGTAAAAAGAATCAAAACTGACACCCAACAATTGTGACATCAAACTTTTAAACCATGTGAAATGCAACCTCCACAACTCTTCAAGTACCCTACACAAAGAGCTAGACATAACCTCTACAACTCTTCAAGTGCCTTGCACCAACAATGAACCATAACTCATATGTCTCCTTTGCACAAGAAACACTACAAAGGGAATACTTATGAGCGACAATAAAAATATGTAGTTTTTCATAATAAGAAATTTATTAATTTAATTTATCGTTAGGCGAACTTACTAGGCCAAACTCTAAATAAGATGATGATGAATAACTCAATGAACCCACCATTATTTATACAATATGACAAAATGATATTGAAAATTAGTTAATTAATATTATAAAAGGGGGTGAAAATTAATATGGGTGAGGGTTTATAGTGCCAAGGAATTAGGGTATTATAAGTTATGGGGTTAAAAAAGTTATGGGTTAAATGTTATGGTGAATAAGATGGTTTTATGCTAGTTATTAAAAGTATAATGCAATGGATATAATTAAAAAAGGGATTTATATTTATTGAATCCATATATATGTTTCACCAACAATTTGATGATGTATGCAACCATAGGCATTGAGTAATTACTCCTTGGATTTGCATGAAATTCACATGAATGTCACAACTGAATGTTTATTATCAAGGAATAAGTACAAAACTCATCATTCCTAGGTACACAACAAAGTTTTGACCTCAAATCAAATCAAATCCAAGTGAAAAACAAATTACAATCTTTGAAAGCTAAAGTGATGTACAAAGACCATTATTATCCTTTTCCCCATTGATGGTAAATTAGGTTGTGGGTCGCTTGGCAATCAATTCACTATTCTAATTAATTACAAACAAAAAACAAAGCCACACCCCTAAGTCATGCTAAGAAAGTACATGCAATCCATAAGAGTTGAAAGGGACATTCCAAATGACTCTCTACCGGGGGTGATGAAATTCATCATTGGAGCAAGCCAAGTGAAGGTATGAATGCGTAGTGATAGCAAGAAACACCCAAGGTGATGAAATCCAAGGGGGATCTCATTATCTATCTCAATTACCCTCACAATCCCACAATAAATCCACTTGGTGATAAACCTATGATTGGCCACTAAGATGTCTCTTTGCAAGTCATGGACAAAGGGTTACCAACCTCATGAGTTAGGCATCAAACATTGTGAACAAGTTGGGATATGCACACATATTTGTCGATCCAACCTAAGCATTAACGCAAAAAATATGGCACATCCCTTGTATTAGCAAAGCACACTCACTACAAAGGACTTTACGTTTCAATTATTTTTAGCTTTGGAGTGTTATTTGGATGCCCAAGTCCAAGGTCCTAATGTTATCTTATATATTGGTAGCTTTTGTGTGTAAGGAGTGAGGTGATATTGTTGATCTTGAAAATTTGCTTGAAAGAAAATGACATGAATGATAAATTCTTAAAAGTGAATTTACTCATATTTCATCTACCGTTTAACGTGGTGCAATTATAAACAAATAAACAATAGAAAAAACAACATATAGATCTAAGATAAATTATAATGTAGACACCATTCAATGCATTACTTATGTTTTTTTATTTTATTTATTTATTATTATTATTTATTATTTTATTTATTATTATTTTTTATGACTAGGGGAATCGACAACGGCGACAATATCATACTCGCATGACATGGGGTCGAATCCTGCCGGCTACCTTATAACCCCTAGGGATAATCACACAGCCTGCAAGCATGCCTCCAGATAAATCAAGGTTTGAACTCGTGACCTGCGTAACAACACAAACGCCTTAACGATACGTTCGTTGGCCACTAGACCAAACCCCTACAGGCAAACAATTTTAAGGACATGGGGGTGGGATTTGATCCACTTATGTGTGCACGGGTCACGATACCATTTAATATAGTATCTCTGGGTGCAACCACACATTCGACCACTACCTCAAGGTGCCCCCATGGCTCCAGGTAAATCCCTCACGAGAATTGAACCTTGCCCAACGGTGAAAAAATCCTTGCTTTCCACCATTGGATATAACCCCTTTGGGCAATGCATTACTTATGTTAGTGGTCACTTAGAAATTGATTAATTTTAAAATCCTAGCAAATATTTAGATAAGAGCATAAATTTTTAAACTTATAATTGTGTTTCAAAAAGTTACTAATTAATAATAATTATTATATTTAATTATTGTACACCTTCATAGACATGAATATATTATTCCCATCTTTTACTTACACATCTAAATTTGCATTTGTTTCAAATGCACTTTTATGAAAATAATAATAATAATAATAATACTATGGCATCTAATGACAACATTATGACATTCAATTAAATTATTATTATTGTTGTTATTATTGATATAATTATTAAAATCAAAATCAAATTTATTATTATTAGTGTTATTCTAATTATTAGTGTTATATTAATATTCACATACTATTTAAAATCAAAATCAAAATTATTATAACTTTATTTTAATTATAATAAAAATAATTTTTTTATATTTAATATTTCATGCATAAATCAACATAAATAAGATGCATTTAATGTTCAACACGATAAGAATCATGCATCAAAATAGTTGATGCCGGGTGAGAGTTTGCGTCAATTCTATGATGCTAATACGATGCAACCATGACACAAAGACATGACGTGTGGACAAAAAGTGATGCAAATAGAGAGTTTGCGTCGTACTATACATGTATTTTGATCATAAAGTGGAAAAAAGAGGCAATTATTATCATTTCATTTTCACATGAACTTGTGGGCTAGAGCTTGTTGGAGCCAACATAGGTTTGTGGGGCATTCATATGAGTAGCCAAGGGATATTTGAGGCCACTTCACACGATCTATTGGATTTCAAGGTAATATTTTTTCTCATTTTCCCTAATTTTTAAAATTTTCATAGATTTGGGATATGATTTGGAACTGGATTTGAGATGGGATTTGGGTTTATATTTGGGATAGAGGTAGTATGGTTTTTAACCTATAACCCTAAGTTTTAAATTCCATTTAACAAAAAAATAAAAGAAAAGAGGCTAGGGTTTAGGTTTTATATAACTATTCCTCTTCCTCCTCTTACTGTCCCTCTCCCTCTTACTTTTATTCTACTTGTCCTCTATCCTCCCGCACTTCTCCTACCTCTCCATCTCCTTCATATTCCTTTTTTCTCTTTCCTTTTTCTTTTCTACGACCCTCCTCTTCTTCTTCCTTCTTCTTGTCCCTCTCCCTATCCTTTTTCCTCTTCCATTTATTCTTTTTGTCCTCTATGATCTTCCCCTTCTTACTCTCCCTCTCCTTTTCCTTCCCCTCTTCCACTTCATCTCCTTCCTCTTACTCTCTCTCTCCTTCCTCTCCCTCTTCCTCTCTTTGTTATTACTCATTTTCATCGTTGACTCCCTCTCCTTCTTTATATTTCCCTTTCTCCCCCCACCTCACACCACTACTCTTTTTCCTCCACCCTCCTTTCCCTCCCCCTCTTCCTCCTCTCCGCCCCCACCACTCCACCCTTGTTTTTATTCATTCCTCCTTTTTCTCCCTCTCCTTATTTTTCTTCATTTTTGTCTCCCCCTTACAACACCCTTTCTTTTTCTTCTCACTCTCCCTTTTCCTCTTTCTCTTCTCATTATTTTTCTTCTCCTTCTCTCCCTCTCCTACTCTTCTTGTTGCAAGGTAAGATAACCCAAATAATATATATGTTTTAACAAAAACGATAAAAATTTGTATTAAAAAATGTTGTGGCTACACTAGATAGCATGCAAATACAAAGCTTTTAGAAGATAGATCGTTTCTTGCAATTCTTTCACCCTCCCATTGAAAAAACGGGGGGAGAAAAGGTGAACTTTCTTATAGACACTTTTCGTGCCATATTCTTGAGTATAAGGATGAACTCTTACAAATTGATTGCATAATAGAATATAGAAACAAAAATAGTTATTTATTGTGAGTTGTCATTCCCCCCTTAATCAAGAGAAAGTCCAAAGTTAACTAATGACCCAAGAGGATATTCATTTCTTCCACATAATATATCTGGTCCCGATTATACTTCCTTCCCCTTATGAAAGGAGGGGAGGGATTTGGAGCATTCTTCAGGACTTTGACAAAAGAAAAAGATTTAGAAGACTTAGAGTGGACATGTGATTCTAGCTCCACTTCTTTTTCCTCTTCCTGATATGATTCCCCTTCTTCCTCCTCTATTTCCTTTGCTTCCTCTTCTTCCTCCTCTGATTCCTTTGCATCCTCTTCTTTTTCCTCTCTATTAGGGTCCTAACTCACACATAGGTAGAACAATATATTCAGACGTAATAAAGGTCAATATTAATAAGGCCTTTCAATAAAATAGAATAAGTCAAATGTAAGAAGATCTAATAGAAGTTTCCGCTTCTAGAAGGATCTTCCTCTAGATGCTTCTTTTGATAGACATATTTAGTATAAATAGGAGTCGAGGGTATGAGAACCCTAGCTTGGATATTATTTTAATGGAGCTCTTCTCAATTGGAGGTTTCCCCCTCGAAGAGGCCCGTGAACATTTCTTTCATAATCAAAGTGTTATTTCTGTTGCTATTCTTATATCATTTCAGTGCTATTGTGGTGATTGTTTTGGTTATATTGCTGTTATTCTGCCATTTCTAGCATTTTATTTCTATTCTGCATGCTTTTTATATATGGTATATTACAAGTGGTATCAGAGCACTTTCCTCGGCAGAAAGTGTGGGTTAATTTTTTTCCAGGGTAGAGATGTATTCCAACGTCTTTAAGCCACATAGATCTATCATTATGCGCATAAACCCACGGTTGAGGGATTCATACACGTAGGAAATACAAGTGGTACTTAAGCGCACATTTGTTGGCCACCCTTGTAACCCCTGTTGGTACCCCTTCGAGTGGTAACACATCAGACAACACCTGTGTACAAATCGACCTAGATTACCTGAAGCCCTCTTTAGATAAATTGATTGGCCGCTTGACAACTATAGTGGCACCGAGAACAACACTTGGGAAGATACTCTCTAGTACCTAGGTAGTCGGGTAGTACGGCTAAGGGTACTATCTATCCTCCTTAGTTAGTTCCCTGAGATATTGGGCCGAGTACTACTGTTGGACCCCACACATATATCAGAGAGTTATAGCACAGGACAAACCCTTGTCTGTAGAACCCTTGAATACCTAACCCTTGGGGACAGAAACATTAACAAATTAAAACAAACAAGATCTCTTGTCGCACAACTGTGTTCAGGTTCCAAGTAACTACACATTTCTTCCTAGTTAAGCATTTGGTCATTTCATTACTGCAGTATTCTTCAGATCAAAGTATAACTCTGCAGGTGTTTGAAAAAAAAAAAAAAAATTCTGGAAAATTTTGCACCATTATTTGAGACTTATTCCATTGGATTCATCTCTTTGCCCTTATCACATTCATACATATCATTTTTCAAAATTTTTTTTGACCCCACTCGCCCCATTTCAGTTTCCTCATCATCATGGCCCATACCCATAGTCAAGACCTCGAAGCTCGCTTCAATACCTTGCAATCTAATTTCACCGAGACCCAACAAGAAGTGAAAAAAATCAGTGCTAATGTTGCCACCCTCAATACATCCATGTAGTCCTCAATGGAGGAAATCAAACAAGACTTGACTACCCAGCTTGAATCTTTCGTTTCGATGCTCTGCACCAAGATGCCTATCCCTACAGATAACCCTTTATCTGATCCACGTTCAAATACTAAAGCTGAACATTCCTCTAACTTTCAACACCATCACTTTCAACGTGACCTATGCCTTCTGCGGGTGGCTGTGACCAAATTTGATGGCTCGGATCCTACTGGTTGGGTAACCCAAATGGAACATTATTTCTCTTTATATGACATTACATATGACTTGGCCAAACTCCAATATGGTGTTCTCCATCTAGATCAAGAACATTGGCAATGGTGGCAATGGAGAAAAACTTCCTGTCAAGGGTATATTGCTTGGAAACAATTTGTGGCAGAGATTTATGAATGCTTTGACACTGACACCAACCATTTGGGCCATTTGACAAAGTTGAAACAATCAGGAACAGTGGAATACTTTATAGCTGCTTTTGAGCCCCTGGCTTTTCGGACAGAGGGCATGTCTGATGCCTTTTTCCGAGAGTGTTTTATCAGTGGTCTCAAGGATGAGATTCAGGCCCATGTCCTCATGGCTTGGCCTCAGAGTTGGGTGGAGGCTACTAAAAGAGCTAAAGAAGCACAACAGGTTGTATCTTCTCAAAATTGGAAACCCTCCTTTATCCCTCTCACTAAACTAGTAAATCCCACTACTCCCTCCGCTCCACTAAATATCCAAAAATTGACTAGGGCTGAAATGGATGAACGCCAACTCAAAGGCCTTTGTTATAATTGTGATGAAAAATATTTCTCGGGCCACAAGTGTAAGGAACAAAATCTTTTTATGGGCATCTCAGAAGATATTTCGGAAGAGGATGTTGAAACTCCCCTTGTGTCCTCCTGAAGTAGAACCAATCATTTTCCTAAATGCTCTCACTGGCTTCTCTGCTCCCCAAACCCTCAAGCTCCTTGGTTACATCAAGCATAGGAAGGTCATCATTCTGGTTGATAGTGGAAGCACCCATAATTTTATTCATCGCTGCACTGCCCAAGAAACTCATTGCTACACCCATGCTGTCAATAATTTCCAAATCATGATTGCCAATGGTGGCTCCATGAAATGTGGAGGGCATTGTGAAAATGTGCGTCTCCAAATTGGTGACTAACACCACAAATCTCATATGTTTTCTATCGACATCGATGGTTGTGACATTGTGTTGGGTGCATACTGGCTAAGGAATTTGGGTCCAATTCTCATGGATTTTAAGGAATTAATCATGCAATTCGACCAGGAGGGCCAACAATATAAGTTCCAAGGCATCATCGCTGGTTCACCTGAGATCATTAGTCCCCATCGCGTGGAAAAGCTTCTCAGAAAAGGTAATCCTGGTGTTATTTCCCAACTCCATGCCATACAAGCAACATAGACACCCTTGGTGCCACAAGACCTCCAATCCATCCTTTCTAAACATCAAGTGGTCTTTTCCACTCCCCAGGGACTCCCTCCTTCTCGTGGTGTTCATGATCATTCCATTCCCCTTGTACTAGGAAGCCTTCCTCCCAATATCCGTCCGTATCATCACCCCTTTTCCCAAAAAAATGAAATTGAGAAAATGGTCTAGGAACTCCTTAACACATGCATTATCCGCCCTAGTATGAGCCCCTATTCTTCTCCTGTGGTCATGGTCCTAAAGAAACAAGGTTCTTGGTGAATGTGTCCAGACTTTCGTTCCCTCAACAAACTTACCATTAAAGACAAATTTCCCATCCCTGTCATTGATGAGCTCTTGGATGAATTGAGTGTCACCCAATTCTTTACTAAACTTGATCTTCGTTCTGGATACCACCAGATACGTATGAAAGAGGCAGACATTCCCAAGAGTGCCTTTAGAACTCATGAGGGCCACTATGAGTTTTTGGTCATGCCCTTTGGCTTGTGTAATGCCCCCTCCACCTTCCAAAGCCTCATGAATCATGTCTTCCATCCTTTTCTTTGTCATTTTGTCTTAGTTTTCTTTGATGATATCCTCATCTATAGAAAAACCTAGACAAACCATCTTTCCCATGTGGATAGAGTCTCCATCTATTTTCTCAGCACCAACTTTTCCTGAAACAATCTAAATGTGCTTTTGGCGCCTCAGAAGTCGAGCACTTGGGTCATCTGGTTGGCAAGGACAACATCAGGGTGGATCCTAAAAATATTGAAGCTATGCAAGACTGGCCTCACCCAAAGACTCTCAAAATCTTGCATGGATTTATGGGCTTAACATGTTATTATCGCAAGTTTGTTAAGAATTATGGAAAGATTGCAACACCTCTCATTGCACTCTTAAAAAAGAACTCTTTCACTTGGAATCCAGCCACAACTCAAGCTTTTCAAACCTTGAAGATGGCCATGTGCACCACCCCAGTCCTAGCCCTTCTCAATTTCACAAAGACCCTTGTCTTGGAATGTGATGCTTCAGGGAAAGGAATTGGTGCTATCCTTATGCAAGAGGGTTGGCCTTTGGCCTTTACCAACAAGCAACTGTCTAAAAGAAATTTGGGCAAATCAATCTATGAAAAGGAAATGTTAGCTATTCCACATGCCGTTGATCTATGTTGCCCTTATCTATTGGGGCAATGCTTCCAAATTAAGACAAACCATCAAAGCCTCAAGTATTTTCTGGAACAACGCATTTCCTCCCCGGAGCAACAAAAATGGGTGACCAATCTTTTTGGATATGATTTTGAGATCATTTAAAAAAAGGCAAAGACAATGTGGTTGTGGATGCACTTTCCCGAAAGTATGAAGATGACAGATCCATTTTTTCTCTTTCCTTCATTGTACCAGATTGGCTCCAATCCATCCGCCGGGAATGGTTACATGATCCCAAAAGTTCACAGCTAATCCAACAATTGCAGTTCAATGCTCCATCTTCCCCAGGGTACTCTTGGCTCCATGATGAGCTTTGATACAAAGGCCATTTGTATTTAAGAAAACAATCCAAACTTAAATCCACAGTACTTTCTGAGCTTCATGCTACACCCATAGCTGGGCACTCTGGGTTTACCAAAACCTATGACAGGGTCAAACGCTCTTTTTTTTGGGATGGCATGAAACAAGACATTCATAATTTTTTAGCTGAATGTGATGTGTGTCAATGCAACAAGGGAGAAATAGTCAAATCTCCGGGCACACTACAACCGCTTCCGATTCCACCTGCTATTTGGAGGGATATCTCTATGGATTTTATTACAGGCTTACCTAAATCGGGAAATAAATCAGTCATCATGGTGGTTGTTGATCTCCTTTCCAAGTATGCTCATTTCTGTGCTCTTCAACACCAATTTACAACATCCACGGTGGCTCAACTTTTCATGGATCATGTCTTCAAGCTTCATGGCATGCCACATTCTATTATTTCTGATCGTGACCCAACTTTCACCATCAATTTTTGGCAAGAACTGTTCAATCTACAAGGCACCCAATTGCATCTCAGCACAACTTGTCATCCCCAGACTGATGGTCAAACAAAAGTTGTCAATAAGTGTTTGGAAACATATTTGAGGTGTTTTTCCTTGGAAAAGAAAAATTAGTGGGCTTAATGGTTACCCTTAGTTGAATGGTGGTACAACACTTCATACCACACAACTACATGCATGACTCCTTTTGAAGTGGTATATGGACAAAAGCCACCTTCAATTCTCTCATACTTGCTTGGTGTCTTGAAGGTCCAAGAAGTTGAAAAAACGCTTACAGTTCGAGAGGCTATTCTCCGTACCCTCAAAGAGAATTTGGTCATGGCACAAAATCACATGAAGCAACAAGAAGATCAAGGTCGCTCTGAACGTCAATTTGTAGAAGGGGATCAAGTGTTTCTTCGACTGGAACCTTACAAGAAAAATTCCCTCAAGGTCGAGCATTGTCAAAAGCTAGCACCCAAATTTTATGGTCCTTATATAGTTCTCAAGCATGTGGGACAGGTGGCCTATCAGTTAGCTTTGCACAATCATTCTAAGCTACATCCTGTTTTTCATGTTTCATGCTTAAAGAAGGTGATTGGAACTAAGTGCCAAATTCAAACCAACCTTCCCGAGTTAGCCGAAGAAGGATCCATTTGGCTACACCCACAAGCAGTTTTAGACCAGCGTGAGCATCGCCTGCATTAGAGAACCATCAAGAAAGTGTTAGTCTAGTGGAAAGATACAACTCCAACAGATGCCACTTGGGAACCAGCTACCATTTTGCAGCAATTTCCAAATCTCAAGCCTTGAGGACAAGGTTGTTTTTAAGGGGACAAACATGTTAGGGTTCTAACTTGCACATAGGTAGAACAATATATTCGGATGTAATAAAGGTCAATATTAATAAGGACTTTCAATAAAATAGAATAAGTCGAATGTAAGAAGACCTAATAGAATCTTCCGCTTCTAGAAGGATCTTCCTCTAGATGCTTCTTTTGATAGACATATTTATTATAAATAGGAGTCGAGGGTATGAGAACCCTAGCTTGGATATTATTGTAATAGAGCTTTGCTCAACTGGAGGTTTCCCCCTCGAAGAGGCTCGTGAACATTGCTTTCGGAATCAAAGTGCTATCTCTGTTGCTATTATTATATCATTTCAGTGCTATTGTGGCAATTGTTCTGGTTATATTGTTGTTATTCTGCCATTTCTAGAATTTTATTTTTGTTCTGCATACTTTTTATATCTGGTAAATTACACTCTCACTCATCTAATTCCTTCTTTTTGCAATATCCCTAATAGAATGAGATGGGATATTATGACCTTCTATGAAATAAATGTTCTTAATGCTCTATTCTGGTTGACAAATTTTCACATATAGTTTGCATGTATTCTACTAAAATCATTTTGTCAAACATATTACATGTAATACAAATACACTAGAAATATAAGAGACAAAAGGTGGTATTTTATTATGAATGAAGATCTGAATACAATGATCCAAAGGATGATATGGCAGCTGTAATACATCAATGGAAAACACACAATACAAGAAAAAAACCTGGAATTATGTCGTGCCCCCCTCAACATATGAGATCCAACCCTCCAAGTGCCACAACCTCTCTAAGCAGATCACTACAAACCAAAATTGAAAACAACCCAAGATGAAGCTCCAATGAAGATCTTGGATGGATCCTCCTCCTTGTCTAGCTAGGGTGGATATTGCACCACCGAAACAAGACCAATAATGGAAGGGTTTTGCTAAGCCATAACGAAACAACGGATCCAAGAGAACCATACAAGAGATCAATCAAATCATAATGGAAAAGTGAGACTTTACCCCTCATTCTATTCTTTTTCCATGCCTACTAGAACTTTCCCTTTTTTGACCAAATCAAATGTAACTTCTAGAATTTCCCCTTTTTGACTAAGTCAGATATAACTTCTAGAATTTTCCCCTTTTTGACTAAATCAAATATAACCCTTATTTTTCCTCCAATTTTCACTTTAATATTAAAAGTCACTTTAATAATGGTTAAGTAACTTATTAATCCAAAGTTACTTTATTTCCATATTGTCACTTTAAAAACATAACATCTCCTAACCGAGTGTTATTAAATGACCCCCTTTTTATTCCTTTTTCTCCACTGACAAGCCACATAAGTCCCTTCTACTACAAAATGGGGAATCCCAAAAATGGGGTCATGACACTCTTCTAATGGGAAATTGGTCTCTGGATCCTCATGGGTGATTTTTACCACCATAAGGATGAGTTGTTTTAGAGTTGGGATATATTAGTACTTCCTCTTCCCTTTCAACTCCATTTTTCGTGTCTTTTGGATTTACCAAACCATCTAGATTCCCAAGGACTTTGAATTTATTATTACTTGAATTGGGCAGACCCTCTTGGGATGGATTTGAATTAGGTGCCCCCTTATGCTAAGAGTTTCTATGCCCGCTTGGAACTATCTTTAACTCAAGTTATTTTGTTGAATATTACTTTGAGGGAGGCTTCTCCTCTTGGATTTTTGGACAGATTTTGGCAAAATGCTTGTAAACATGACATGCATTGTAATTGAAAGGAATATACTTGTAATCAAGTGATTGGTGGTGGTTCCACCCATATAGATATATTTGCTGAGCCTTTGGAAACCACTTCTCCAAATCGACCTCCACAAATATTCTCATGTAGGAAAACAAATTTTCTTTTGGTTTTGCTCGATCAATAAATTGGCCCATCTTGTTCCCATTATCTATAAGAGAACAATCATTCAAGAAAATCAAAGGGGGGAGGTGTGGAAACCTAACCCACACGGAGGTCGTTGTAATATCCTCTTATGAGTTGAAATCAAGGGACCACATAGATCAATACAATTCCATGGATCATATAAAATAGGAATTGGAGTGGAAGATCAAATATCACTATCTTTATTGAAATAAAGAAAAACACGAGTGAATTTATGAGTTGATGATGGTTGAATATGTTTTAAAATATTGTATGTAATTCCACCTAATGTTTTTCACCTTATGAATAGATAGAAATTTCCACGATACATCTTAATTGTTTCGTGCTTTGTCACCACCTAAGAAACATGAGGTAAACAACATATGCAATGAATGGTCCTAGTTCCACCTTTTGAGTCTACCTAGTTCATGATTTGAAAGAGAGCTTGATTCCTGATGGTTTCAATTTGGAAATGATCCTGCTATTTTCAACTTGTCAATGAATATATGTCTTCACCTTAAACACCAAATGTTTGAACTTGCTGATTCATAGAGAGAAAATATGAGTAATTCGCTAAGGAGTGTAGCTTAGTAGTGGAGATAATGTCTTGGTGGTCCAAATTTACTAGCCTCGACCAAAAGCAAATGATAATACCTGTCCTTGAATCTTTGGGGCCCATTGCTCTGCTACCCAAGTTTCTACAACTCTTGGAATAATCTAGAGGTAATAAAAGCACACTTATATAGAATGAGGTCTTTTTGCGTTGGTTCTAGAGACATGAGATCCAATAGAGGGATGACTTCCAACCATTTTACAAGTCTCCTTTGTTGGGGATAATTTTTTTGTTTGGAATTAAGGATTGGATTAGGGAATTAAATGCCTCAATCTATGAGCAATTGGAATCTCCCATTATTCCTTGAATTGATAGCTTCAATTGATATTAATATCCCTCTCACTCATAGATTCACAAGGGAGGAGACCCTATAGTCAACACTTGCATGAAAATTTGGTGGTTAAAAAGGAGAGGGTCCCTAATAGTGTTTTTCTCTAGCGACGAGGAGAGGTGATTCTTGGCCAACAATCACTCCAATGATGGGAAATGGTAGTGGCTAGGGAAAACCCTAGCCGCAGAAGAGAATGCCTCCCATATGATTTCTTTCCTCATTAACTCTTCCCTTTTCCACCCAAACAATATTAATGTTAATTAATAATTACCATTGATAAATTATTGTTGTTATTATTAAATTATCATTATTGGTCTTCCCTTAAAATAAACCATAACTCACTAAATTAGGTCACAGTTAGGTTGATATCAATAAACACTCACATTACTTTATATTAAAATAAATTAACACAAATAATATCCTCTGACCCCTCTTGACCATTTCATTGCACTCCCCCTCCTACTCTTTACACTTCTAAGTAGACACATTGGCATGAGAGAAGATCACGATGGTGTTGGTGATGGTGCAATAGTTGGTTTCATTTAATTATAACAACTATGAGACTTTGTTCAATAAGTATGTTGTTAATTGCATATAACAACCCCTCAAATTATTATCTTAAGTGACCAAAGCGTCTTTGCATATGTTCAAGTCACGTGTGTTTATTTTTAATGCTCGTGCCAATTAATTATGCATATATTTTATTTTTTCCATGGAGAAAAAATCGTAATTATATTATATCATAATAAATAGAATTAAATTTTTCAGATGATTATCATCATGTCATATATCTCTATAACAAAGAGTCTATATATTTCATTTGTTGCATTTTATCTATCTCCTATCTAATAAAAAAATAGTGCCACATGCGTCATCTTTCCTATATGTAAAAAATATACAAGAATCTACTTATACAATCTTCCCATATACTCCAATTGTATAGTTTTCCATTTTCCTCAGTGGTTATACACAATCTGCACTCAGATCTTTTGAAAATTTATCTAGACTAGGTAGATAAGGGTATCTCTAACTTAGTACAAGGAATCATGATTATAAACATTGGAGATTCCATACACCACTTCTTTGATAATCCATCTCCCAGGATCCAACTACAGTCCTTCCTTCGATAGTTGATATGCTTCAATGTTCCTTCCCCTGTAGACATAGAAGAAAGAAAGTGATCCATATGGATGTTGGTGGCCTCCCACCTATTCCAATTGGCTCATTTTGGCAGTTTTCCAGTTTGGCAAGTTTTTCCCTAGTTTTTGGGTCCTTGACTTGCGAGGCCATTTTGAGGCCCTAAACAACGTTTTTAAGGGCTCGCCACAATCAAAATGACCTTTGATAGATAGCAAAAAAATGTGTATTCCTCGGATAGACCTTTCCAATGGGCTATCATGCGCCTAAAATGGAGATTCTATGCAGAAGTTACGACCTCGGGAAGTTGAGGTACTAACTTACCCAAACGGGGCCGACATGACTTTTGGCGCTTCATCTCCTAGGGTTAGGTTTTTTAGATGTCTAGGGTTTTTGACATTCCAGTTTATTGTAAAAAGGCCTTCAAAGCCGCATTGTAATCATATTCTTGTGAATGAGCGCAACAGTCACATCTCTTCTCAGAGATAATCCACCACCATTCTAGCAAGCTTGTTTCCACTGCATTTTATAGTTTCAAGTTATTTCCTTATTGAATAGAAACATTTGACTGTATATTTGTTATTCTGTGTTAAGCATCTTTTGATAATAATCTATATTCATTTAGTTCTGCAAATATATTCTGGATTAGAAAGACTCGTGAAATATCCTCTCATCCTTTGTATCACATCATATATAGTCCTCAATATAAAGTTTTCTAAAACAAACATGCCCAACATTCAATTAATCACCACATTTCTTAAGATTTTGTGCTCCATGCTCTGCTGCCAGCATGAGAGTTTATTTGAGTGCCATGAACTTTGCTACACTATTTGACCATCTTCCAAATGCTGCTTTAAACTTAAAGTAATGGGAGTCGTGTAGGTATACACTTCCACTTCCTCCATTGACCTGAGAATTTTTCATTGAAGCTCCATCAAAAAAATCCTTTGCACTTCGATTTATCAATAACTACATTTTCCACCTATCTTACGACTTTAAATGAGGTTGTTTGTGGAAAAATCCTTATGATGGTAAAATTTAATTATGCATACATGTTTGTTGTAGTCTAAGGGAAAGTATGAGATGCTACGGGTAGATCCTTACAAAAAGCAATACATGTTACAACATCATATATGGAAGCACATATATATATAGATAAACATACATAAGTAGTGGGAGAACCATCAATGCATTTTATCATATAGCCAAAACCATCTCTGTCTTTCCATTACATAACCACACACACATGTATGTATGTATGTATGATGTACAATTACTAGTCGGTTACATTTCTTAACTTTTCTGCTGGTCTACTCTAACTGTCTATTCGACCGAATTTCCTAATGGACTACTACAGTCAACTTGGATAGTTGACTGGTGGGTCTAGTCTACAGAGTCGACTAGCCAATAAAACATACCCCCCCCCCCCTAAATTCCTTGCTCGTTCTGAGCAAGGGGGGACTGTGGGTATTACATTGAAAAGTAAACTCTAGTGGTGCCCCTGAAAATGTTTTCACGAATAGGTTATATCATCTTTGAAAATATATACAAAATGAGAATGAGAAAGAGAGAAATAGATAAGGAAAAAATACTAATGCCAAGAAAATGTTGAAATATTTTTGCTTGTCTATCGTCTGCATGTTGACTTTTCTTCTGGCTGCACATTTTTCTGAAGGAATCTCCCACTCATGCATTCTGACATTTGGTGGCAGAGTTTTCTCTTTGACTTATACATGTGATTCTTTTGAGCCTTCAATGATTACCTTTGGAGTTCTTGAATGATGGCTAGTGGTCATAATATTTGACTCATATGGAGTAGGATTGAAGAACTGGAATTTCTGTCAGTAAGTTGATGTTGCTCCTGACTATTCTATTGGTAACTGTGGTATCCCCTCAAATGTTGTTTGATAGATAGATGGAGCCGTTTGTAGCAAGTGCTTAAAGAACACTACCATTCTCCAACATAGGGTTGTCTACTATCTTCATCTACTCCAAATTTCTAATTTGTCTATCAAGGATGATTCTTGTACTATAGTCAATTCTAGGTCAAAATTTTTCTAGGCTTATTGTGTTTTATCTTTGATTAAGACGAGATGTTTGTCTAATTTATTTGCTATCATTTGAGATTTGCTTGCTTATTGTTAATATTATGGTAGCTGCG
>ML780113.1:315611-345163 GCA_009831015.1 Picea engelmannii
ATGCCGCTGGCTCCTATATGTATATTGTATTGTAAACAATGTAACACAATGTGTATCAATATAATATATGCTGGTTTTCCCGGTTTGGGTTTCCAGGTGAAAAATATCTGTGTAATGTTTGTATTTGCCATTGCATCTTTTCTATTCTTTTCTGAATATCGGTTTGCAGTAGATATTGTACAAGGTTAGAATTTACAGTCCCACCTACCTAGTTATTATTAATTAATACCCTTAACTATATTATTATTATTTATTTCTCCTAAAATAATTAGTTAAGTTAAATCAACTTAACTAAATAAAGTAGTTGAACTACTTCAACTTATTGGAAAAGAATAAAATCTCAATGAGAAGAAGAGACAAAAGGGAATAGAAGGAGAAAACAAGACTAATGTTTTCTCTTTAGTTACATGACATAATTTTAGTTTTAATTCATTTCTGATTTTATTTGAAAGCCCAATTCTCTTGTTGACAATAGGGTCTTATTGTAGACAACAAGGTTCAAGACTGAACCACACTTTTCAGATGCTTATTTTAGAGGTGTTGATCCATCCTTGATGGTTCGTGTATTCTTGTCTGTTTGTGAATTAATTTTCATGGCCGATTAATGATATCTTGCAGAGTCAAAATTGTAGCAGTTTGTGGCAAGGTGATCCAAATTATTAATTTCAGTTTTAATTTACTATCATAGTCTTTTTGTATGGTCTTCATCGGGGATCTCTAAATCAAACTTTGGTCCATACCCTTGTAGGGGTTTTGTAAAGAGAAAAACACTTTTGGTATCTTAGAATGAAATAAAATCAGATTGCTATTCTGTCCAATACATATGTTTACATGACTTGGTTACCTTTTCACTTTGATCTCCATGTTTACTTTATCACAAAATCTGTGTACATTCCCATAGATTTTATGAAATTTATTTTATATTGCAACATATTTGAATTATAAATCAGCCTCAGTCCTTGTAATTAACACTTGCGGATTGAGTGAATATTTTGATGCTATAAACCCCGGGTGACATTCCCAACTATCCTGTCCTAGCCACGAAATATCTGAAAATGATTGAGTAAGGTAACCATTACCTTTTCCTCAACATTTATTTGGCGACCATAATGGGGGAAAAAAAAAAAAAAACTCATTCTCTTTATTTCCCTGGTTTCTTATATTTTTACTTTGTATTTTTGTATTTACTGTTTATATGCTTTTTTGTTTATAAGTTTTTTTTTTTCCTTTTTTCATGACTTTATCGAGTCTTATCCTGCATGATCATGTACACATCTAATTTGAGCTCATTGTCAATGGTTAGTTGTCCTCTTTTCAAGGTAACTTATGGGAATATTCTCAGAACCATATTGATGATTTCCTTAGCTTTTGTCAAACTATGGGGGTTTATGATATACATACTTTTGCAAATATTTTTCCACTTTCCCTTCGTGGTAAAGTAGGAGATTGGTGTAGACGTATAGTATCTAGTCAATTTTTCATGGGATAATCAATTTTTGTAAACTTTCTTATCGATTTTCCTCCTCCGCCTATCTTTCATCACTTTGAATTTCTACCTGAAAGCATCCCTGACCCTCCTCGATGTGAATTTTTCTATGGTCCTCATGAAAAATTAACCTGTGGATTGTTCTTAAAGGCTAAAAATGAATATCATACAAATCCCTCTCTCTTCATGAAAAGTCTGCAGTAGGACAATCATGCATCTCATAGTGCTATATTCACATAGGATTGTAAGGATTATTGTCCTGATATGCCTACTAATCCTACTTCTGACAATGCTTTATTTGATGCCTTCCCCTTTAATGATGACCTTTTTCAAATATATCTTACTCAAGATCAACTTGTGTCTAATGAAGTACCCTTCATGGATGAATCCGACAGGAAGGATTCTCTTGATTTGAATATCACTATCCCTCATATTTCTCATGACTATTTTGAAGAAGACGAAAGAGGGGATTCAAGTGACCATATAGGTTCATATGTTGACTCTTCTTATGAAAATTACCATAAGAATAATCAAGATTTTACATTGCAGAATTCCTTCACAAACCCATTGTTTCAATTCAAAGAGGTTGAGGAATTCAATGATGATATACATATCTCCCTTGCATGCATGATTTCTTTTGATAATGATAAATTCAAGGGGATTTCTATGCATTTGAATCCTTTATTTTCTCCCTCGGTGCATGGTAGTTCATTTCTTGATCAGGAGATCATAAATGACGACCTTATAATGCTTAAAGAGATCATTAACTCCATGCTCTTCATCAAAACTTCTAACCACCATTCTAATGTTATTGATCATGCACATGTTTCCAATATCAAGCCAAAATACTGTATTGTTGGTTGGCAGGTCCTGGAAGATGGTAATCACTTTTTCTGGATCTTGATAGGCCCACTACCCTTGCTACATGCATTTGTTGGTTGGCATGGTGATATACACTCTTTATGCATCATATTTCAATTCATTAATCATCCATCTAAAATAGATGACACATTTATCTATGCAAAATGTCATCCTACCTGACTCCAAGAATGTTTTTCTGTTCCTTTTTACATAAATAATAAATTGGGTTTTTAGTTTATTTAGTGTGTCTTTTGATTTTTCTGTTCTATTTAGATTGCATGATATTTTGTCGAAATAAATTTTGGATCAATTTTTCCACAACAATGCCATTCTGTATGTATTTTTGGTCAATAACAATAATGTTTACACAATTGTCACGATGTCGTCCTTCTAGACAACACTGAGAACGCTTTTGGATTTCAATAGTACTATTAGATAGATGATTTGGTCTTCTTCCCCATTTTTCTGCTATCCCTTTCTTCCCTCTATCTTGTGATTCAAAGAACATACCATAAATTTTCTCCTTGAAAATTGAAGAAACACTGTGATCAAGATTGATCAAATGTGATGCATACAGGGCCAAACCACCTCATATGTACCAATTTTCATGATTTATTCCCAAAATCCCGTCTCATTAATTCCGTTAAACCACCTCACTTCCCCCTATTGCATAGTCATTATGGTCAACGATTCCTTGATCTATGATTTATCGACCTACGAAACCAGAGATTTCGAGTTCTTAATCTGTTGGGAACAGATCTCCCCGTGGAGTCGCCAATTTGTTGACGCTTAAAAAGTGCAATGTTGGGTACCATGCTCGTAAATGATTGCCAATCCTTATTACTTAATTATATTAATAATACACTAGTAGGTCCCAAGGGGTCCCACCTACCTAGTTATTATTAAATTAAATTAAATTAAATTATATTCACGGGAGTCACAAAAGGTCCCACCTACCTAGTTATTATTAATTAAAACCCTTAACTATATTATTATTATTTATTTCTCCTAAACTAATTAGTTAAGTTAAATCAACTTAACTAAAGAAAGTAGTTGAACTACTTCAACTTATTGGGAAAGAATAAAAGCTCAATGAGAAGAAGAGACAAAAGGGAATAGAAGGAGAAAACAAGACTAAGATTTTCTCTTTAGTTACATGGGATAGTTTCAATTTTCATTCATTTCTGAGTTTATTCGAAAGCCAAATTCTCTTGTTGACAACATGGTCTTATTGTAGATAGCAAGGTTCAAGACTGAACCACACTTTACAGATGCTTTTTTTAGAGGTGTTGATCCATCCTTGATAGTCTGTGTATTCTTGCTTGTTCTGAATTAATTTTCATGACTGATAAAGGATATCTTGGAGTCAAAATGGTAGCAGTTTGTGGCAAGCTGATCCAGATTATTAATTTTAGTTTTACTTTACTGTCAGAGTCTTTTTGTATGGTGTTCATCGGGGA
The DNA here is from genome assembly GCA_009831015.1 of Picea engelmannii. Taxonomy (NCBI): domain Eukaryota; kingdom Viridiplantae; phylum Streptophyta; class Pinopsida; order Pinales; family Pinaceae; genus Picea; species Picea engelmannii. Next base: position 319,419 of record ML780113.1, read on the forward strand.
TATCTAAATCAGACTTTGGTCCATACCCTCACAGGGATGTTTTAAAGAGAAAAACACTTTTGGTATGTCAGAATGAAATAAAATCAGATTTCTATTCTGTCTCATACACGTGTTTAAATGAATTGGTTACCTATTCTCTTTGATCTCCATGTTTTCTTTATCGCAAAATCTGTGTACATTCCCATATCTTTTATAAATTTTATTTTATATTGCAACATATTTAAATTATAAATCATCCTTAGTCCTTGAAATTAATACTTGCAGATTGAGTGAATATTTTGAGGCTATAAACCCCAGGTGACATTCCCAACTATCTTGTCCTAGCCAAACAAGATCTGAAAATGATTGAGTAAGGTAACCCTTACCTTTTCCTCAACACAACCCTTTTGAGTTCTTGGACGAAGTCCCCCCTGTGAGGGTCTGAATCTAATCGTTTGAGTTTAAGGTTTTATGTACATGTGTACCCCCATGTGGTATTCCAGTAATTCTATGTATCAGTCCTCAAGTGATGTCGACTGGGTATATCAACCAAAGGTGTCCATTATGGTACCGAATGATTATGAATTTCACAGCTTCTTCCTTCTAGTCGTTGAACTCTGCAATTTGTAGCGCACCCATAAAATGTCATATCCATGCTTTCTTGAGGAATTTGTTTCCTCCTTCCATATGCCGACTTCCATTCCCCAGAAAGTAAATTTTTTCTAGTGCCTCGATCAATTGATTTCTTTCATTCGTGCCCTGCATATGTTCTGCATTCATTCTTCTAACTCAGTTTCATCTGCTTTGTTGAGTTTTTCTTTTGGTCTTGGCTCCACCAAGGAGTCTGCTACTTGTCCTCTCATCCTTGGAATATCTGCGATTTCTTGTTGGTTGGATAGATGTTTCTGAATTTATGGAGTCGGATGTGTGACTTCAATTTCAATGCTCTGATTTCAATGCTCTAGTGTAAACAATAATCAGGTGAAGTCGTATTCCTCGTCCAAATTTATAGGCGAGATATGGAGTAGGGAATTTAATTCATCCAATGACATCATTAATTCACATGCCTCAGTCATAATGTTGGTTGTAATTTATTTTTCATGTGAGGGGACTGCTGCATTGATGGCAGCTTGGCAGTCGAATTTGTCCCGTCAAGCATTAATGGTGTTAACCTACTCCCATGGATCGACCACGTCGACCATGTTGATTTATTTTTCTCGGGGGGTATGCTAAACTTGGTCGATATTTGCTTGTGCCACTTGGTCGGGTCGGTTCTCCCGGTTAGTCGAAGACCTCCAGACGAAGCGTCCGACCATGTCGGTCTCTGATCTATTGTCAATTCGACTAATGCTCGGCCTTTTGAAGACATACTTTATTTGTTGAGGATGTTCTTACTTGCTTGAAGTGTTGTTTACACACTCGCTTGCTTGATGTTTTCCCCACTTGATTGATCTTTGGAATTCACACTTATTGGATTGATGAGTTTTTTGTTTGACTGGATCATGCACTTCTGTTTCACTTGATCGACTGGTATACTTGTTTAAGTAATGACGCAAATCTTGTTTGGGTACTGAACTTGTTCTTGATGTTTGCGTTTCCTCTCTAATTGCTGATCACAGGCTCTGTTCTCTTCTCATATCCGAATATATTGGCAAGCATGAATGCTTTGATTGTTTGAGTTGGTCATATACCTTATAGTTTTCTATTAGTTTTCTGTACCTAATTATGGTAATCGACTTTTTTATTTCTTTCTTAATTTTGATTTCTTGATTTATTCTCCTTAATCTGGATTTTACTTTTATTGCTTTGTCTTGTTATTTTTTTCCTCTTTATTTTATTTTTCCTTTTTCTCTATTTTTTTTATTTTATTCTCAATTTCAAATTAGGCTCCCCTGAAGGGTTTTCGACCTAGTTGGGTCCTATTGGCACCCACGAAGAGGTTTTCACCAACAGTACTTGAGCCTGCTATGTATGATATTTTTTCATGTGGGCCCCATTGACTAGTTTCTTAAAGGGGTGCTCTTGCAAGGTTTTTAACTGTACTACTCCTGAAGGTCAGATGTCCTCAACCACATACGAACCCAACCATGTGGTTTCTATCTTCCTTGGTTTTCCTTTTACCCGAATGTCGTATAAGAGTACCAAGTCTTTGTCATTGATATCCTTCTTTTTAAGATGTCGATCATGCCAAGATTTTTGTTGATTATTTTGGATTTCTTGATGATGATACAGTAGCATCCTTTCTTATTCTAATTTATTTATCTGATAGAAGTGTTGTCGTGTGTTAAGCACATGGTAAAATTCAAGTACGAAGACTATCCGACCTATGTTAGCACATAAGTGTAATGGTATTACTGCTTCTTGACCATAGAATAACTTGAAGGGTGTCTGGCCAGTCAATCTTTTATACGTCATTCTATAGGCCCATAATATTGCTAGAACTTTGTCATCCCAATCGCCTCTTTCAAGTCCACATATTTTTTGCTAAGCCCTTATGTAATGTCTTGCTAAATGACTCAACAACTACGTTGACATGTGTATGATATGTAGTTGTCTTTCGATGGTCAATCAATAACTTCTTGAGCAATAATTCAATTGTACTGTTGATAAAATGGGTTCTTTGATCACTGATTATTGTCAAAGGGAAGCTGAATCTGGTTACTATGTTTTCGTAGATGAAACTTGCAACTATTTCCTTTGTGGAATTTTTTACTGGTTCTACTTCTGCCCATTTGGTTAAGTACTTGACGACAACAATGATGTATTTTTCCCCAGATCTTTTTTCTCTTCATGGGAATGGATCAACAAAGTCGATGACCCAAATTTACAACAGTAAACTAAGGCTTACCGAATGTAAGGGTGATCCGGGAGCATCTCGGTGGCCACCCATATTTTCCAACTGGCTCAAAACATTTTTTTGGCAACTTATTATCTTTAGCAGTTTTTTGGTTCCAGAACTTCTGGGGTCATTTTGAGGGCCAAAACGACGTTTTTTCGTGATAATTAAACCTATATAAGTTAAAGGCTTTGATTTATCCCCCTAATTGAATCTCCTTGTCAATACCTTTCCAATGAGTTATCATTCACCCTAAACGAAGATCGTATGCAAAAGTTACGACCCTGAGAAGTTGATGTACTAACTTACCCCAACAAGGCCCAAATGAATTTTGGCGCTTCATCTCCTAGGGTTAGGTTTTTGGATGTCTAGGGTTTTTGCATTCATGTTTATTATAAAAATACTTTCAAATCCTCATTTTACTCATCTTCTTGTGAATGAGCGTAGCCATCACATTTCTTCTTAGAGATAAGCTACCACCATTCTAGCTAGCTTGTTTTCAGTCTACATTTTATAGTTGTTAACGTATTTCTTATTTAATAGAAGTCAAGTTTTAATGTATCTCTATTATTTTTTACCGTGTCTATGTGTTAATATTATAAATCTTCGGTTTAATTTCATTCCGCTCATAAATCCGGATCAGTGGTATCAAAGTGGTTTGTTCCTTGTCATTTTTTTTAATGGATGTCCCCGATGCAGTGAGGGAATAGAGAGTTGGGTCTCACGATTGTTTCTCTTGAGGACAACTACTCTCACACGCCCAAGAAACCATATATGGTGGGAGAAAATAAAGATGACGGGACATGATATCCTTTGAAAATGTTGCTCGAGGAATCCCTTGAGTGACAGAGGAACGAGATGATGGACAACTTTGCACAAATCCTTTGACGACTGCCGACAAACGACACATCCACCTCAAGCGGAGGTGTTGCCCCCTTCAAGGTACATATCAATTTTGATATTCCTATATTTAAAGGTCAAATAGATGCAAATGCTATAGATAAATGGTTAAACCTTCTAGAAGGGTATTTTTCTGTCCACAACTTTTCTGATAGAGAAAATATTACATTTTCACTCGTCAATGTCGTCCCCCATGCCAAAGATTGGTGGGAGACTTTTTGTGAGCAAAAGGAAATAGAGGGATCCAAATTATTTGCATTTTCACCCACTTTGGGTTATTTGATGTTATTAAGGAACAATACTACCTTGTTGGAAGTTATGACGACTTGTATACAAGATGGACCACACTGTGGCATGAAAGAAACCAAATAGTGCCAGAGTTCAATAATGTCTTCCATACCTTGCACACCAAGATGGGTATCAAATATTTTGAGTGACATATGGTGCTCAAGTAACGTGATGGTATACATAGATACATCTAGACAAAAATGGAGTTTTTGGATATCTCATCCTTATGCACGACCTATCGATATGGCATCAAAATCAAGTAGAAGATGAAACAGAAGATGCGGCAGTTTGGTCTAGGAACCCCTCAAGACATAACAATGATGATTGCCGCTCAAAACAATCATTGGTGGCTGAGGTAAAAGCCTCTAAATCATATGTGGGTTCCTAATCTAAGTTAGAACAAAAAAAGAGGAGACAAATCATTGACACGGAACCTAGTGCCACCGTTTCTACCACCAATATACAACCCAATGAACCTGATGAGCTAGAGGAAGGGGAGCGCCTCTTTCATTCACAAATGTGGGTAAAAGGCACTCCACTACACTTCATCATTGATAGTAGTAGCTAGAAGAACCTCATCTCAACATAGGTCATCAAGCGGCTAGCCCTGCCGACAATGCCACACCCACAACCCTACACCATCAGATCGCTCTTTCAAGGAAGCGATCTTCGCGTCAACCAACAGTGTCGCCTGTCGTACGACATCAAGCCATTCAAAGATGATGTATTGTGTGATGTTTATCCCCTTGAAGTTTGTGATGTTCTTTTGAGCCAACCTTATTTATGGAAATGTCATGCTGTATGTGAGTCTAGGCCTCGCAATGTTATTATTACTTTGAACATGAAATTGTACATGATTCCTGAGGTAGTCCCACCTAGTGTTATTTCCTTGATCTTTTCCAAACAATGCAGGAAGGTCATTTCTCAGATCGAGAAGTTTGTCTTCTTCGTGATTCGTTCTTAGAGTGAGCGAATGGTTGTAACCACAACCATGGCCTCTGCAGTCGACCTCTCCACGCAATAGAAGCAAGTGGATAAGGTTGTGGAAGAATACAAAGACATATTCGCATCACCTACTGGGGTACCTCTGCACTGTTAGATCAAGTATCCTATTGATATGACCCACGATGCAGCGCTACCTAATGGGCCAGTCTATTGTGGCTCTCTGCTAAAGAATGAAGAGATCAAGCGTTAGATCCAAGAACTACTCCACAAGGGGCACATCTAACCCAACTCATCACCTTGTGGAAGCCCAATCGTGCTGGTGTAGAATAAAGACGAGACTTGGTGACTCTGCATTGATTACTGGGCCCTAAATAAAATCACAGTCAGGAACCGGTACCCGATTCCCCGAATCGACGATCTCCTTCATCAGCTCAAGGGGGCCAAATACTTCAGTAATATTGATATGAAGTCTGGATACCATCAGGTCCTAATAGAACATACAAATGTATGGAAAATTGCTTTCAAGTCAAAATAAGGTCTTTTTGAATGGTTGGTCACGCCCTTTGGTTTGAAAAATTCCCCAACAAATTTCATGACGATGATGGATGATATCTTGCGACCTTTCACTAATTATTTTATGGTGGTGTATCTAGATGACATCCTCGTCTACAACAAGAATTAGGGAGAACAATTGCAACATATTCAACATGTTCTACACACTCGGCGACAACACAAGCTATATGCCAACTTGGAAAAATGCTCCTTCGGCATGGATATGATCTAGTACCTAGGCTACATTGTTGATGCGCATGGTGTGAATGTTGATCCAACCAAGATCTAAGTCATCCGTGACTGGCCAACCCCAACCACACTCACTGAGCTTCGAAGCTTCTTAAGCCTTTCCAATTTCTATCTCAGTTTTATGTTGGGATTCTCTCATATTGCATGGGCCCTTACCCAAATAACCAGGGGTGGTGGTAAGGAAAAAATTGTGTGGGGCCTGTGCCAAAAGAAAGCATTTGATGATCTGAAGTAACAATTATGCTCCATGATGACTTTGTGTTTTTCATATTTTCCCTTTGCCCAAATCCCTTTTTTCACATGGAGATTATGCAGTTTATGCTTTTATTTATCTCTTTTTGAAGGTGTTATCATGTTTCATCCATAAATTTTCCATGGGTCAACATAAGGTATGATTAATCCTTATTTGTGATGATTTTATGATGGTTTATATTCAATTGACTGAGTACAATGTATTAATATTTCTCGTTTTCTTGAAACAGGTCTAAAATGTGATCCGACCCTTGATCCAACCCTCAATCTGGCCCTCGAGACAACCCTTGATCTGGCCCTCGATCCAACCCTTGATCTGGCCCTCGATCAGACCCTCAATCCTTCCCTCAATCAGACCCTCAGAGTGTAGTGAAGTTGTCGGTTGGCATATCGTCAGGCTCTTCTTGGTGAATCCGACACATAGGTTTTGTACCTGCTTGAGCTCTCCAACTATAGAACTCATTACATTTAGATTCGAGCAGTTTTACCGACCTCTATTTTGAACGCACAAAACTGTTTAGAATATGCTTTCTATTGTCAAGTTTTAATGCATTTATGTTGTAGGAGAGCATCAACCCTTTCAGTTGTTGAACTCTTAACTATGTTTACAAACTCTATAAGTACTGGGATTCGCTTGGGACGAACGCACATGATTTTTATATACACAACTATTATCTTGAATTGCTCTATAAAAACTCAGTTCTAATGTTAATACGAATGATATGCTAAGTTTGTGACTTTATAACAAGTTGGAGTAGTGCCACGATTGTCTGGGGGGCCCACCAGTGGTCTGGGTATCTTAAAATGCTGTATATTTATATTTTTTTGTATTTAACTCTCTTGTGTGCAGGTTACTTGATGAAATTGTATTTATCTTCATATATTGCTTACAGGTTACTCATGATTGTTTATATCTAACTGTATATACTTTGATATCTAACGTCTTTTATGCAGGTCATGTTTTATTAATGGATATATGTTCATAGCTATCTAACTGTGAAATCATATCTTTCTTTCCTTGTTTTATAAACTGCAGATTACTTCACAGATTGGTTATTTAGGCAATGTTTATAACAACTACATCTACTTCATTAAGTTGCAAATTTCGATTACTTCCTGTATATTTTCATAAATTGTTAACTCTATTTCCAACATCAGAGTGACAGGATAAGAGATGATTCCAAATCTCTTTCAACAAAGTTTATATACTGTACTAATTCTAAGAATATGCATTGACCTCTTCATAATGAAAAAGCTCTCCATAGACTATCTTATCCATACTCTGCATATCTCTGTATAAATTAGCATCAAATTGATTCCATTTGAATTATCAGTAGTGTTAAGGTGCCATCGTGACATAATTCACCATTGTAGACATAACCATTACATTTGAATATCGTCACAACACTCTTTGCTTTCAGTTAGGAAGATTAGTGGAAATATAGGGTTTATTTCCTGTAAGATAAGAGTAATTGTGAGTTTTTGAAGATATGATTTAAGAATAGAGTTCACTTTGAAGAATTGATTTTGAAGGATTGCTTACTCATTTAAGGATTGCTTGTTTATTCAAGAGTTGCTTGCTTCGAATAATAACTTCACTGTTCATAGTTATAGATTTCTCTCGAAGAGTTGTTCATTTAGAATAATAACTTCATTGTTCATAGTTATAGATTGCTTTTAAAGAGTTGTTCATTTCGACTAATAAGCTCAGTGTTTGTAGTTAAATATTTCTCTGTACATTTAAAATAAAGCATACTGTTCAAATGGATTTTAGTTTGTTTAGAGTCTTTTAAATCATTTCTAAAATAGAACTGTAGATTGAAAATAGAGTGTTGATCCTTAGGGTAAATCATTCTCTTGGTTAGTTAATATTTCCGTTAGTTTTCCTTTCTGCCTTGACTCATACCGTGTCACAAATCTAAGTCTACTTATTCTGGTCAATAATTTAATTGAGGGAAATTAGGACATATAGTTTACCCATCATTTTTTGGCGCCATTGCTGGGGAGTTGTCCAAAGGTAGAAAACAATTTAGAAGTAGATTATTTCTAAGTATTAGTACTATTTTGGTGGTGGGGAAAATTTAAGATGCCTTTATAGCAGGTTCCCCCAAATCCATTGATTGTTTTATTTTTGTATCACTTTCATGAACAAACCTAGGGACCCGAAGGGTAGATATATCAAAACCAATCCAAAACTTCCGACCAAAGTTCCTTCTAACCTTTTTGGGGGAAGGAACACTCCATCTGCAAACTTTGAAGAATGGTACCGAAAAATTCAAGTAGGGGATAGCTCAACCCAAAAATCTAAAAAAGTTTTAGAAGAGACCAAAACTGGGGAAACCATAGAGAAAAAAATTGATACATCAACCATAGTAGGATAGGAGGTAAAACCACTTGAGACTTCATTAGAACCATCCAACAAAACCTTTTCCTTTTTACCACCATCATGGGATTCTAAATTTGTAGATATCATTGACCCTGAACAGGTGAATGCCCTCTTTGTAGGTTCAACAAATATAGTTGTGTCCCAAGTTGAAACAATAGTTTCAACAAGCTCAAGAAAAGTCCCTGACAACAAAATAGTAGATAATTCTTCCTATCGAAGGAATATCTTTCCTGAAAAAGAACCTTGGGATGCCTCATTATCTTGAAAAGTAAAACCACTAATGTATTCTCTTTTTGGGAATCAGATCAATATGGATGATCAGGAGGATCATAATTACATGAGACATGATGAGGGAGACGAAGTAGGAAACCAAAAAGAAACCACTTTTGGGTTTCTAATTTTGGATACCACACAAAATGTTAACATGAAGAACATTCCACTCTCTGCACTACCTAGATTTTATGGTAAGAGCAATGAGGACCCAAATACCTTCTTATTTGAGTTTGACATCTTGTGCATAAGTTATAACTACTTGCAAGATGCTAAAAAATTAAAACTATTTCCTGCCACTCTTAAGGATTATGCACTTAGATGGTTCATGGGATTAGGAGAGTCTAGTATCAGATCTTGAGAAGATATGAAGACTATATTCCTTAAGAAATACCGAGACTATTGAAAATATAAAGATTCTCGTAATTATATTTTTAAAATTCAACAATTAGAAGACGAGAGTCTCAAAGATTACATGGAACGATTTTCCCATACTTACAAAAATTGAAATATCATGACCTTCCAGATGATGCAATCAAAACTCTTTTTCTTAAAGGAGTTTTGGAAGAATATCTGGAAACACTTAACCTAATGGAATCAGGAGACATCTCCCATAAAACATTCACTGAGATCTGTGATATGTGTAGAAACTACTCGAGAAGTAGGGATAAAACTGGAAAGGGTGTTCGGGATCCCTATAGTAGAAACTCAAAAGGAGTTAGTTCTAGTGGGATTACAAGGATAGAAATAGGAAACATGTTGGAGAAATTTAAAACTGATATATTAAGCACAATAGGTTCCCAATTGGACACTTTAAATATTAAGAAGAAACATGAGGAAGAGAATGCAACAATGTGCATATTTTGTCCAAGGTGCAAGAGGAAGCATTCCTCAAGGGAATGCCCCTTAGACAACATTTCAGTTTGTGGCTTCTATACTGAAGATCATCCAACTGAAAAATTCCCATCATTACCTGGTTTATTAGCCATTTATAAAAGTGGGGATCTGGGGGAATCTTCTTATGCACCTAGAAGGCCATGGAAACCTAGGAGTCAACCTATGTACTAGGATCTACCACCTCAAGCTCCACCTTATTACCAACAACCATAACAATGCAACTCACAAAATTGGAAAAATTGGTCTCCATAGTATGCTTCACACCATCCTTGGTTACAAGGATGGAGAGGAGGACATACCTAGGGAAACACTCAAATTCCACCTGTTCCTATGCCCATTCATCCTTACCCACAGTTTCCACCAAATATCTAGCAACTTTTTCTAGGTTTTGTCCCTCCACCATTACCTTCTATTCCACAACAACCTCAACAATTTCAAAATACAAATTCCCCAAGACCAACATTATTAACAAAACAAACTAGTGCCTAACCAAAATAATAAACCAACTCAACCTCTTCATAATGTTGAGTTGCAAAATTTCTCAACATGTGTTATTTCTCTTGTTCCATTACATGAGATTCAACTAAGGTCAGGGAAGGTTCTCGATAAACAGAAGCCTTCAATAGTCATCCGGGAGGAAGAAGAAGATGAAACTCCTGACCAGCCCACGGATGACACTAAGTGGGAAGACGTTATTATTCCCAAAGACAAAGAACAAAAGCTTCCCCGAAGTGAATCTTTGCAAACTACAAAATCCCCTCCCTATCCAGAGAGATTAGAAATCGAAAAACCAATGATTCGATCTGAATTTGGGATTATAAATGAATTAAAGAATATTTGTGTCAAAATTCCCCTATTAAAATCCATAAAGGATATTCCAATTTACAGTAAGGTAATCAAGGAATTGGGTATCAAAAAGACAGGTAGGAAACATAAAGATCCTCCAACAGTACATCTGATAGGAGAGTTGTCTGAATACATATCAGAGCAACCTAGGGTCACAAAGTATGAAAACCTAGGGAATCCTATGGTAACGATAACGATTAATAATATTCCCATTTGAAATACTCTCATATATCTATGGGAAGCCATTAATGTTATGAATGTCACTACCTTAGAAAAATTACAGTTGAAACACTTCCTTAGACCTACCCCAACAATTTTGGAATTAGCAGATAAGAGCACTTCAGGAGCAAACAATGGAGAATGTGTTAAATCAATTCATTTATGCAACCACATGTGTTGATTTTCCTCAATGTTTTCCCAAATTTGAATATATGTTTGGTGAATAATTTCAAGAACAATTGGACCCATCAACTCTGTCTTCAACATCTTTTATCTTTGAGATAGATGAATCTACCTTATCTTATACCATGCCTTATGAGATTGGTCTTGGAAAATTCCTACATATCAATTTCGGACTAGATGCAGATAAACAAGAACAATTAGTGAACGTCCTTAAGGACCAATTAGGAGAATTTTCCTGGGAATATATCGATATGAGAGGTATATACCCAAACACATGCATTCATCATATATATACCTAGGCAAAAGTAACACCTGTTAGGAAACCTCAAAGAAGGATGAATCCGACACTAAAATATATAGTAAAGGAAGAAATACAAAAACTATTGAATGTCGGTTTTATTCATCCAATTTACGACATCAAATGGGTATCCTTGCTTGTAGTGGTTCCAAAAAAATTAACCAAAAATGGAGAATTTGTGTTGACTTTCAGGAACTTAATAAGGCCACTCTTAAGGATTATTTTCCTCTTCCCTTCATTGACCAAGTCTTGGATACCTCGTTAGGAAAACAATACTTTTCCTTCCTTGCTGTGTATAGCGGATAAAATCAAATTGTAATAGCACCTGAGAATTAGGAAAAGACTACTATCACTTGTCCTTGGGGCACTTATGCCTATAGGGTCCTACCATTTGGTCTATGTAACGCTCCTGCCACATTCCAACGAACAATATTATGGATATTTTTTGATCTCATTCATGACTGTGTGGAAGTGTATATGGATGATTTTATAGTATATGGTAATACTTTTCAAGAATCCCTAGATAGCCTAAAGAAAGTTCTCATTAGATTTCAAGAGATGAATATATCCTTAAGTCATGAGAAATGTAAAATGTTGTTGACTGAAGGAGTAGTCTTAGGGAATCATGTTTCATCCAATGAGATTAAATTGAATCCTGCTAAGATTGAGGTAATTGTCAAACTCCCACCTCCAAAGACTCAAAAAGAGATGAGAAGGTTTCTTGGACATGCCGGATACTACTGACGATTCATTGAAAATTTTAAAAATATTGTCACACCAATGTTTGGATTGCTTACAAAAGATGTCGACTTTCTTTGGATTGACCATTGTCAAACCGCCTTTGAAAATCTGAAATCCAAATTATCTATGGCACCAATTCTTAGAGGACCCAATTGGGCCCTTCCATTCCATATATCCACTGATGCCTCCGATACTGTAATAGGAGGAGTGTTAGGACAAAAAGAAGACCAACAATCCTATGCCATTTATTTTGTGAGTAAGAACCTGACCCCTGCTGAGATAAACTATACAGTCACTGAGAAAGAATTCTTAGCAATTGTTCATGCCATCAACAAGTTTCCCATTATATCACAGGATATGAGGTATTTTTACATACAAATCATTCCACCATTAGATTTCTCATGGACAAACCTATTACCAATGGCTGAGTAACGAGGTGGCTCCTTTTATTACAAGAGTTCAATATCACTGTCCTTGACCGACCAAGAAAAGAGAATTTAGTAGCTAATTTTCTCTCTTGAATTAATCATGAAGGTGATAGTATTCCTGTTGATGATAGTTTTCCATATGAGCATCTCTTTTCCATCTCTGTAAACACTCTGTGGTTTTTAGATATGGAAAATTATTTATCCACTAGAAAATTACCAACTCATTTATCACCTCATGAAAAGTGTCGAATTATAACAGAAAGTGATAACTACTCCTGGGTTGGCCATGAACTTTTCAGTACTGGACTAGATTAGATTCTTCGTAGATGTGTCTAGGAAGATGAGATAGCAGAAATCCTATGAAGTTTTCATGATGGACCATGTGGTGGACATTTTTCCGATAAACGTACAACATACAAGTTTTTACATTCACGTTACTATTGGCCTAACATTTTTAAGGATGTTGGAAAATATGTAAGAAGTTGCAATAGTTGTCAGAGGATAGGAAGACCCACATCAACCGATGAAATGCCTTTATGTACCAAGGTTCTGATAGAACCTTTTAAGAAATGGGCCTTTGATTTTGTAGGACCAATTTCCCCCATGTCTCGTAAGAAGAATTATATTCGTGTTTGCATAGATTATGTCACTAAGTGGGTAGAGGCAAACAACTTGTTTAGGGATACTAAAAAATCTGCTGTTGAGTTTATTTATGAAGATATTTTTACTTGCTTCGGTGTTCCTCATGAGATTGCCACAAACCAGGGTACACAATTTACTTCTAAGTTGATGAAGGAATTAACAAAAAAATATGGGATAAAGCATCATAAGTCCTCTCCATACCACCCACAAGATAATCACCAAGTGGAATCAACAAACAAAGTATTGGAAACTATCTTGACTAAAACTGTCCAACTACACCATAGAGATTGGGCTGATAGACTTCCAGAGGATTTGTGGGCATATCGTACCACATGGAGAAACACCACTGGACATACCCCATACAAACCGTTTTATGGAAAACAAGTACTCTTACCTATTGAATTCCAAGTAAGAACTTTTCGTATTGCTTCATAATTAGGATTATATTTAGACAATGCAAAAAAAAATGAGTCCTACAATTGAACGAATTGGATGAAATTAGACAGGATGCTATCCAAAGGACAATCTTAGTTAAACACAAGAGAAGCAAATGACATGATAAATTCATTAAGAAGAAGCAATTTCAACATGGATATTGGGCTCTATTGTTTGATTCAAGGTTTAAAACTTTTAAAGGCAAACTTACCACTCGATGGTTGGGTCCTTATGAAGTGGTTACCATGTTTGATAATGGGGTTGTAAAGATAAAAACAATTGATGATGGACAAGTCTCTTTTGTAGTGAATGGACATAGAATTAAACTTTACCACATACCCATTTCTAAAGAATACTTTATACAAGTCATGTCATCCGACAAGGCACTGGCCTTGGTGGATGGGGAAGTTTCTTCTCCTTCTCCATGTTCTTGAAACATTTTGATTTTTGTTGTACATACGTAAATATTTAGAGTGTGGTTTTTGACAAACAATTTCAGAAACTTTTTGCAGGTATTCATCTAAAAACAAGTGGACAATTTCAAGAAGACAAAAAAGGGAAGTATTTTACTCTAAAGGAAGATGCTGTTATGATTAAATTCCATCGTCTTCTTAAGCGCCAATTGAATAATGAACATTTTTATCATGATTAAACACTGTTTGATTTTTAACAATTTTTTTTAGTCCTTTTACAAGATTTCTATCTTCCTTTCTCTCAAGGCATATTTCATGGCAGTTGGTGATAACCTCCACCACTAGAGGACATAAGGAAGTGACATTTTATTTTATCAAACCTAGAGGTTACTAGTACAATCCATCCAGACCCTGAGTAGGTGAGTAAAGTATCTTTATAAAAGAGTAGCAAGAAGGTCTGACTAGCGGTTAACCATGGAAACATCAATATAACTTCAAATGGAAGAAAGTGAGTAGGGACTATTATCGCGCAATTTGTACTTTGATATAAGAGGGAAGCAAATTGGTGTAACTAGAGACTAATCCTATCACTATCACCTTAATAGGAAGTCTCTTTCTATTTAGGGTGGTAGGCCCATGGGAGACGTCCCTGGTGACCTAGGGTTTTGAGAAGATAAAGGGAAAATAGCTAGGTAAAAGGTCCCCTCTCACAAGTCACCACCAATCAGAAAGTACAGTTAAATAACCAATTAAGATATAACATGCCAGAAGTGTACCTGCTTGGAACAAAGCAAGAATAAAACTATATATTTGCAAGAGCACTTGCTGGTTAGCACTTCATAAAACCATTGACTTTCTTAAACAAAGAAATTTGCTGAATATAACGAAGTAAACATAAATCTTATAAAAACAATGTTTATAGAGCAATACTTCACATAAAATGTCTTAAGACTAGCTTCAAAATGACTAAAAACCATTAACCATTGAAGTCATATCATTAACATTTGATAGAAGCACATAAGACAAACTATAATTCATCCTTTACAATTGATTTATAAGCTCTTAATGCTGCATTAAATGGCTGTAACTTACTTTAATAACAACAACAAGTAGGTTAGTAGATCAAGCTATTCTAGGGTTAGAAAGTGTTAGTAGGTTGTTTGAAGAATAGGTTTTGAAGGTTGTTTGATCAAAATACTCAAAGGAGGTTTTAGATTAGTGCTTTCTTAGGGAAAATGGAGTCAATAAAGTAGCTGCTAATGTTGAAGGAGAAAAATTATAATGGGAGAGCCAAAGACAAGAGGATTTGATGGCTGAAGTGTTGGTAAGCCAAGGCTTCAACCACCAAACCCTAGGGGAAAGTGACTACTAAGGGGTAGGTAACCCTAGGTCTTAGTAGATTTTCCTCCCTCTTTAAATCAAAGAATGAAGTAGGTGATGGCTAAGATGAAGCAACAAGTGCTAGGGTATTGCAATGGCAAGGCCCTAGCAATGGATTCAAGAAAAATGGTTCCTTGGCACAATCTAGTAGGTGGATAGCAAATTGAGATAAGGACAATAACATGTTCTTGATATCCTAGGGTTTAGGCTAGCAATTTCATAATGTTTAGCAAAATGAAAAGTAAAGATACTATAACCATTCAAAATAAAGAATAATTGAAAAATTTTACTTACATTCACCAAGAATAATCTAGCACATCACCTAGTTGTAGACTTTCCACCAAGAAAATGCCCAAAAACACCAAAAATAGCCTTCCTTCAACAAGTGTGCACTAAATTTCAGTCATAAAACCCTAATTAGGGTGAAAATTTCAGACCTCACAAGTGTGAGTGAAAGATGATGAATAATAAGAGGTAATTTCCCCTTATTTATACAATACTACAAACCAAAATTAGGTAAAAATGGCCGACATGTCCAGTTACAAATAATATCTAGTTTTTACATTAAATGTCACAAATAAACCCTAAATAAATATGCTAAGGTGATGTTATTCCCTTTTCGGGTGATGTTAGGCCCTTTTTGGGCAACGTTGGCCTCCTGGAGCAAAACGTTAGGCCTTCTTGGGCTTAAGAATCTTGCCATACGTGCCACTTGACACACAACTACCTCCAAAACCTCCCAAAGCGTTGGATGACATCGTAAGTGAATTGGGTGATGTCATGGGCCTTCCAAGGCCTAAATTATGGTGGAGAGCGCACAACCCCCTTGGGTCTAGGCATGCCAGGCTACTCCTGGTGAAATGTCCTCCTCTCTCTCCGGTGCAATCCTCTGATCTCTCTCTACCCCCTGCAGGGGTCTCAACATCCACCTAGTGGGATTTTAGCCCCATGGAGGTCTGAACTAATCATATCCCCATGTGTAGCTATCCATCAGGGTACCTGTCCATCGAGTGTGACCCTACAAAATCAACAGATATGCCCTCCATGGGCTCATTAGTCACAAGGATCATAGCAATGTCCATCACATCTAATCATCAAGTTATTAAACATGTGCATAAAACCACTTTTACCTAAACAAGTGCTCAAAGACATTATACTAATCTACAAGACAAGTTTGGAGGAAACACTGGGATGTCCTATTGGAATAATGCTCATTGGATGTGGGATGTTTCCGGGATAAGTCAATCTAGGACATGTGAGTGGATGAGGTGGTAAGGGAAGTCTGGGCAAGGGGTGCAGTGAAAGAAAGGAAATGTATGTCTTACCTGTGGGTGCCTCTGAAGAGGGTGAGCCACAACTGTCATGGATGAAAATGTTTGCAAGCCCATTCATGCCTTTATATTTTATTCTTATTTCTTTTTCTTTCAAGGTGCTAGTTTGGGGACACTTCTCTGGCGTGGTGACCAGTGGTGGAAATGTTACCCACAAGAATTTCACGGAGATGAGAATGTTGGCTTGTGATGAGACCCCCTTTCTCTTGGCTATGACACCAAGAGCCACTACCCTAACATAGTGACCAACTATTGGTAGTGTCATACCACTACATTCTCATGGACCTAATAGGCTGGCTCATGATGAGACCTCCTATCCTCTAACTAGGTCTTGTTTTATTATTTTATTGGGTCCCACTATTTCTTGCTGAGAAGATTTTTATTGCTTTCTCGGGGATCTCTAGGCGAAGCATCTCAAGGTTTGGTTCTTTTGGATTTTATCTTTTGCTAGCTAATTTTACCCTCTAGGCCTTTATCCCCTTCTTCCCACAAGGTAAGGTACAACCCTTAGATATTTGGCCAACCCAATGCCCAGACCAGTGTAATGGGATGGATGAGCGGGAAAAAGATGAAAAAGTGGTAAGTATGGTGGGAGCAGATGATGGCCTTTCATAAATCCACCTAGTGGAAACTCAAACCCTATGGGTACCAACTTACTAGAGAATCCTGTCATTCCCCCCCAGGTGTGGTCAAGTGGAAAGGCATAAGGTCCAAGCACATGTTAGAAGCAAAAATAATTAAATGCACATATTCAAAGGTTTTGAGGATTAGAGTGACACATACCATGATATACAGACTCATTACCTCATGGAGCAAGATCCATTTCTGTTGTAGGACCAGGCTGAGGTGATGGATGCTGTTACTATTGAAAAAGTGGAGGTGCTTAAGAATGAAAGGATGGGCCCTCTAGGGCCATGCTCAAGTCGATTTGTCTCTTGGTACTCCATGTCTTTGACCTGTGGGCCTCGAGACATAATATCCTTAGTTATCCCTAGGTTAGGGGATAATAGGGACTATAGATACCTTTATGTTATTTTCCAATGGTACCATCCACCACACATTAAAAAAGATTGACTGTACCATATCTTCATATTGTCTATGACCACTTAAGTATCCCTTACATTAGGACAATCTATAAGAAATGCATAAAGAAGAATCATCCTCCAACTCAAATACCGTCCCAGTCAATAAAAATATTTTCAGAGCTGCCTCCCCATCTCCTTGCAAAAATAAACATTCATATACAAATATTAAAGATGGTGGTAAGGAACAATCGCTGCAGTAAAAAGGGTGTAAGAGGCTAACCCATCGGGATAATGAACAGGTCTTCTGGAAGCGGGTATCGAACTATGGTATGACTAGGTAAACCCATCATAGTACTGAACATTCTTTTTGGCAGYGAGACATTCTACCTAGAGAGGGTGATGCTTTGACAAACAATAAATAAAGATCAATTTCTGATATTAAAACTTGTCCTAATGTATGACACTACTTGTAGGTAGGACTGGAAACAAGTATGCATGGTTAAGCGAAGGTAAATGAACTCCATTAATMTTGCATTGGAAACTAA
This sequence comes from Picea engelmannii, assembly GCA_009831015.1. Classification (NCBI taxonomy): domain Eukaryota; kingdom Viridiplantae; phylum Streptophyta; class Pinopsida; order Pinales; family Pinaceae; genus Picea; species Picea engelmannii. The sequence goes on from ML780113.1 coordinate 337,459, forward strand.
CTTTAAGATAATCTTAAGACTCTCTTGCCTAACTCTTCTTAACTATATGTGGGATGTTCTGTCCTACAGGTGGGGCCATATTTTTAAYCGTCTTTTCAGACTAATGTGTGAAATTTACCTATACACTTGGGAACCATAAATATTAGGCTATTGGAAGGATTGACCGGTTTCCTATATCTTTGATTGTGAAGTGTCACAATACTTAGGAGTGGGGGATGGGTTTCCTGAGCTTAAAAAATGCTAAAAACTACCCATTTGTATATCAAGCCCATGAGAAGAGGAAGTCGGATTTTTGTCAAAATTATGTCATACTGTCTTTTTACAATATCTCAGGCTATTATATCAACAATTGTTTATATTGACATGATAAACCTTATACTGCTGACATAATTTGTGTGTATAATTAATACGACTGTTGTACATTATACTTTACATTTTTTTAATCTATGTTTATATCTAATACAAGGGAAGACTTCTTACACTCAAATATTCCTTGTAACAGTTACAATTCGATGATAAAGACAACTAAATATGGATGTTACAATCCTATCCGCCCTCTTGTTCACCATTCCTGCCAGGAATATTCCAATCTTAGTAATATGGGCGAATAGTTTTCACCTACACAGGGGATCAAATGGAGTACCATATGGAGGACTGGATGGAGTACCATGTGGAGGACCGGATGGAATTTCGAATAAGGTATTGTATAAATGCTGTAACTGCAAATGTGATTTTCATGCTTTCGTTCAAGTATGATCACTGGAGTTTGATTATATTCGTTGAAGTGATGAATTAAGATTACTAAAAATAGTGTATCTATCTTTTACACTTGTTAAAAGGGAAAATTAAATTTACAACTTCATTTTATGATCATAATGTCCAAGTCTTCGACTAGGACATTAATCAAATCTTTTATGCGATTTGATTTTACCTCCAAGTACAAACCATTCAAATTTTAAATATTGTGCAATCATGACCAAGTGTGGCGCTCGTATATGAAAAATACACCCACGATTCAACCTTTTCCATATCATTTGCATTGAGGTAAGAACACTCTGTTCTATATCACTCATCCTCTGCCTGCTTTTGGCCTCTCTCTTATCCCTTGCTCCGAAACCATGCCAAATCGTCACGAACCTTCATCTTATGCTGCTCTATTGGCCATTCCAGAGTTCGAAGCCTGCCGAGAAGTGTTTCTCCGCGCGGGTTGGGGGCCGTTTCTTTCCAGTCTGCAGGGCTATGATGACGATGTCTCCCTTCAATTCTCTCTCGGATTTGATGGGAAATTTGCTCGTGTAGGGTCACTTATTTTTCCAGTATCCTAAGAGTCCATTGTTGAAGCCACGAAATTGCCACGAGTTGGGGACCGATTGTTCAAGCAAAATCAATTCCCATGACAAAGTTACAACTGTTGGGCATGTGTTATATTATTTGCACGAGTAGTAATGTCTGAGCATATGCGCTGGGCGCGCAGGGGTTTGGGGGCAACGACCCCAATTTTTTTTTTCTGCATCGAGACCGAATTATATTTAGGTGGCTTTTTGGCACATGGTTTCTTTGTCGATGGTTTTCTATTTACGGTTAAGGAATTAGGGTTTTGGATTAATCTAGGTCATTGGGTTAGGGTTTTGGATGCCGCTGGCTCCTATATGTATTTTTTATTGTAAACATTCTAATACAATGAATGCATATAGAATATGCTGGTTTTCCTGGTTTGGGTTTCTAGGGGAAAAATCTCTGTGTAATGTTTGTATTTGCCATTGTATATTTTCTGTTCTTTTTATGAATATCTGTTTGCAGTAGATATTGTAAAATTAGAATTTACATTTGGTATCAGAGATTTATTGGCTTTAGGGGGACACCTTTGTGGTCAAGGGTTTGGCCCGGGACTGTGATAAAGCCTTGTTACAGTGGGAGATCTGTGGTATTTCTTTTTTAGGTAAAAAGAAATGGCAAGCAATTCAAAGATGGAGATCGAGAAGTTTAATGGGAACAGTTTTGAGCAGTGGAAGCTCAAGATGGAAGATTTGTTGGTGGATAGAGATCAGTGGATCATAGTAGATCTAAGTACTGCACCTACAATAACTTCTGCAGATGACTGAAAAAAGTTGGATCAGAAGGCAAAGAGCACAATTCGACTATGTCTCTCTGATTCAATATTACTGAATGTGTCAGAGGAAGCTACAACCAAGGATTTATGGGAAAAGTTGGGGAAGTTGTATCAGTATAAGTCCCTGGTAAATAAACTATTCCTGAGAAAGAATCTGCATAACCTGAGGATGAGCTGGAGACTCGGTGGCAGAGAATTTGAATGCCTTCAATACTGTGGTAAGTCAGTTAGTATCTATTGAGATTAAAATTTCAGATGAAGTTAAATGTATCAGTTTGTTGTGTTCTTTACCATACTCGTGGGATAGTCTCATTGTGGCCATATGTAGTAATACAACTTCCTTGAAGTTTGAAGAATTGGTCTCATCCTTCTTGTTGGAGGAGATGAGACGGAAGAATATGGAAGGACATAGCACATACACATTATTTGCAAGAGGACGTTCCCAGGAAATAAATAGATCTAATTTCTCAAGTGGGATATCTAAGTCTAAGGGTAGATCTAAATCTCCCAGAAATTTTGTAAGATTGTGTTGGAGATGTGGAAAATAAGGGCACTATAAGAAGCAGTGTAGATCCAAAGTTGAGAAAAAGAAGGGATCTGAAGAATCTTCTTCTACAGAAGAAAATATCTCTAAGGAAGAAGGAGGGGATGTGTACTTGGCCTCTTCAAGAACACATGCAGATCATGAGTCATGGTTGGTTGACTCTAGTGCATCCTCTCATATGACTCCCCACAGGGAGTGGTTATGCAAATATGAAAGGTATGATGGAGGTAATTTTTTCTTAGGTAATTATCCGACAACCAAAATCATAGGAAGAGGAAGGGTCAAGTTGAGGCTCATAGATGGAAGGATTAGAACACTTCCTGGTGTTCTGCACATCCCAGGTTTGGCCAGAAATTTGATTTCTGTAAGAAAAATGGACGATGCAAGGGGAAAAACAATATTTGAAAAGGAAACCCGTAGGATGGTTCGAGGAAAAATGGTGTTGCTGAGGGGAGTTCAGTTTGGAACTCTGTATAAGATGCAAGGAAGCACTATTAGTGATGGGTGTAATAGTTCCATTGTTCCTGATATTGAAGTTGAAGAAGAAAGAACTCCTACAGTCTTTGGAGAAAAGGTTATGCTGTGGCATTAAAGACCGGGGCATATCGGAGAGAAGGGTCTTCGACTACTACATGATAAAGGTATGGTTGAAGGTATGTCTAACTTCTCTCTGGATTTTGATTTCTATAAACATTGTCTATATGGGAAACAAAATCGGGTAAGATTCCCCTCTGGTGCAATGAGGGCAGAAGGAATTTTATAGCTAGTTCACAGTGATGTTTTTGGATCTATGTCGGTCCCATCATTGGGAAAATATGTGTACTATGTCTTATTTATAGATGACTTCTCGAGGAAGACTTGAATATATTTCCTCAGGAATACATCTGAAGTCTTTGACAGGTTTAAAGAGTTTAAGGCTCTTGTTGAGAATCAAACAAAGAAAAGAATTAAGGTGTTGAGGACAGATAATGGCGGAAAGTTCCGCGGAAATGAATTTGAGGAATTCTATAAGAAGTGTGGTATAGCAAGGCAGAAGACTAATCCATATACACCTCAACAGAATGGAGTTGCAGAAAGGATGAACAAGATGCTGATGGAAAAAACAAGGTGCATGCTCAGTGGTGCCGGGTTAGGGCAAGAATTCTGGGAAGAGGCAGTGGGTACTGCATGTTACCTAGTCAACAGATCACCCTCATCAGGGTTGGACGACAAGCCTCCACAACAGGTATGGATTGGTAAGGAACCTTCTCTCACACATCTCAGGGTTTTTGGTTGCGATGCATATGTTCATGTTCCAAAGGAAAACATGAGTAAGCTAGATAAGAAGGCTGGAAATTGTATCTTTATTGGATATAAAGATGGTCTCAAAGGTTATAATCTTTGGAACCCAGAAAATAAGAAGGTAGTGTATAGAAAATATGTGGTATTTAGAGAAATGAAGGATGTTGTTAAACAGGAAGCCCTACCAAGTAAGGAAGAACCAAAGAAGATAGAGTTTGATTTAAAGGATGATGAATCAGACTCTATAGAAGAACATGAATCATAAGAAGAAGATCCTCGTACTCTAGTATTGAGGAGATTAGATCGAGAAAGAAGGCTACCAGAAAGGTATAGTCCATCTGATTTCCGTTCAAATTTTTCTTTGTCTATGACTGATGATGATCCTAGAACTATCAGGGAGGCAGTGGATTTAGAGGATGGAAATCTCTGGAAAAGGGCCATGGACAAAGAAATGACATCTTTGGATAAGAATGCGGCTTGCGATCTAGTGGAGTTGTCAACTAGAAGAAATCCCATTGGCAACAAATGGATATTTAAAAAGAAGTTGAATGCAGAAGGAAAAGTGGAGAAATACAAAGCTCGGTTAGTAGCAAAGGGTTATTCCCAGGTTGAGGGAATTTATTTTGGTGAGATTTTTTCTCCTGTTGCCAAGTTAACCTCCATAAGATTTCTGTTATATGTTGCTACTGCGTTTGATTTTAAAATAGAACAAATGGATGTGAAGACAACATTCCTACATGGGGATCTGGAAGAAGAAATCTATATGAAGCAACCATAAGATTATGCCGTGAAGGGAAAGGAGCTGGTATGTAGGCTGAAAAAGTCCCTGTATGGCTTAAAACAATCACCAAGAATGTGGTATCAAAAATTTGATACTTATATGTTGGGACTTGGCTTCACAAGAAGCAAAGAAGATCACTGTGTGTATTTTAAATTAATTGGTGATCATTTGATTTATTTGGTCTTATATGTGGATGCCATGTTGCTGATAGGAAACAACAAAGAGATTATCCAGGATGTGAAAACTCAGTTGTCCTCTAAATTTGACATGAAGGATTGTCAGGTAAATTATATCACTTTTCTAATGACCTGAAAACATTAAATTGTCAGACCAGGGTTGGTAATCTTAGAGATGCTACACTATATGTGCGGGTAAGAATTTTCTAAAGACTATTCAAAAAGAAGCCAAATTACTCTATCTATAAAACTCTCTACTTTCAAAATGCAAGAAAGGATATTTAACCATTAATTTCATCTATTCTATTTTAACCATTCACTGTCTACAACTAATGCTAAGCAAACCATTTAATCTATGCCAAACTAGAGAAATGTAGTTTAAATACCAAACATAACTCTAAGCTTTCCTTCAAATAATCTAAATTCTATTTTATCTTTTAATCAGAACTCCCATCCTATTCTATCATCTATTAATTCACAATTCATCTATCAGAAATACAGAAAGAAATGTTTTAATCTTAATCACTGAATTCTTCTTCTATCTTTTAGTCATCTACAGTGTTGTGGATGCTAGTGGAGAAATACTCTATGAATCTAGATCTAAAAATGAAGATTTAAAATTCAATGTTCGAAAAGGAAATATTAAACTTCTAATTAACTGAAGTAATCATAACAATGCTGAACAAGTACAAAACAGAGTAACTAGTGAGAAATGGGTACGGAACACTAACAATAACTCTATTCTATTTGTAAATCTATTTCCTATGGAAGGGAAATCCTATGAGATTGTAAGGATAAATTTAATCTACGCTATCTTAATATACAAAATCACAACTAACTCTTAAATCCAATCCACTAATTATTCACTAACTATAAATTCAATCTAAGTCACTAACTCTGCAATTTCCTTCAACCGACCTATGTAAAAGTAAATGATAAAAACTAATCAGACTTCCTTCTACGTTCTGGTTTTAAACTTACAAATTCATTGAAATTCAACTACCACGCGTGAATCTATCTATATTAACAAGAATTCAAATGATCCAAGCCTTATGAATTAATTTAAAACCTATTTAATTCTACCATTCACTATCTCTATCTTATAGTTCAATCTACGACTTTGGCAAATTGATGATTCAATCTACAAAGCACAAAACATGGTTATTCAAATCTATCTGCCAACTATCCTATGCTCTGTGCACAGAGATTACTCTACAAAATTACAATGCCATGTGATCTAAATTGTAACAGAATTCAATCTAACAGTTGCATATTTAAATCATAGAAACATGGAACAATTTCTATAGTGATTATTTCTACAGAAAAGACAATCAACATCTACTTTGTATATCTACTAAAAATGGAGAGATCATCTACCTTTGGTGGTGGGCCCTCCCACAGAGACAAAGATCTCTGTTAACGTTTCAGAAAAGAATGATCTATGCTACCATATCCATTCAACAACTATTGCAGAAATGATTAATCCATGTGTTCAATTTTTAACCAAACATCAATCCAGAGAGAAAACTAGTATCATTTTATTTAGCAAAAGTCTCAGTCGAAGTTTTTCAAAATCAATCACTGCTTTCATACCGGGTAGACCCATCATTTTATAATGTTTTTAATCCTCATTTTTGGATCGACGATCCTCCATCTAAGCTAACTACCAATGCAAAAAATGGAAAAGCCATGCAGAGTATTAATTACATAATAAACTTGAATGGGCGATCTCATGACATGAAGTATCATGAGATTCGCCTCTAATAACAACTTCCGGTAAATGCGTCTCTGCATACGTTCTTCTTTGAATAGGAGTACAGCTTGTATGCTGAAGTGGCATCAAACTTTTATGAAGCTTCACGAGCAAAAAGGAGGCCGCGCCAACATGTGATAATCTGCAAAAGAGTAGTAAAAAAGAGTTGCATCCCAATATTGCATTAGTCCATTAATCATAGTATGCATTCTTTTAATTAACATTCAAAAGATTAAAACATTTGCAAAATGTATTAAAAGATGATATTTTTACCTTAGAAACATGGTTAGGTAGGGAAAAAGGATATAGGCTAGAAATGTAGCAAAATAGATATATGTTTGTCAAAAGGAGATATAAGATGCTGGTAACTGGTGCAGAACAGGTGAAAAACAAGTCAAATATATGCAAAAATAGAGGTCATATTCATGGCCCAACAAGGATCTCGGTGCTTCAAATTTAATTTTGGGCATGGAAATTAAAAGAGATTGGAAAAGGAGGAAACTCTGGTTAAATCAAAGAAAATATGTCGAGACAATATTGCAGAGGTTTAATATGCAGGAATGTAAACCGGTCAAGGTTCCTATTCCTGTTGGTGTAAGGTTATATGCAGATCAGTATCCCAAGACACATGAAGAAGAGGAGGACATGTCTCATGTTCCATATGTGAGTGCAGTTGGCAGTTTGATGTATGCAATGGTCTATACTAGACCAGACATTGCACATGCAGTGGGAGTTTTGAGCAGGTGTATGTCAAAACCAGGGAAGGAGCATTGGACATCAATAAAAAGGGTTTTCAGGTATTTGCATGGCATTGATAGCTATGGATTATGCTACGAAAAAAGACCGAGATTGGAGAGAGTGGTGGATATACATGGCTTTGTGGATGCAGACTAGGCTGGAGATTTGGATCGTAGGAGATCTGCAAGTGGGTATGTGTTTAACTTGTTTGGAGGAGCAATAAGTTGGATGAGAAAAATAAAGGATGTAGTGGCACTTTCAACTATAGAAGCTAAATACATGGCAACCACTCATGCACGTAAGGAAGCAGTATGGTTACAAA
>ML780113.1:345419-386819 GCA_009831015.1 Picea engelmannii
ATGGTTTTCTATTTCCGGTTAAGGAATTAGGGTTTTGGACTAATCCAGGTCATTGGGTTAGGGTTTTGGATGCCACTGGATCCTATATGTATTTTGTATAGTAAACATTGTAACACAATGAATGAATATAGAATATGATGGTTTTCCCGGTTTGGGTTTCCAGGGGAAAAATCTCTGTGTAATGTTTGCATTTTCCATTGTATCTTTTCTGTTCTTTTTCTAAATATCTGGTTGCAGTAGATATCGTACAAGGTTAGATTTTACAACAACCAGGTGTTTAATCTTGAATATCAAAATGTCTTCAAAACTAAAGGGTATTCAAAAGGGTGGATTAAAGATGAGTTAATCAATCCTCTGGTCATTATCACCAGACTCTTTACCTTCGAGGGTAAGTACTCCGTTTCAAAGCCTGTCATTTTCACCTTTTGGCCCATTTTTAGTTCAACAAACCTTTGAATTTTCCCTTTTGTTTTCTGAAAAGTCTCGATAAGATGTCCTCCCAGGTCTACAAAAATGTGGCTAACTATCATCACAACCTCTTCCATCATGGCCTTCTTAAATTACTTGTCATCTTAGAATTAAAGAAACATGATAAAACTTGGAAAGACTTTCTCTATCAGTTTTCGAACCCCCATCTCACAGTTAAAAGAAGCAATAAGTCGATCGATCCTGGGACTATTACTCCACCTAACCCCCACTCTCCTAAAATCCTGAACCCTCCAATTCATCCCATTTCATTATCTGATAAGAAAGACAAAAAACCTATTGTTGACTCTCCATTATTTACAAGTCCTATTGGCTCTAAACAAAAGAAATTGCAAGACTCTTTTCCTCCAATCCCTACAAGGAGATGAGGTGATAACCGATTTAAAGGGAAATTATTTTGTAAGAGCACCCAAAGCATGATTGGAAAGACCAATACAAATCCTCCAACTACCTCAGATCATATCCAGTTGTCCTCTGACCATGAAAGCCCTCAAAAAAACTTAGAGAAGATTCTGCAAATGAATTTGAGCCTGCCAAAGAAATCAAGTCTGAGCCTGTCACACCTAGTATTCCTCACAAGGCCACTGTTACACCCTCTCCTCATATTCCTACACCTTCTACCAAATGTGACATGCCTTCTACATCTACTAAGAAGCCTAAGCCTTCCTCTCTTGAGAAATATATTGAGAAATTGCAAAAAGAGAATGCTCAGTTGATCCAACGTTTGGCAGAACGTGAAACTATGGATCACCATTTGCACCATGACAATGCTATCCTTCAAGAAAAGGTAAATTCTCTTCAGCGTTTGGTCGACCAAATGACTACCACCAATCATAGTTTGAGGATGCAGTTGAAGCATCGGAAGAGGCCTAAGAAGAAATCTCCAGGACATGAGGGAGAGGCCTCTAAAGCTAATCTATGCCCTCCTTCATAAGTATAACTATGTTTGGTGACCCATTTTTTTTGCGAAGGGACCTGCAGACTCTTAGGCATGGGAGATATGATGACTATGTTTTTTGCCTATTTTTCCTTTTCCCAAATCCCTTTTTGCACATGGAGATTATGCAGTTCATGCTTTTATTTAGCTCTTTTTGAAGGTGTTATCAAGTTTCATCCATCAATTTTCCATGGGTCAACATAAGGTATGAGTAATCCTTAATTGTGATGATTTTGTGATGGTTTATATTCAATTGACTGAGTACAATCTATTAATATTTCTCGTTTGCTTGAAACAGGTCAAAAACGTGATCTGACCCTTGATCCAGCCCTTGATCCAGACCTCGATCTGACCCTTTATCCGACCCTCGATCTGACCCTCAGAGTGCAGTGTAGCTGTAGGTTGGCATATCGACGGGCTCTTCTTGGAGAATTTGACACATGGGTTTTGTACTTGATCGAGCTCTCCAACTATGAAACTCATTACATTTAGATTCGAGCAGTTGCGTTGACCTCTATTTTGAGCGCACAAAGATGTTGTCCGTTGTCAAGTTTTAATGCATTTCTGTTGTAGGAGAGCATCGACCCTTTCAGTGGTTGACCTCTCAGCGATGTTTACAAACTCTATAAGTACTGGGAGTCTCTCAGGACGAACACACATGATTTTTATATACACAACTATTATCTTGAATTGCTCTGTAAAAACTCAGTTCTAATGTTAATATGAATGATATGCTAAGTTTGTGACTGTATAACAAGTTGGAGTAGTGCCACGACTGTCTAGGGGGCCCACTAGTGGTTTGGGTATCTTAATTTGTTGTATATTTATATTTTTTGTATTTAACTCTGTTGTGTGAAGGTTACTTGCTGAAATTGTATTTATCTTCATATATTCCTTACAAGTTACTCATGATTGTTTATATCTAACTGTCCATACTCTGATATCTAATGTCTTTTATGAAAGTCATGTTTTATTAATGGATATATGTTCATAGCTATATAACTGTGCAATCATAGATTTCTTTCCCTGTTTTATAAACTTCAGATTACTACACAAATTGGTTATTTAGGCAGTGTTTATAACAACTACTTCTACTTCATTAAGTTGCAAATTTCGATTACTTCCTGTAGATTTGCATAAATTGTTAACTCTATTTCCAACAACAGAGTGATAGGATAAGATATGCTTCCAAATTTCTTTGCACAAGGTTTATATACTGTATTAATTCTAAGAATATGCATTGACATATTTATAATGGAAAAGCTCTCCATAGACTGCCTTATTCATACTCTACATATCTCTGTAGAAATTAGCATCGAATTGATTCCACTTGAATTATCAGTAGTGTTAAGGTGCCATCGTGACATAATTCACCACTGTAGACATAACCATTACATTTGAATATCGTCACAACACTCTTTGCTTTTAGTTAGGAAGATTAGTGTAAAGATAGGGTTTGTTTCCTGTAAGATAAGAGTAATTGTGAGTTTTTGAAGATATGATTTAAGAATAGAGTTCACTTTGAATAATTGATTTTGAAGGATTGCTTACTCATTTAAGGATTTCTTGTTTATTCAAGAGTTTCTTTCTTAGAATAATAACTTCACTGTTCATAGTTATAAATTGCTTTCGAAGAGTTGTTCGTTTAGAATAATAACTTCATTGTTCATAGTTATAGATTTCTTTTAAAGAGTTGTTCATTTAGACTAATAAGATCACTGTTTGTAGTTAAATATTACTCTATACATTTAAGATAAAGCATATTGTTCAAATGATTTTTAGTTTGTTTAGAGTCTTTTAAATCATTTCTAAAATATAACTGTAGATTGAAAATATAGTGCTGATCCTTAGGGTAAATCATTCTCTTGGATAATTAATCTTTTTGTTAGTTTTCCTTTCTGCCTTGACTCATACCGTGTCACAACTCTAAGTCTACTTACCCTGGTCGATAATGTAATTGAGGGAAATCATGACGTATATTTTACCCATCACTCCACCCCAATGCTTTCATTACCTTACCTGCAACAACCCTTTGAGATTGAGACATATGCTTCACACTATGCTGTGGGCGGAGTCATCAATCAACATGACCACCCCATGACCTATCATAGTAAGACATTATCAGATGTCATCCGTAAGTACCCTTCTTACGACAAAGAAATGTACTCCATTGTGAAATCCTTTCGCCAGTGGAGACATTACATTCTCGGGAAGGAGGCAATGATGCACACTGATCATAAGCCGTCGTGGTTCATGCAAACACAAGGAAAATAAAAAAATGTCCACCATCATAAGTGGTCCACATGTTTACAACAGTTCCACCTCAACATCAATTATAAACAGGAAGTACCAACAGAGTCGCTGATTTCCTCGGCCGACCTCCAGTCACGACACTCACCACATTGATTGATTCTTACAACCATGAGACCTACGGATGGCCCCACCTCTATGAGACATATCCTGACTTCTCCAACACCTACCATATGTTGGGAGGAAACACATCGTCACTAATTTCCATCTTCAGGACGGATTGTTGTGCCATCTAGTCCATCTCTACGTTCCATCAAGTGAGTGAGCAAAGCTGATTTGGGAAGACCACTACAGTCAAGTGGCAGGACACTTCAGCATGGAAAATATAGTGCCAGTGCTTCAATGACATTTATACTAGCCGAAACTTCGACATGATGTCAACAAGAAGATCTTGTCCTGCATTGCTTGCGCTATTACCAAACTGGGCACTAAGAAAAAAGGAATGTACACACCTCTACCTACTCCTGACAGGCCTTAGGAATTCATATCAATGAACTACATGTCAGGCCTTCCATCCACCAAGTGAGGAAATGACTATGTTTTTGTGGTTGTTAATCACTTTTCCAAGATGACGGTTTTGGACGCATGTAAGAAGAGCATCATAGAGGAAGCCACTACCAAGCTCTTCTTTGAACAAGTGTGAATACACTTTGGGATCCCACAAACCATTATCTCATACCGGGACAAGTGGTTCCTCAACACATTCTAGTAAAGCCTCTGGTCATTGCTGGACACCAACCTCACCAAGTCTACTACCTTCCATCCCCGGACAGATGGCCAAACCGAGGTTGTCAACTAGATGATCATACACATACTACGCATGTACAATTACAAGCACCCCTACAGCCGAGATGAGAGTCTCCCCTATGTTCACCACATCTACAATAGAGCCATACATAGCTCAACTGACCATAACCCTTTTCAGGTGGGGTTGGGATTTCAACCATTGGGTCCCATGGATGTTACACTACCCCTTGCGACCACCTAGGAAGACTTTTCGCATGCTCCAACTGAAGTTGAAAAGGAAACCTGGTTCATTAAGCATATCAAACACATCCACCAAGCAGTTCAATATATTTTACATAAGTCCAATTCTAAGTATAAGAAGAACCATGATCAACATCAGGTGCCACACCAATTCCAGGTGGGAGACAAAGTTTGTTTGCACTTGAAGAAAAAACTCCTTACAAGGCCTCATCAAAAGATTCACCCACTCCATTATGGACCCTAAAATAATAACAAGGCTATGGGTGGCAATTATTTTTAGCTCAACCTTCCCCCATTCCTTATCTTGCACCCAATATTCAATGTGGACCTCCTTCGACCTTATTTTCCGCCATTATTGGACACCTCGGAGATAACAAAACAATTGACACCAACATAGCTCAACCTTGACTACATGGAAAAAAAATCCACTGATTAGATCGTGGACACATAGGTCAAGGGAACCCGCTAGTAGAGGATCCAACTTTATCAGGTTGTCAAAGCAGGGCAGCTCCTGCACCAAGGCAAGTGGCTCACCCGAGGCCAAATTCAACAGAAATTTCCTCATTTGATGGGGGAACTCAACGCAATGGAGAACATTTATTTCTAAGGGGGGAGTATTTATCCAGGAGGATCTTGGTGGCCACCCACCTTGTCCAACTGGATCAAAATAGGTTTTTGGCAACTTACTATTTTTATCAGTTTTTTGGTTCCTGAACTTCCAGGGCCATTTTGAGGGCCTAAACGACGTTTTTTCGCGATCAAGCACCTAAAATATCGCTAAAGGCTTTGATTGAGCCCCCTAAATGAATATCCTCATTAATACCTTTCCAACTAGCTATCCTGCACCCTAAATGAATATCATATGCAAAAGTTACAACCCCGGGAAGTTGATGTACTAACTTACCCCAATGGGGCCCATATGACTTTTGGCGCTTCATCTGCCATGGTTAGGTTTTTGGATGTCTAGGGTTTTGACATTCATTTTTATTTTAAAAATTCCTTCAGAGCTTCATTGTACTCATCTTCTTATGAATGAGCATGACCATCACATCTATTCTTAGAGATAAGCTACCACCATTCTAGGAAGCTAGTTTTCAGTCTACATTTTACAGTTTTCAACATATTTCTTTTTTAACAGAAGTCAAGCTTTATCATATCTCTATTATTGTTCACTGTGTCTCTGTGTTAATATTATAAGTTTGTGGTTTCATTTTGTTCTTCTCATAAATCCGGATAAAAGGGAATTTCATTTTCCTTAATGGTCGACCTATCCTTTGGCACTTATCACATTTCTTTATTTGTTCCCGACAGTATTTGTGTATACTCATCCACCATAGATCGACTTGGAGGATTCTCCTGGATGTCGTGTCGTCTTGAAAGTGACCTCCCGCCGGGCCTTCACGTGCTTCATTAATTATTTCCTCATGTTCATGCTCTAATCCACATCTTTGTAAAATATTATCAAGTCTTATCTTATAAAGGTATCCATTCATGAGAGTGAATGGTGCACCTTTCATTGCTAGGATCTTTTGTTTGTTGGTTGGGAGATCTCTAGGTGGCTTCCCTTCTTTTAGAAATTTTTCAATTTCTTCTAGTTCTTTGGGATTTGCCTCAACCCTAAATAAATTTGCATTCGGTAAGTCATCATCTATTTCAGTTGGCTCTTCTCCTGTCTCAAGTTGGGACAGATGATATGGGCCGATGTTCTTCTTTCCTGGTCGGAATACTACTTCAAAGTTGAAGTCTTGAAAGAGTAGTAGCCATCGAAATTTTTTCCCTTGATGAACCAATTTGTTTATTAGATATTTCAACACTTGACGATCCATCAAAGATATAAAGGGATTTTCTAATAGATAGTGTCCAAATTTTTGAAGTAAAAAATCATTGCTAGAGTTTCACTCTCCATCGTCGAGTAGTTCCTTTCTTCTTTATTTAATTTCCGATTGGCATATGCATTTGGGTAGTGGATGATGTCATCATATGGCTGGGATAAGACCGAGATGACATCAAACTTGGATGCATCCACATGAGCATGGAATTTCCTTGACCATTCTGAAAATATTAGTATGTGTGCTTCTACCGATTTTCTTTTTAGTAACTCAAAATATTTGTCACATTCCCAGCTCTAGAGGAATTAAACTTATTTCTTTAATTGTTCGTCAATTGGAAAAGTGATGTCAGAGTAGTGATATATGAACTTTCTACAATATCCAGTGTGTCTGAGGAATATTTTGATTTGTTTGTGGTTAATTGGTGGCTTCAAGTTGAGGATGACTTTGATATTAGTCATGTCAACTTTAATTCCATTCTTGCATACAATATGTCCCAACAATATGCCTATAGGTGTGGTATAGATGCATTTTTTGATGTTCAGAGACAATTGATTTGCCTGCATCCTTCGAGCATCATTTTTAGCCATTGGATGTGGTCTTTCAGTACACTGTAGATAGTGTGATAATCAAAGTAGACAACCATTGTTTTGTAAATATATTCTTGGAATGCCTTTACCACTATCCTAGAGAAGACTGCTGGGGCATTTTTGAGGCTAAATAGAATTACTCTATATGAAAACGATCCAAACTTGAAGACAAATGTAGTTTTCTCCTGATCTTCTTTTTCTATAGGTACCTTATTGTATCTGAAGAAGCCATCGATGAATAAATAACATTCATGTCCCTCGATTTCATTGATGATATCGTCAATGAATGACGTCGGGAATGGATCAATTACTGTGAGTTTGTATAGTCCTCAAAATTTGACACAGATTCTCAATTTATTTGGGTCGTTCTTCTTGGGATGCATGGCCATCAAAATTTCCCATTTTGAATTATCGATTGGATATATAATTCCAACAACTAGCATTGCTACAATTTCCTTTTGGACAATGGGATTGTATTTATGTGAAAACTTATATGGCCGTTTTTAAATAGGTTTGGCCCCAGTGAAGAGGTCTATTTTCATCTCACCCATCTTTTGTACCAATCCTTTCAGGTATTTGTAGTTTCATGAAAAAACATCCTAGTATTCTTTCAATAAGTTGACTATTTCCATGGTTTCATTATCAAACCAATAGTTACCTATTCTGGCCTTTTTTGGTCGACCATCTATTGAGATGTCGAACTCTTTTGTCTTGATTTCTTCATCCATCTATTCAGGTGATTTTGAATAATCCAATTAGCGTTCTCCTTCCACAAATTTATTATAGCTTGATGGGAAGTCAATCTTTTATATATCTTCCTTTTCTTCTTTTTCTTCTTTGGTCACTGAGTAGATTGGTTTTACATAGTTTATACTCATGGATGGTTAATCTTCCATTGAAAACTCTACATTGGAAAACTTATGTTTTCTATATCTATTTGACGCGCTATTAGATTGTCTGGGTTATGTGTTAATACTAAGTTACAAGTCAAAGTCGAATCCCTATCGACTTTGGCTTTTCCGTTTTTATGAATCTGCTCGAGACTTGTTTTTTTCAATTTTTTTTTGATTTCTCTTGTTACCTCTTGTAAAGGTGCTTCTCTGGGTTTGAATTTAAAGTCTTTAAAGAGATTGTTTTTTATTTCTTTCCAGTCGAATGTGTGTACACATGCTTCTTCAATTTTATACCACTTATGTGGTATATCGTCCAGTGTTTTTGGGAACATATGTGGCCACAATCTCTCGTCTCGATAGCTTGCTTTCCTTCATTCTTTCTCACATTTCTAGATATGATTGACTAGGTCGAACCCATGTTTAAAAGTCGACATGTCAATATTTGTTGATAGTTTTTTCCCACCAAATATTTCCACAAAATATAGGATGGCAGTGTTCCACGTTTGTATTCTAGGTGCACGTGTTTCCCACCATTAGGATGCTTGTCCTGTGAAGGATTCGACTAGACTTTGTACTCTCCCCTGTTCTCCAACTGACTTGGAAACCTCGTCGACATGCATCGACAAAGAGTTCCGCTCTCTGAACCATAGGGATTGCCTCGTCTATGTATGAGTCGAAATTAGTGTTGGTGTTTGCTTTAAATTTCTTTTGACCACGATAGGCACTGCTTGTATTGAAAAGCATGATTTGGATCAATTTATTGGTATCGCTTCTATCGACCAACACTCTTTATCTTGTGCTTCCTAATTTTCCATTTTCCAATTGTATAACTCTGTATCTAAGTTTTGACCTATTGAAAATGGAGACCATACTATGATTTCTCCTTTAGTATTGGGATCAATGTTATCCTTTTTCTCATTAATTACTTGGTATAAGCATCAGGCTTCGCGAGTTTCATCCCATGTCTCGACCCAAGGTTTTCCTTCTTTCGGGTCTGGTGAGATTATGATTTTTATACCACTATCTTTTAATTTGATTATATCTCTCTCGAGGGAGATTGTGGACCTCATATTTCGGGCCCAAGGTATTTCAACTAATGCAAGGTAGGAAGGGATGCCTTTAACTAGTTTGATTACTTCAAATTCAACTCTCGTTCGGATTCACATTATGGATGTTATTACACTTTTAAGTGTGCCAATTGGTTCAATAAACCTCTGATATGTTAGCTTTAGAAAATTCATTGTTGGACGAAGTAGGGGTTTCCCTAGTTGAACCCACATTTCTCTTGGGAGGATATTTACTTGGGACCCAAAATCGACTATGACTCGTTTGATCATATGTCTGTTGATTTAGAGGTTGACTTGTGGGTCAAAGTCGTTTGTGTGTCTTTCCTAAGACAACTGTCAAAGAATTTCTACTGGTTCTTCTTCTTCTTTATATTCTCTTAGAATTCCCAGTAGGTCGATCAAGCAAATGACCGACTGTTTCCCACCGTCGGGCTGCTTGGTCTGTGAAGGATTTGAATAGACTTTGTACTCTCCCCTGTTCTCCAACTGACTTGGAAACCTCGTTGACATGCATCGACAAAGAGTTCTGTTCGTTGAATCGTAGGGATTGCCTTGTCTATGTATGAGTCGAAATTAGTGTTGGTGTTTGCTTTAAATTTCTTTCGACCACGATAGGTACTGTTTGTACTGAAAAGCATGATTTGGATCGATTTATTGGTATCATTTCTATTGACCAAAACTCTTTAGCTTGTGCTTCATAATTTTCCATTTGCCAATTGTATAGCTCTGTATCTGAGTTTTGACCTATTAAAAATGGAGACCAGACTATGATTTATCCTTCACTATTGGGATCAATGTTATCCTTTTTCTCATTAATTACTTGGTATAATCGTCAGGCTTCGCAAGTTTCATCCCATTTCTCGACCCAAGGTTTTCCTTCTTTTGGGGTCCGGTGGGATTATGATTTTTATACCACTATCTTTCAATTTGATTCTATCTCTCTCGAGGGAGATTGTGGACCTCATATTTTGGCCCCAAGGTATTTCGACTAATGCAAGGTAGGAAGGGATGCCTTTAACTAGATTGATTACTTTAAATTCAACTCTCATCGGGATTCCCATTATGGATTTTTTTACACTTTTAAGTGTACCAATTGGTTCAATAAACCTCTGATATGCTAGCTTTAGAAAATTCATTGTTGGATGAAGTAGGGGTTTTCCGAGTCGAACCCACATTTCTCTTTGGAGGATATTTACTTGGGACCCAAAATCGACTACGACTTGTTTGATCATATGTTCGTCAATTTCGAGGTCGACTTGTGGGTCAAAGTCGTTTGTGTCTCTTTCCTAAGACAACTGTCGAAGAATTTCGATTGGTTGTTGTTCTTATTTATATTCTCTTAGAATTCCCAGTAGGTCGATCAAGCAACTGACCGACTGTTTTTCTTTTAGTGATTGTAGAAATTTGTCTAGCGCAATGTCTAAAGTATTTGCATGTCCTTCCTTATTTTCTTTATCTTGGTCAATGTTTCTGAAAATTTCCATTTCTTCCCGCATGAGTTTTTCTTCATATTATGGGTCGGGATATGTGTTTCGACCTCCCCTCTGTTGATTTGGCAGTTCTGAATAAATGTCTTTGCCAACTCCCGAGCATGTCACTAAATGGAGGTTACTTGAATTTAAAATATCCTATTTTGGCACTGTATGCTAGAGATTTACAATAATTTTATTCATTACTTTGTATAACACGATTGGACAGTCTTCAAGGGAGTGGTCTCCCACTCCACAAATGTTACAAAACTTGAGATCAATTCTGTCTTTGATTGGGCAGTCTGAAATGATGCGATCATCTTTCCAATAATTGAAATAGTAGTAATGTCCCCGACCATTTCCTCTACCCAAATTTCCTCATCCTCCTCTTCCTCGGCCTTGATAGCCTTCACAACCTTGAACTCTATATCCGTTTCCATTACCTTGGTCAAATTTCTGGTCGACCATTTGTTTATGATATACTGAGTGAATCTTTGTTTGATTGTTCCCATTCAACCAAAATTCTTGTGTTGAGTGATTGTTTTCATCACAGATGTGGCACCACTTTGGTCACACATTCCTTAGATTATGTGGACAATCTCTTGTAGCATGATTTGTTACACCCTCACAAATGTCACATAATGTTTCAATTTGGATTCGTCGGACTGCAAGATCTTGTGCATCACTGAATTTGCAATAATCTTTTGTATGGACTTCATTAGAATAGATTGTGCACCATAGTTCATTGCATGAAATTGCCATATTTTTGAATGATTGTTGCAACTTTGCAAGCTTTTCTTCTAGTCTTTTCTCAATGATTGATGAAGTTGACACACCTTCATCATCCATTTCTATCTGCTGGGATTTTTTCAATACTTCTTCACACGTATAAAGGTCATACATGCATAGTGGAACTCTGATCCTTTGCAATAAGCCTGCCACATAGCATTGCACAAGCAGTTTTTCTTCAATTACATAGGGGATTTGACTTAAAAGACCTTTAAATATTTTATCATATCCATAGACAATATTATCTATATTTTTCTTGATTTGTTTCAGTTTTTTTGCTGCCAGGTGGCTTATATATTGCGCTTTGAAAAATGTGAGGAAGTTTTTCTTTATTTATACTTTTGTGCATTGTTGATTGTCTATGTAATTCATAAACTAGGTGAGAGCTTTGGCTTGAAGTGCGACATCGAATTATGCCATTTGTTTATCCTCATCAGTGATGTCAGCTACATCCCTGAATTTTTCACAAACGAACCAATGACATTTGGGAACTTCATTTCCTTTATAGATCACGATGTGATTGAGGCCCATTGTTATTTTCTTGGATTTTGTCAAGGATAGAAACATTGCAAGAGTTTGTGTCGAATTAGATTGAGAAGTCAAATTGATTTCTTGAGTTGAAGTCTGAATATTTGACTTGACTAGTACAATCTATTGTTGATCTTCAGTTCAGATGTATTCAATGACTAACTACGCTTTTTCTTTGCTTAGTTTGGGATCATATATTTAACATGATTTTTCTATATACTTGACGAATCATCCTATGAAGGGTTATGTCGATTTTTTTTCACTGCCTATCGATTTAAAATATTCCAAAAGTAGATTGGGTAGGGGGCAAAGTCTGTGAGATATCTTATATGAAGGAGTATATCCTCTGGTCAATTTTTGATGTTTTCTTGTGCGTCAATTATCAACGTGTCTCATATCTAACCAGCATTGTCAGTTCAGGACCACACCCTTGGTGATTATGTATCCACATGAATTCTCTGGTGGAGGAAGTCTACAATATGCGAGCTAGGGCTTCTTACACGAGAAAGTTGAATCGCGGGTCTCGAATCATCAATTACCATATTGACATGGTCAATTTATTGTTGGGCGCCATTGGATATCATACTAAATTTCAAGCTTCCACTCCTCCCAGGAGTCATCGGGGCGCTCTTGAGGGATGTTCCAACGATCTGGCATGTCTATGAAGGTTTTCTATGTGAATTTTGGGTATCCCTATCATTCCTTAATTCTTCTTGCCTCTTTTGTCTCTTGTCTCGCTCCAATTTTTGTATATTCATTGAGGGTTTATGGGTCTACATTCAACGTGCAAACTTCACACTTAATTCAATTATATGATAAAAGAACCACCCAAACATGTACAATAAACCCCCCCTTTTCAAAATAAACAAATGCTCAAAGACCTTATACATCTTGCAAAATTTAAGTATGGGAGGGTTGTCATGGTGTCCTATTGGGTAGATCAATCCCAAATTCAAGGATTGTTTCCCAAGAGGATCCTCTCTAAGTCATGTAAAAGAGAATGAGGTGGATGAGGGTGTGACTTTTGGGCATGGGGTTTCTTGACATACAAGGGATCATATTGTCTTATTTATGGGTGCCTTTGCAGAGGGTGTGCTGCATCCTCGTTTTCAATGCAACCTTTTTCCACACCCTTTATTTTCCATTAATTGATTAAGGTCCAAAAATTGAGTACTGTATGCAAGGGAAAGTAAAGAGTACCGAAATTCCATTCGAAGCTAGTAACACATTGAGTTCCATGTGAAAGGAAAGTAAAATACACAACACATGCATTCCCTCAACAAGCGAGCCATTTATTAATTACGTGTTTCATTTTACAGGTCCTTGATTTTTGTGGAGAAGCATTTCATTTCTCTTAGGACCTTAGGATGAGCATCTGGAGGATAATTCATTGGATTTTAACTTTTTCCAGCTACAAGCCTCTAGGCCTTTATTCCTTTCTTCTCATGAAATGAGGTACAAGCCCTTCTTGGGTCAATATACCCGAAGACCCAAAAGATGAGGAAACAAAAGGGAAGAAGTGTGGAAAGTGGTAAGTATGCATAGGAATGGTATGATGACCCTTCAAGGATACCCCCTAGCAGCAACCCTTTTCTCGAGGGTGACCCACTTACTAGGACAATGTGTCAACTATCGAGGTGAAATGAGGCAAAAGGCATAATTTCGAAGAAAACACCTTTC
This sequence comes from Picea engelmannii, assembly GCA_009831015.1. Lineage (NCBI taxonomy): Eukaryota > Viridiplantae > Streptophyta > Pinopsida > Pinales > Pinaceae > Picea > Picea engelmannii. The sequence goes on from ML780113.1 coordinate 358,985, forward strand.
AAAATCAAGAAAGGACTCTTTGCAACATGTTCAAATGATTTAGTTATTAAAATGACACTTACCATGACACCATACTTGTTACCTCATAGAGCAAGACTTGCTATCCTATGTGGGTCAAGATGGTGTGGTGGACATTGCTGCTATCAATCCATGGTGATGTGTGGTAAGAAGAGGGGATCTGTCTTCTCATCTGGATCTTGACACCCCATGTCTGCAACTGGTGGGCCTTGAGACATCATCTCCTTAGTTATCCCTAGAAATGGGGGGTAACATGGTGCATTAAAAAAATCACACCAAAACTAGAAATTCATATAGAGCCACAAAATTGAAATAATTACATCGTGATAAAGGTCAAAATTGACACATGGATTTCGACATTTAATGGGGATTTTATTAGGCTCAAGAGATAATTATAGAGGGGTGATTTATACACATATTTTGAGTGTTGTTAGTCACCAAAATTCCAAAATTGTAGATGGCCATAGCTCATAGACACCTTCGCTCACCGTGGACATGTTCCTTGACTTCTTTGTCGACCGATCTTCAAGAAAATTGCTCTCTTCAAGCCCTCATTTATTCTACTATCCTCCCAAGTTCTCCTTGCATCTCCCTAGTAGATTGCTTCAATACAACCTTCATTTTTTTTTAATGGGTTGCCTTTGGAAGGCCAACCATCACAATGGTTCATTTCCACTTCCAAATTTGCCAAAAAATATGAAGTAAAGTAAAAAAAACAATGACATATTTATTACAAAGTTTACAAGAGGTAAAAAAACCAAGTGCTTATTACAAAGTTTGGCAAGGATCCAGTTCTGATTAGTACTATTGATTAACTCTTACATAATCAATATTTAATCATACAATACTTTTTTAATTCTCTAGTTGCTAAAGCTTTTAACTTTTAGTTTGATGAAAATGCTAGTCTCTTGTTGTTAAAGTTAAGGAAGGTTTGTAGGTATGTGATCATATACACCAAGTCTATTACAGAGTTACAAATCAGATTTGGATGATGAAATTGATGAGGCCTTTTGGTTGAGGTACATGTTGGGTACATGGTTGAGACAAGTAGTTGATGAGTTGGCACATACATGAGGTGTATAGTTGATGATGTTGGTACATATTGATGAGTCATAGTTTATGTGTATTTGATACATGATTGGTACATATTTTGTGTATGGTTGATGCATTCATTGATGGTATAGGTTGAGGTACAAGTTGATGCATGGTTGATGGTACATGTTGACTAGAGGTTGGTTAGGTAGAGGTTAGTGGTACAGGTTGTTACAGTGGTATATCTCACAATGATAGTGTGACAGTGGTTCCATCATTCTAGTTCTACGTTAGGGCGGTTGGACGGGGCAAGTACAAGTGGTTGTAGCCACCTTTTGGCTGTAGCCGAAGAACATGGGGGGTTTTAGCCTCCTTCTAGTTGTAGCTAGAGAATTGGGGAGTTGGAGCTTCCCTCAGGTTGTAGCCTAAGAAACTAGGGGGTTGTATCCTCCTTCTGGTTGTAGCCAGAGAATTGGGGAGTTGGAGCTTCCTTCAGGTCGTAGCCTGAGAAACTAGGGGGTTGGAGCCTCCTTCCAGTTGCAGCTGGAAAAAATGGAAGTTGGTGCTTCCAATGAATGTAATTCTTAAAGACATATAAGAAAAAAACATTCCGTGGTTTTCTCCCGCTTTGGGTTTCCATGTAAAAACACTAGTGTACTGTGTATGATTGCTCATTTGTTCATTGTTTGTTTACTCTACAACTATTGGATGATAATGCTACATTGATATAACACTTGCATTTTGTGGTTAAAAAGGATTATTGCTCTATTACTGATTCACCCCCCCTCTCAGTAATCCAACGACATTGACATCCAGGCTCATCAAAACTTCAACCAATGACTATACAACCTAAAATAGCCGACGAGGGTTCGAAACTGGTGCTAAGTTTCCTCGCAAAACTATATACATGGTTTTGATATGGTTTGGAAATGTGTTGCACATAGAATATTATTGTTTCACATTCAAAGGTATACAACTGAAAAGAAGGTTGTAGTAAAGAAATTATCCCTGAGTTGATGCCATAAATTATTATGGCTATATCACCCTTGCTTAAGTATGTTGAGTTTTCTTCTAAAACTCAAACCCTTCCAATAATCGACCCATAATCAACACCATCAAATCGTTGGATTGTAAAACAAAGAAAAATATCAAGGGTGAAGTGTGACTACCAGAGAAAAAAAATGATTAATACTTCAAGGTAGGGATTAAGGTGACAACTTCAACTAGTATTTTTTGAGTATGTCTTATTAAATTTTATATCGAATATTTGTACTCCAAACTTGTATTTAAAACCTAAACAAACCAAATTATTTCCAAAAGTAGAGTGAAAAGCACACAAAATTCGTGTATGGAAGACGTAATTGATTTATTTTGGGAAGGTATTAAAGAACCATTTAAGGTGAAGGGAAGAAAAGCAAACCCAAAAACCAATTTACAAAGAGCCACTTTTAAAATTGTCACTGCAAAATAAACAAACATTTGATGAAAGCTGAGCTTGAGTTTACATACCTTCACTAATGCTTCAAATATTTGTAGAAATAGGTGTAAATGGTTATGGAATTGCTAGGGTTTGAGCTTTGTAACCACAGTGTTTCCATAGTAGAGAAATTCCGAACATCCTTAATGAACAATGCCAAATCCAAAGCGGGACGTGGGTGAAAAAACCTGCTTAAATGCGAATTGAATGTATGACAAGAGCACGTCATTTCCATTCACACATGCACTGTACCCTAATTCCAACTCAACTTCCACTTTCCAAATGCTCGATGTAGAAACCAATCAACATACGAAAGAAATGCCAAACAAGCATAATGCCATACGCTATGCCAGCCAGTGTTAAATGACCATCACTCGAACAAAGGCTTGGGACACGACCAAAACTAAGTCTCATTAATAACATATCAAATCAAACCTGTTGGTAATGGTGTTGAGGTTAAAAAATTCATTGTGCAGTTAATAACCATAAATCAAATCTTACCAATATACCATATGCACTACGAAAATTAAAAAATTTGCAAATATAACCTTCATTACCATCTTTGCAACATAACTTGTGGATATCGTGCGTTTATAAGTATGGGCTCTATACTACCATATAGTATGCAACAATTGTGACATGAAGTTTGAATACCCTTTGTCTAACAATCGCATGTCGATTATTGTAATATAGTCAAACCACTTTTATAAGTGTGGAGACAACACTTCAAAGATTGTAACAAAAAACATTGTATATTGCTATGATAACCTTTGTTACGTGTGATAGGCATGTAACCCAATTTTTTTTGTAAGTGTAATCAACCAAAACTAACAACCATCAATATATATGTCATAATTCCACTGCCATAACATAATGTGAGCCTATCAAAACTTTTTGTGCCTTTGCAATCACCATACACATATCAATCAAATATGCATTGGTAGAGATATCTTTTGAACTTCGTGAGTAGGAATTTTTTTTATTAATACAACCAACTCAAGATGAATGTTGCAATCAAACCGAAGTCTGCAAAAATTAACTTTTCAAGCATGACTACAGATTGACACATCTATACTCAACAAGTATATATGTGTAAGGGATGATTGAAAAATTAACATTCTTTTGTTTTTATCTCTAGGGGGTCCCACCTACTAATTATATATTTATATCGGGATTTTAATATTCCTTGCAACTATTTGCATGCTATTGTTATTAGTGGCGAGTTTACGAGTAAATACCATCCATGAGTCCTCAACATTCCAAACAAATAAGTGAATAATTGACAAGATGTTTTGGGAGTTAAACCAATATCAAATTTCCCTATCCTCCTCCCATGTTACGAATTTTGACATGAAATTAGTCACACCACGAGGCCCACCATCCTCAAGTCCCAAGAAATGAGGCATTTTATTACGCAAAATCCTTAACTTAATGATTTATAAGCATGTGAACTATCGTGCATAGGAGTCTTGGTTTGAATTATCCTTATGTAATATTTCATACTACAATATTTTTTGAGTAAAAATTCCTTCCACCATGCATCTATGCTTATGATGATATTCCAAAGAAGCCCAACTCCTAAAGCTCGTCCCATTATTTGCAAATTCCTTAAACTTAGTTCACCCCTTTATTTAGAGAGATTCACCGTGTTTCATGAAACAAAATTAATTTCTCATGAGCAATTTGTTTCCCCACAATAAAAGAATATCTTACCATCTTTACCGTTTCACTAACTATTCTTATTAGGGAAGAAATTAATGAAGCTGAATACATTGGGAGAGCATGCAAAACATGCTTTTGAAGGTCACCTTAGTATGGAGATTCATCAATTGACATCCCTATGTGTTCATTATTATTATTTTTTTAATTTCTAGGATAGGCTCCCACTATTTGAGGGTTATTCTCTTGTTTTCTAAAGGGATTCCCAAATACTAAATTGTTTTCAAATGTTTTCCACATGAAATTCCAAAATATTTGCTATTTTGTGAACAATGGGCTCCTCTAAATTCCAACTAGACAATTTTCATTTTCTTTTTTTTAACAATCTACAAGAGGCTCGAAGAAAAAAATTGTTGGACCTAAAAAATAACACATTCTATGATGCTATTTATCCATATTTCATTCACTTTACCGTGTCATTATCATTCCCTTAATCACTTATATTCCTTTATTTGTTCATTTCTACCTTATATGAGCTTCATGTGTAATACTTACACTAAAGTGGTTGATTTCCCATGTTTTAATGATTACTTTGAGTAGATATTATGGTTTCCTAAATTACTATTTGAGCACATGGATCTCATGAAATATGCTATTATTATTTTCTCCAAATTCTCCAAATTATCTTAGATCAAATCCAATATTTGGTGGAGGGGATCCAAATCTTTAGGATCTAAGATTTGTTGGTTGTAGATCCACTTGTTTAGGATATGATCTCATCTTGTTGTAACTCCTTTTAATTTTATGAAGGAGAAGATAAATGTATAAATAGGAGAGGATGTCATTTAGTTGGGGGGATGATTTCAATTCATTAGTGAAGGAATTAGAGAGTTTCATATTGAAGAGAATGATTGTAATAAATATGATGCTGGAATAAAGAGCTTATTGTTGCAGATCAAGAGTTCTCTGTTGTAGTCCTTCTTGGAAGCATATGCCAAGAGAGGAAGGCCCCCCTCTCTCTGGTATATGATTCCCAATTAGCTTTATTTCAATGGTGTGATTTCTATTTAGACGTGCGAATTCATTTTAGTTGTGCCATGGAATCATAATGGTAAAATCTATGGGACTAAGGGGAATTTATTTCAATTGTGTGAGTTATTTCAATTCATTCATTCTATTTGGCACAATAAAGTTTAATCACCCAATCATTGACTCACAGACCCAAATGGTGAAATATGTAGGCCATGGAATTTGAATGATAAAATTTGTGAAACTAAGGGTTAAATATTAATGAGTGATTAGGATCATTACTGTGATCGATAAAATTTGTGAAACTAAGGGTTAAATATTAATGAGTGATTAGGATCATTACTGTGATCGTAGCGTTAAAATTGCTTTACTATGTTTGATTTAGATTGCTTAGCTTAGGGTTAGTGGCCTAATATTGCATATATTTTGTTGGTATCTCACAAGCTTACGAGCTCCATGGTTGATAATTTAATGTAAAGCAATTTAAGCAATTGTTGCCCGACATTTTTGGCACCGTTTCCGGGGAGATGCTAAGGGATTAGGCGTTAGTCATTTGGTTTAGTGTGCTTTATCTCAGTTTAATAATGCATGGAATGGAAAATTTCTCATACCAACAGACAAACTGGTGACAACAAAGTCCTATTAGTGTGAGGATCTGAATGCATGCTCAACTTTGAAGTTTGTTTACAAGATTTCATTTTTAGAGTACAAGATTTCGTTTCTTCCAAGTTGTGTGGTTTGCAAGTTTTTGAGAATTCTATATACTAGAGAAATTAGAAGAGCTAGCCACAGAAATTAAGAGAATTAAGAGAGTTCAAAAACTGTTGAAAAAGGAAGGATGTTGTTGCAAGATTTTTTTTCAGATTTTGGTGAAGATGGAAGAAAGGTATATAGCCCATCCCTCCGAGCCTCCTTGTGAAATTGCAGAAGAAATCAAAGAACTGGGGACTCCATCAGATGAAGAGAAGATATTGGAACCTGAATTTGAAAAATTTCTTGCATGTTTAGCTCCTTTGGACATCCATGATTGTGAATGCCAGATTTTAGAAGACCCAAATAACAAGACAAAAAAAAATGCAAACTGATAGACAAGAACATCAAGGAATGAAGGGTTACATTGAAGAATGGTTCCAATCCATCACCCGGCAAAATAATGATTTCCTTCTTCAAAACTTCTTGGTACCAAATCTAAAAGATGGGCTGGTTCCTCATATCCAGACAACCATAGAGGTATATCTTCCATATCTGGATATGAGTATGTTTTTTATTTTGCTGCGCACATGGTTGCACTGGAGGTTTTCATATACTTGAGAAAAGGCTTGCCTTTTTCAAGTAGGTAGGTTAGTGAATAAATAAAATGCTGCATATGCTAGTCTAAGTTAAGTGCAACAATTCTTATGTTTTTGAATAAAGGAATAAAAAATGTCAAAGCCTAGATCTCCTTCATTCAACTTCTTTCATGCTTCCGAGCAGCACTATAACAGATTCAGTCAGTTCTACATCTGCAACAGACTCAGATTAGTTTCTTCATCACCATCTACAACATTTTCTTCATCAACATTCGACATTCCTGCTAAAAACTAATCAGCACTTGGTTAGAGGCAAAGGTAATGAAGAAAAGGTAATTTTGCAGTGGTAGAGATCAATCACTGCGAGGACCTCCAGGATATTCTGATCATGATAGCGTTTCCAAAGGTAAGAAGCTTTGATGCAGGTTAAAGATAATTGAATCTTGATGAGAAGGCTACATAATTTTTTTTAGATGCCACACCTCAGTTCATATCTCTGTCACGCATCTCATGTTCTACGCATATGTTCCTCTTATTCGTATTCATAATACCATTTTCAATCTCTTCATTCTTATTCAATGACCTGTTCAATCCATTTAAATCCCTGTCCATACATTCACATCTCTTCATTCTTATTCACTGACCTCTTCAAAGGACAAAAATAAATTTTATGTTAACAATTGAAAGTGTTAACATAAAAATTACTTAAAGGAAAGCATACATCAACGTATGTGACATAATGGCAGTCGTGCATCCGAGATTGAATTGATAAAATAAGTTGTTGTTGGAAAAAAAAAACCAGAAAATTTCGCTGCCAAAACAGAGACCTTGATTTTCGGGGTCAATTTTGCACAAATGGAGGAGAATCTCCAAAATCCACCACATGGGTTTTGTGGAGGATGAGGCCATTAGGGTTCATGGAAAATGACTTCCCAAAATCGTGCAAGATCTGGGAGATAATCAAGGTTCTATCAACTGATATTTTCCAGAATTATCATTTCAGATAGATTTGAAATCTCTGTTATGTTTTGTTTGTTAGATCTGGATCAATCGGATCTTGATTGCGTTGTTTCCGGTCAACACTCCAAAAAATCAAGCATCATGAAATCCTAGAGGTTTCTCAAACAAGGGAAGTCATAGAGCATTTATTTCATGAGGAACATTTGTATTTTACAACTCTTCATCAATTTACTACTGCCACTAAACATGAAGAATCCTGAGAACTGAAGATCACGTGAGAACTGGAGATTGGTAATGAGGACATGGGGTGTCTAATGGAACACAGATAAGAAGGTCCGGTGAGCCACTTTTACTTGTGCAACTTCTTTCTCAACACCGTGTGGCTCGACTAGCTCAGAGCTTGGATAGTACGAATCTTCGACAGGCTGCACTTGCCTTGCAAGAACAATGTTATGAGATTGTGATGAATGCTCTTTGATCTTTAAAGAGTGAATCCAACCATAAAAGACTTCATACAGAGTTTGGATCTCCTGTTTGACATACTACAAGGCAGTATTTGTTGGAGAACGCCTTGTTGCAATATTTGTAACTAATAAGTGCTCTTTGTTTCCAGATTGTAGATTCGCCAGTCTCTCGCCTCTGTTTTGAAAGGGAATGCAACATGTTATAACCAGATCCTTCAATATTTTAATGATATCAAATTTAGATATCCTTCTCAGGACGGGACATTGGTGATGACATTGAAGGCACTTTCTCATGTTTGGATGTAGCAGATGGGTTGATAGAATTTATTTGGAGACATTGAATGAAGGGTTTGTAGATAAGTGCTTAGACATGCTTGTTAAGAATTTCCTGCCACCTTCATGAGGATCACCACTATTTATGGACAACAAATAAACTAAGGAAATATGACAATCTAGACCATGTGCATTTGGCAATACAATAAATTGTAGCATTTATGCTTGTTGCTATGCAGAGTCTGGGTGAAGTTGCAGGAAAAACTAGAATCTCTTCCTGTGATGGAGATGGATTTTGTACATTTAGACTATGAATGTACACATAAACATGAGCACGGGAAGTGATACTCCTAACTTTGTACTTTAGTGTAATATTTTATACTAAGAACTTCATAATCTGTTTTTCAGGTCTCCTTTTTGGCAGGCAAGGTGGGCATATATGGGGCTGAATCTTTAAGTCCAACCCTCAGTCATGACTAATTTTCTTACACCCTAATGTGCCTACTCACCCAAATCTCAATACAAGGCCCAAGCTTTCGATTTTCCCTTCTCCAAACGCTGGAATCCTGTGGAAAACAAGGAAAAATACTCACCCTCAACAATTGCATCTTTAAGGATCGTTGAAGAGACAATGGATGCTTTATTACCATTTTCTCAACATTCAGATCTACTCCCAGATCTTGTGGTTGGACTTCACAAAGCTCTACAACGTTATATTTCCCAAACTAAATCTGAATGTGGATCGAAGAACAATTATCTAGATGGATTTGTTTTGAGAAATCAAAAGTTTCTCTTGCACCCATTGGTAGTGTCCTTGAAGACAAGTTTAAGCTGGCAATAAGAAGAGCAAATCTACTACATACAAGGTAATTTTCCATGATGCGAGTATCGTGCTTTGGAAATATGGTTTATACTTTGTACTCTTGAAATATTGTGCCTCTTGAAGTAAAGGAAGGAAGTTTAGTGTTGACTCATGATGACTTTGTACACCAAAGTTTTGAGAATCAATCATCTAAATATTGACAAGCCTATAAGCATTCATGCTATTGATAATGATAGATGCATTTGGGAAAAATATATGTTGCCACAAAACTTGTTGCAAACCATCTCCACAAATATCCATTCACCTACTACACATGCATGAGGACATGTGACATCTTAAGTGTGGGGGAGGGGTGGAGATGTGATTCACCATGTTTTTGAAAATCATTTTTCTTTTTTCTTTCAAAAATTACAATGATTTTCTGCAACTACAGAAAGGAAGTTACAACCATATTTTTATTCTCAGAGGCACATTTTGAACAACAATTGTAAGCAGATGAGGATGAAATAAATATTCTGAAACATGGGTTTTGTGCCCTATACAAAAAATTGAGTAAGATATGGACATAATTTGAAAAAAATGCATGAAAATGGATACACCAACATGATTTAAAACCGATTTTATAAAAAAATGTTAGAATTTTTTTGTAAAATCTACAACTAGCTTTTTGTAGCTGATTTGAAGTTTTGAATGGTTGCACACATCCCGAGACCAAATCACTACTTGGAGATGATTTCAAATCAATATGTGATGCTCATCCACCTATCAACCATGATGATTTCAAGCATGTTTAAAAGCATTTATGTAGAAACAGTTCAATAATAGTCAACATATTCAAATTCACCTTCAACATCATCATCAATTATCTTCCTCATCAACAATACTCATCGGTATCATCAACACCATCATCAAACTTATCCAACAATAGGTCATCATTTTCAGAGCTTACTCCATCCAACATCTTCATTTTCACATCATGCAACCAGATTACAACCAAAATATTTTTCTCTCAGCAAATTAGATCTTAGCATCAACATTCTTCATCAAGCAAGCCAAAGTTTAACATTTGTCTTTCATACCAACATCCACCAGGAGAAGTAAAGTTGGGTAAGCAATTTATATTTCTAGGTAGTTATTAAACTTGGGAATTCATGCACATGAAGCTTTCCATATTTTCCATTCCTTCATTCCCTTACACTCCATTTCATTACACTTTACATTTCATTATCTATCCATCATTATCCATCTCCCTTTGGCATCAATGGCTTTGAAAAAACTAAGTAGGTATTGTATCATATATACCTAGACACTACCTCCCAAGTATCTTTGATTGCATGATGAAGTGTGGGGGAGATGTTGGACCTAAAAAATAACACATTCTATGATGCCATTTATCCATATTTCATTCACTTAACCCCGTCATTATCATTCCCTTAATCACTTATATTCCTTTATTTGTTCATTTCTACCTTATATGAGATTCATGTGTAATACTTACACCAAAGTGGTAGATTTCCCATTTTTTAATGATTACATAGAGTAGATATTGTGGTTTCCTAAATTACTATTTGAGCACATGGATCTCATGAAATGTGTTATTATTATTTTCTCCAAGTTATCTTAGATCAAATCCAATATTTGGTGGAGGATATCCACATCTTTAGGATCTAATATTTGTTGGTTGGAGATCCACTTGCTTAGGATATGATCTCATCTTGTTGTAACTCCTTTTCTTTTTATGAAGGAGAAGCTAAATGTATAAATAGGAGATGATGTCATTCAATGGGGGGGATGAGTTCCTTTCATTAGTGAAGGAATTAGAGAGTTTCATATTGAAGAGAAGGATTGTAATCATTTTGATGCTATAATAAAGAGTTTATTGTTGCAAAACAAGAGTTCTCCGTTGTAGTCCATCTTGGCATCATATTCCAAGAGAGGAAGGCCCCCTTCTCTTTGATATACGTTGCCCAATTAGTTTTATTTCAGTTGTGCGATTTCTATTTCAGTCGTGTGAATTTATTTTAGTTGTGCCATGGAACCATCATGGTAAAATCTATGGGACTAAGGGGAATTTATTTCAGTTGTATGAGTTATTTCAATTCAGTCATTCTATTTGGTACAATACAGTTTAATCACCCAATCATTCATTGACATACCCAAACGGTGAAATCTGTAGGCCTTGGAATTTGAATGATAAAATTTATGGAACTAAGGGTTAAATATTAAGGAGTGATTAATATCATTACTGTGATCGTAGTGTTAAAATTTCTTTACTCTGTTTGATTTAGATTGCTTAGCTTAGGGTTAGTGGCCTAATATTACATATATTTTATCGGTATCTCACAAGTTTACGATCTCCCTGGTTGATAATTTAATGTAAAGCAATTTAAGAAATTGAAATGCCCGAAAAATATTAAGGTGGATTTTAAACCCTCCTATCATAATTATGGAACCCTCCAAGTCAATTGGGTTTAGTTCAGGTGGTTGGGAGGGGAATTATTGTCATCCTTTCCACCTGAGTTCAATTCCTGTAAGTGAGATGTTGTGCTCATATTGAGTATATTATTGTAATGGCCTCGAGTCTTGTTGTTGTCCGACCTTGTGCCGTGAAGATTCTAGGGTTTACCCTGTGTACCATCCTCAAAATGAGGAGAAGTACTCGGGGGGTTTCCCTGGGATTTATAACTTATAAAAAATTATGGAACCCCCCAAACATGAGGGTATCATTTTCAAATTAGGAATGATTGACTACCTTGACTCCCTTCCCATAATTATGTTCTTGATTATGGCTTCCTCTAGGCTTCTTCAAAGGGTTTTACCCATCAAGATGAACACATATGGTGAAAGGGGTAGCCTTGATACAACCTTTTGTTGCTTTAAAGAAATCAGTTGGCCTTCCAATTTTCTCTTAATCCAAACTTCCTTAGGATTTTTAGTAGAAAAATATTGTTTACTCTACCATAATATTTTTCTTTAACTTTATAGTAAAACCACTACTTTTCCTTTTTTACTATTATGGATAGCTTTTTGGGTTAGGAAAATATTCTCGAGGATCAACATCCCTCACATATAACCCATCTTGATCATCTAATATTAAATTGGGGATGATTTTCTTTATTCTAGAAGCAATGAGTTTTGAGAATATCTTGTAGGATACATTAGATAGTGAAAATCAGGTTGAAGCAGCTAAAATTGACAACATTTCTCTCCTTTGGAATGAGGACCAGAAATGTAGAATTTACTCCTCCTCCTATTTTACCTATTGACCCAACTTCTTTAATTATCTCAATCCAAATATTAATGATGCTTATAGTCCAAGTTTGGATGTATAAATCATAAATCGATATTTTTATTAAATGTAAAGGAGAACATGACAAACATGTAGTTGATGGAGACAAACTTAATCAAAGTTGACTTCATCAACAAGTCACCATTATAAAAAGGCAGTAGAAAGAGAGTTAAGGTAAAGAAGGATAGGTCCTAAAATTGGCTTCATTACCTGTAATGCTTTATCTTAATAAAATCCTACTTCCCAACTCTTTCTCTCTCCCTTGTATTTCATGGGATATTTTATTTAAGCATTATTGTTTATTAACATTAATGATTTTTGTCAATGTCCCTTACATATTGAATGCTAGTTTGTTAGGGATTTTGATGGAAAATATGTAGGTTTATCTTCTCCTCTCTCAGAATTCAATCCTCCCCGGATCTCAACCCCCAAGATCCAGATCATTGGTATAAGACTAGGGTGAGGAGGGTATGGAGCAACTATAATCATCGTACATGGGGCCATGTGTTAATACTCAATAATTCGTTGTAGATGCTCCATATCTAGATGTACTTGGTGGGTCTGTACAATAATATGCAATAGCAAGATGACACACATTAATGCTACATCATACTAAGAGAATCATTGTGATGAAAAACCAACATTAAACAAAGCATCATTTCTTTTTTCTAGATCCAAAAGAGGAGTTTAGTTTAGAAAAGTGTCCAAGTGACCTAAAATTGAATGTCCTATTGTAGGTAGCCACTTGGCAAGGCATCCCACCAGGTCAATGAAGCACGCTAACACTATTGAAAAATAGTCTCTACCTACTATAAAAATTTTGAGAAAAGGGAAAGAACTAGAAAAGGTGCACACCCACAATTTGGACAACATGAGTTTTACACTCCCACATACGTAATCCTTTTATCAAATTCATGTTATATTTCATTTACACATGATTAGTTGTTCTTTAATTCATCTTGTCAATATTCCTTGCACTTACAAAGCCAATTTCTTAATGAAGTTCATGGAAGATATGCATGTTAATCTCCTCCTCTCTCAACTCTCAAACCTCCCTAGCTCCTAGACCTCAAGATATAAATCACATATTTGGAAAATATTCCTTAATTATCTCCCACACTAATTTGTAAATATGGGTCGTGATCCCATCTTTCCTTGGATCCTTGTTTGATCGCATTACCATCAAAACTTCCATAATTGCCTCCTATGAAACTTGACCTATTGGCATGCCATTATCCTTTATTGTTACTAGAGAGGGAATGAAATGGAGTAAATTTGCTTGTCTTGGCTCCTTGTCAAATCTAGACTTTGAGAAAAGTTATTTGAGGTCTAATGATTGCCCCCCCATCCTATGAGGTGATATATGTAATTAATTTCCCTATTTATGAGAATTTTCTTGCCAATAGAAATATTTAGTGTTCATGTCTCCTTTTTTGAACCATAACACTCAAGACTTTAGCCTCTAGTGGATTTCTTCAATTTCACATGCCTTGTTGTATAAAACATTGATATTTTGTTCCTTTTTTATTTAGGTCGTCATTATAGACATCTTCTTCAATTTTTGTTTGAATATTTTCTAGAAAATTTTTAAGTGTTTTCTTTCAAGAAGTAGGATCAAGGAATTCCCTTTTGGACCAACACTTTTAAAGCTATTTTTAACCTCTTAAACTTTTTGTTCCTAGGAAAATGAGGCAAAGACAAACACATGGAGAGGATGATTCCACAAAAAAGAACTAGTTCCTAGAATGTTTCCATTTTAATTTAAGAAGGATTGAACACAAATGTAATTAATCTCATATCTACAAAATAAGGAATTTCAAAGAGATGGATCTATGGTGAGAAAGTAGACAAGGGGTTATCTTTAAGAAAAGATCTAGATTTTTCCTAAAAAGGATGCTTGAAGAAAAAATCTACCACATCTTTCCGCTATAAATCCCAAATCTAATTTATTTATACTAGTGTATTTTCTATTTTTGGGTTTTATGTCAACCAAATCCCATTTTGATATTATTTCTTCAACTTGTTCGCTACATGGATCTCTAATTGGATCCCTCTTTTTTCTCCTTGTAAGAGAGAATTAAATTGAAATCACCAACTAAGATAGTATATGCAATTTTGAGGTTATAATCATGAATTGATTTCCAATAACTTTTCTTTTTCAATATCATTGCTGGGAGCACATATGTTAAAATTTGAAAGTGATTTTCTTTTTCTTTTTCTTCACATAATGCATTTTCCAGGGAAATCCATCGAGCACTTCCCCTCATTTTGAAGGTGGTACCTAGGGTAAATTGGATTCTTTAAGGCTTAAGTCTAGACCCAAATCTCAACAACAATTGGCTCACAAAGAGAAAACATGTCACAAAGTGGGGTTTGAATCGATGTGGGGGAGAAAACAAATTTCCATCTCATCACTCATGCTACACCCAATTGACAAGTGAAAATTGAGTTTTATATCTAGAAAATATAATAGTTGTTAGTGCTCATAGTTTCCCCCCTTTGTATCTTCAAAGTTTATGGATTCTAGAGGGTTGTCAACCCTTTCAAGCCTCCAATTGATTCTATTATTCTATTGTCACTTCTCTCCTAAGGCATAATTTTTAATTTCGCTGATGGAATTCTTTATTTGGTTTCCTGTAAAAGAACCAAGTCTATTTTTTCAAATTCAAGTAGTTTATTTACTCTTATTTATAATACTAATCCTCTACAATTCCAAGAGAGAATCTTCATAACTTAATTTGATTTATATTTTGGAATTAGACTAGATGAGAGGGCCTAGTGAATTGTAGCTTGAGCTACTAGGAATTTATTCTTATGTGCATCTCCTTCTTGAAGGGCCTTGTTTTGTTTTCTACCTTTTTTTTTTGGGCCATTTTTTGGAGAGAGGATTATCTATTCCTCTAGGTTTGATCGATGGGAATATGATTTGCACCTTGTATCTATAACTAATCGTGAGGGATATAAATTATTCCTATTTTAGGAAGCATGAAAAGAGTGTTCCTTTGAATGTTCTTGTCGACATTCAATTTGGAAATAACATGAAGCTTTTTCTTTGTTTACCCATTCCTCATCTTGTTCTTCTTGGTCAAACATGAAGAGCCTATTGGATTATTGTACCTTTTTGGTGATTGTTCCTATGAGGATGCATTTTCTTACTCCATTAATTGATCACTTTGTTGTTAAATATTTTAGGGTATTTGAACTTGGCATAACATCATCTACACAATCTTTTGAATCCATCCATTTCCTTGAGAGGAGGGAGATTTGGAGGGTACTTTTCAGACAATTTTTTACTAAGTTATCATATTGATGACAATAGTTGCATTTGAACAATACTTCTTCATAATCCAACTTTTGAGTGTATCTGGTGATTGATCTCAAGTTCAATTCTCTCCGTAAGACCTTTTTATATATCGACCTCTACACATATATTGACACACAATGATATTCCACTCTTTGATTATGACATATTTATGTATACTTTCAAGGAGTTTCCTATCTCTTTCAAGGTTTCTTCATACCAAAAAATGATTGGAAGAAATGTGAGATGTACCCAAATAGGGATAGTGACATGGACTTCTTCCTTTTGGGTTAAATGACCAAGAATAATGGTGTATATAGAGTTTGTTTGACCCATTTGGTCCCATGAAACATGGTCTACTTTTGAATAATTTGTTTCTTAAGTCATTTCTCCCAAAGACCAAAAAATAGAAGCCCTTACCACAATGTTACACCTTTCAAGGCTAACTGAATCCACTAAAGCTTTACCTGGGCTTATACTGCTCTAGAGCTTGGCCAAGCACCATTAAAAATTCCCCTATCGAATATGCCTTTGAGAAGGGAATTCAATTTGATATTGGGTTTTTATTTTTTACTTTAATGGATGAGACACCCTCTAGTCTCTTAACAACAATAGGTAGTCGATTCATTATTGTTCTTGATGAGTTTCTTGGTTGTCAAATTTGCAAGGGACTTGAAGATTTTATCCATTGTTTATAGGTTGCTTGGTTTCTTAACATCAACTAATTATCTGCTTGTTATTATGGTTGACTATACCCTTTGAATTTAGAACCCTAATAGTAAAACATCCCTCCCTAACTTCTCACTTAGCACTATTTGATTTGATAAGTTGTGGACATTAATATCAAATTAAATTAAATTAAATTTTATAACATATACTATAGGGATTTTACTATGACATTTCTTTCTTCATTGTGTGTTGATTATGGTCTTAGTAGTGAAGTTTGATATTTATTTTGGTGCTTAACAAAGTCACTCTTCTACCTATGTTCATTTCAAACTAGTTGAGACTTGACAAGATGCACCAAAACATTTATGTGCACATATG
Source organism: Picea engelmannii (assembly GCA_009831015.1). Lineage (NCBI taxonomy): Eukaryota > Viridiplantae > Streptophyta > Pinopsida > Pinales > Pinaceae > Picea > Picea engelmannii. The sequence goes on from ML780113.1 coordinate 375,646, forward strand.
TCAATGTATGTTTGGAGAGGGGAAATTCTTATCTTGTTCACTCTTATTGCACATATGTCAATGTAGGTTGGAGAGGGGAAAATCAAGCTAAGTTTGTCAATTTTAGGAAGAGAGGTTAACATTATAATTATCATATTGCTAGAGTGAGTGTAAGTTTAAAATCTTTGCAGTGAAACAATGCATAAAGATTCTTAAGCAAAATAAAAAGGAAAACAATGACATACACACAATACACAAAGATTTACCCTAGAAACCCTTAATCGATAAAACCAACAAACCTTAGAGCTGCACCTCTATCTTCTTCATTATATTAACTTGACTATACATAATGCAATATTTAGGTATTCCTCAGCATTCAAAACCCAAATTCATTAACCTAAATTAAATGACAACCATAATCCCTTAACCGAGATTAAATTACAATTAACTAAAAAACTATTGGAAAAAGCATGCCTAAAACAACAACAAAAAAAAAACAACCTAAAAAAATATAACACATTATAACACATTCTCAATAGTGAGAAACCATTAATGTTTGTTTGAGATAAAGATATTGAATATAACTCAAAGAAAAAGGTAATAAAAAGTTAGTTTTAACCAACACAAATGATATATCACAACTTAATGTTCTAAATAAGAATTTATAGATTTGAAAATGAAATAAGTTACTTAAACAACTTGATGTAATTTTAGTTTTCTTCCCAACTCGATCATTTCTTGGGAGAATAAAAGGTCCAAAGATGAAATTATCTATTAAAATTTGATGTATAAGAATAAAACAAAATTTTGACGAACTAGCTTTCTCGAACATGCTTATATTTTCTTTTGATGGCATGCTCAAAATCATATCTTACGCATCAAGAGAGGAAACACTATTGTATTTTTTACATATAATGATGGGTAAAAGACATTGTAAAATCTCATTTAATCGTGTTCAATAGATCGACCATTTTGAAAAACTAATTGCCACTATTTTTCGATGCACTAATGGTAGCAATCCTCAATTACAACATTACAATGATGATCATTATGGGTAAAAATCATTGTTAGGATATCACCAAAATCTGAAGATATATTGGGAAGACAAAATTAAAGTCCAAGGAAAGTATTTTTGAGTGGTTTGTTATGCCTTTTGGCATGGTTAATGAACCGATGCCATTCATGACGACGATGGACAATATTCTACAATCGTTATCAATTGTTTTTTGCTTGTATACTTAGATGACATCCTCATTTTCAACAAACACTAGGAAGATCACCTAAACACATTCAACAAGTAATGAGAATCCTAGAGTAACACAAGTTATATGGCAATCTGGAGAAGTGCCCATTTGTCATGCAAATAATTCAATATCTAGGATACATTGTGGATGAACATTATGTGCATGTGGATACAAATCAGACTAAGTTATTCATGACTTGGCCCTATATACACTAAAGAAGCTTGCAACTTCTTGAGCCTCACTAACTTTTATTATGGGTTTATGTTGGGGTTATCCTATATTGCTTGAAACCTAAGTTAAGTGGCCAAAAGTGAAGCTAAGACAAAGTTTTTTTTATTCCGAGGCACAATAGAAAGCATTTGAGGAATTGAACCATCTCTGTATGACACAAGTCACAATTCTTTTAGATATGTACAACAACCATTTGAAATTGAGACAACTTCATTAGATTATGACATTGATGTAGTCCTCACACAACATGGTTATTTGGTGGCCTATCATAACATTACACTATATGACATGGTTAGTGGATACCCCACCTAGAATAAAGAGCTTTAATCCATTTTTCAAGCTTGTTAGTAGTGGAAGCATTATATTATGGGAGAGAAAATGAATCCACACCAACAATAGGCCTATGAAATGTATGTAGATGCAATTAAAGTTGAAAAATCACCACAATTTGAAGTGGTCCATGTAACTTGAACAATTATGAACATCAAACATAAGAAGGGAAACACCAATTGAGTTATAGACTACCTTATCTGGCCTTTGGTTACATAATTGACCAATGTCTTCAATTATTGTGGACACAAGACTTTAGAGTGGACCCAACTATATGGCATTAATCCTAACTTTGTTGCTACACACTAGATATTGGTTGTAGGTAAACAAGTTTCATAATTTCACCTCCATGATGGAATTTCAATCCATTTACACTATCTCTGTCTTACTTCAGCAAAGCACGAGAAAATGATTTGAGAGGCACACTATAGCTAAGGGGATGGGAATTTCAATGTGGAGAAGTGAGTGGCAACGTTGTGGAAGTACTTCTATTGGCCGATTTCCAACAAGACATCAACATATATACCAGATCTTGCACTGCCCTTTCCATTTCCAAAGCTACAATCAAGAAGTTAAGATTATACACTCCTCTTTCCACTTTAGATAAGCATAAGAGTTGATCTCCATGCATTTTATGCCAGGTTTTCTCTCAACCAAGAATGGTTGTGTTTTTGTGGTTGTTGATTGACTCTTTAAACTAATAGTTTTTCCACCCTAAAATAAGAGTGTCACACTATAAGTCACCGCTAAGATCTTCTTTGAGCATGACATGGGTTCATTTTGGGTTTTGAAGGCCATTATTTCTGATAGGAACAAGAGGTTCCTAAGTATCTTTTGGTCCAGCCTTTGGTCCATGATGGACATCAAATTCACCAAATTGATGACCTTCCATTCCTAAGTTGATGGACAAATAAAGGTAGCCAACATGATGATTATACATATCCGTGGAATGTACAAATCCAAGCATCCACATACATCATATGAAAGCCTTCCTTATGTTCAACATAGCTACAACATAACTCTTCATAATTCTATTGGACACAACCTTTTTAAAGTGTGCCTCGGGTTTTAGCCATTGGCCCCAATTTATGTAGCTTTTCCCATTGCATCACCATAGGAACAATCTTCCATTATTAGAATAAGGTAGACAAAGAATTTTTTTTATGGATTGGATCTAATACATCCAATAACAAGTTCAATATATTCTATAAAAAGAAAATGCCAATAACAAACAATGATATGATCAACATCAAGCGCCACACAAGTTTCAGGTTGGTGACATGATACGGTTGCACTTTTAGAAAGAGAGACTCAAAATCCCTCACATGAAGCTCATACCATTCCTATATGGATCTTATATAGTCACTAAGGTTGTGGGTTAGAATGATTTTGAACTAAATCTTCCACCCTTTCTTCACTTACAACTTGTCTTTCATATTGTGAAGCTTCTTTGGCCATACATTTTGCCTTTGTTGGACACCTCAGAGGTAGAAGAGAACTTGCCCCCTATAAAGCTCAACCATGGATACATTAAGTAGGCTATAATGGCCCAGATCATGGAGACTAAGTTGAATATCACCCTCCAATAATCAAATTGTCAAGGCTAGGAAGCTTCTTCACTAGGGTAAGTGGTTCACCATATTCCAAATTTAATAGATGTTTCCCCATATGATGCAAGAAATTGATGCAATAAGGAACATTGCTTCCCAAGGGCGAATGACTAATATAGGTCACCATTCGGGACATAGGTGGCTATTTGGGTTGCAATGGTTTAAAAATAGTCATGAACATTTTCAGGTTTACAAAAGTTTCACAAGCGTGAACTCCCCTCACATTTTTTTGGTTCTTCTCATGCATTTTTGGTGATCTTCTTGGCTAGGAAATGAACGATTTCTATTCTTTCGTAACATATAGAGATAGGAATAATCTTTGTAATGGTCCAAAGAACAACCAAAATAGAGTTTGTGTGTGAGGATTATGGCTCTAGGAAGTCGATGTACCCACTAGGCTCCTGGGGGACCACATTTATTTCATAATCTGAACTCTTAGAGTTAGTTTTTGGGGATTTTATGGTTTTTGCCTCTCAGGGATTTTGACATTATGATATAATGTAGTTTTCAACCTCTTGTTATGAGATTTTTACGAATGAGCACAATTGTAACAACTCTTCTTAGGGATAAGCTATCACTATTATAACCATTTATATTGCTATGTACATTATAGCGATTTTAATTAATTTATTCGTTAGTAGAATTTGGTTTCACTATAATACTATGCTTCAACATATTGTTTATATTACTTCTACAATATTGCACGTTCTTTCACTTTACTCTCAATCCAATGTGGATCACAACACCAATGTAATGCTTAACTTTGTTGTCTCTCTTTACTTAATGAGAATACTAGAGTTTTAATTTCCTTGAAGGTTTTCCCTATTATAAATTCATCTATTTATGTGAATGTTATATTTGTTGATGGATAAACGACACACTAAAGTTTAGTTCATTAAATTGCATTTTTCTATTGCTTGCATGCATAAGGGAGAATTCAATGCTTCTACTACTAAAGTTTGAGGGATAAAAACCACGATACATTGAACTAAACAATGTATAAGAATACGGATTTATTGAAAGACATAACCTCAAGTTCTAAGAAGAAATATTGTTTGTGTGAAGACATACTTTGTGGTTGTCTTCAATGACTAAAGTTAGGGATCCATGAATTGCCTTTATGAATAAAATAGCATACCACATTGGTTTTAATATAATGTTTTCCCATACAGTATAAGTAGCTCACCATAAAGCAAATAATGGTTATGTAGCTTAGCATAAAGCATATAATTTATAAATAATATTAAAATATAATTATATACAATGTTATAATATTATGATGTTATAATGATAAAGAAGTTGCATACTTAGTTGAATATTCCATGTGATGTTTAGATGAAAACTTAGGCAGATATTTTGTTATTGATGTTAAGTCAATGCTATCATAAAAATGGTAGTACATAAAATTGTAAGTCATTCTAGATATTTCAAGATTACATTTTCATAGAAAATTGTAAGTCACTATAGATTACATTTTCTACATAACTTATAAAAGATTACATTTTCTTGATAACTTATAAGCTTTATGGAACTTTGGGATAAATTAAAATAACAGTCATCCTCAAATAAATTAAAAATAGAGAGGTTAAATTTACAAGTTTGCAATGGGAAATGATGAATGTAAAGGATATTTCCACAAGTTAGGCACCAACATAGTAATTACTTTAAAAGACTTAGTCCTTAATTTAAAAGAGATTGATACTTAAATAAATTGAGTTATCATTATTTTTTATTTTGTAAGGAATATAGTAATCATAATTATTAAATGGGTCTAGCTTTATTGGTATAGGTAAGAAGTTGTTATTCTTCCCATTCATGTTTAAAACTCAAGAGTGACATGTTTTTTCTTTGTGAGCTAATTGTTGATCAGGTCTTTTTGTGAGTCAATTGTTGATTGACATTGACAAGTTACTAGCAACCTCATTCTTACCTACACACTAGACGGTGGGCATGTGGCAACATGAAAAATAAATAAATATAGTAATCATAATGTTTTGAACAATGTGCAAAAATATTAATCAATCTCTCTCAACACTTTAATTTAAGTTTTTGATGCATATTCGAAAAAACATGGTATTTTTACACATGATGAACACCTTAAGCAACTACTCACACGACTAGATCAAATATCAATACACTAGTATATTGCATGGTTAAAACCCTCTAAGAGGGAAACATTCCACATCCCCAACCAAGTTCCAACGCGGTCATTAAGAAAAAAATTGTACATAAGAGTTTCTCACGATCAATCTTCAACCAAATGACCCTCCATGCTCTTTAAATAGAGATCATGGACCAATTAGGTGTTAAGCCATGGAAAATATAGACATTAATATCGAGGAGAATATGAACTGTCGAATCACTTTATGTGTAGAACATATTGTGACCATCGAATTACATAACTACAAATGCATACTAAAGAAACACATTTTTACCTAAAGACACATTAGAACAAGTTTATCTTAACTAAATCTTAAGTGTCTAAATATCCTAAAATTCCTGTAAGTTTTAAACCTATGAAGTAAAACAATGCATATAGATTCTTAAGAAAAACATAAATTAATCAATGGCTCATACACATAGTACACAAAGATTTATACCAGAAACCCTTAACCGAGAGAAAACCTTTCAACGCTTCATTGTATTAATTTCACCATTCACCATACAATATATATACAATGTTTTTAGGTATTCCGTAGATACCAAAACCCTAATCCCTTAATCCAGGATTAATTTAGAAAACCGCTAAAAATAGAAAAATCCGCTAAAATAGCAAAAACACCCCAAAAATAATTTCGGGACACTGCCCTGAACCCAGTCCGCTCCGGGCTACAGCTCGGAGCCGAACACTCCGCGTAACCAAGGGGGGCCATACCTAGCCCCCCCCGGGACCCCCCTAGGAAGCACTCGACGCACACGGCACAAATAGCACTACTAGGGAGGGATCGTCAGACACAGTTGTCGAAACTGACACACCCACACACACACATGCAAAGAATATAACACATACCCAACATTCTCCCACTTGTTTTTTTCTTTGCATCCAAGGGTCCACATGATTATATAGTCAACAATCCAGGGCAACAATGCCCATTATTACTCTACACTAGGAGAACTTTTCTGTGCTCACAGACTTTGTTAATGAATCTACAACATTCTTCAAAGTGTCAACCTTTTCCAACAACACCTTCTTTTCTTCAACCATGTCTCTCACAAAGTTATACTGAACATCAATCTGCTTTGCTTTCAAATGATAAGCTGGGTTCTTTGCCAGGAAGATTGAACTCTGACTGTCACAATCTAATCTCACTGCTTGTTGTACCAACCCAATACCTGAACACAATCTCTGTAACCATACTGCTTCCTTGCTTGCATGAGTGGCTGCCAAGTATTCAACTTCTGTAGTTGAGAGTGCCACTACAACCTATCCTTTTCTCATCCAACTAATTTCTCCTCCAAATAGGTTAAACACATATCCACTTGTATATCTTCTGCGATCCAGATCTCCAGCCCAATCTGCATCAACAAAGCCATGTATGTACACCAATCTGTCCAATCTTGGTCTTCCTTGGTAGCACAATCCATAATTGGTAGTGCCACACAAATACCTGAAGACCCTCTTTACTATAGTCCAATGCTCCTTCCCTGGTTTTTACATATACCTGCTCAAAACTCCCACGACATGTGCAATGTACGGTCTAGTACATACCATTGCATACATCAAACTGCCAACTGCACTGGCATACAGAACATGGGACATGTCCTCTTCTTCTTCCTGTGTCTTGGGGCACTGATCTGTAGATAAATTTACACCTATTGGAATAGGAACCTTGACCAGTTTACTTCCATGCATATTAAACCTCTGCAATATCGTCTCAACATATTTTCTCTGATTCAATCATAGTTTCATGTTTGCACGATCTCTTTTAATCTCCATTCCCATAATGAAGTTAGCAGCACCGAGATCCTTCATGTCAAATTTGGAGGATAGCTGCGATTTCACCTCCTTGATAACATCCATGTTATTTCCTACTAGCAACATGTCATCAACATACAACACTACTAAATGAAGTGATTACCAACCTGATTGGAATATACACAATGATAAACCTTGCTTCTCACAAATCTCAATCCAAGGATGTATGTGTCAAACTTTTGGTACCACATCCTAGGTGATTGCTTCAGACCATATAGTGACTTCTTTAGCTTACAGAACAACTCTTTCTTTCCCTTCACTACAAATCCTTCTGGTTGCTTCATGTAGATTTCTTCTTCCAGATCCCCATGTAGGAATGATGTCTTCACATCCATTTGTTCCACTTCAAGATCAAAAGAAACAACAATAGATAAAATAAATCTAATAGAAGTTAACTTGGCATCAGAAGAAAAAATCTCACCAAAGTCAATTCCCTCTACCTGGGAATAACCTTTTGCTACTAACTGAGCTTTGTATTTATCCACTTTTCCTTCTACATTAAACTTCTTCTTAAACAACCATTTGCTACCAACATATTTTTTTCCAGCTAGCAACTCAACTATATCCCATGCCTCATTCTTATCCAAGGCATCTATTTCTTCAACCATGGCCTTCTTCCAGAGTTTACTATCCTCTAAATTCACTGCTTCCCTGATAGTTTTGGGATCATCATTAGTAATAGATAAAGAAAAATTAGAATGAAAATCATGTGGACTATACCTTTCTGATTTCCTTCTTTCCTTCACTGATCTCCTCAATACTGGGGTATGAGCTTCTTCTTCTTCTGCTTCATCTTCTTCAGATGATTCATATTTTGCATCATCCAACTCCAACTCTATTTTCTCAGGTTCTTCTGGCCTTGGTAGGAATTCCTGTTTGGAAACATCTTTTACCTCTCTGAAAACAAAATCTCAACTGTAAACATTCTTCTTAGTTTCTGGGTTCCAAAGCTTATAACCTTTCACACCATCTTTATAACCAATAAAGATACACTTTTCATATTTTTTATCCAACTTACTCCTATTTTCCTTGGGAACATGTACATAAGTGTCACAACCAAACACTCTAAGATGTTCAAGAGAGGGTTTCTTTCAGTCCATACCTCGTGTGGAGTTTTATCATCCAACGCTAATGAGGGTGATCAATTGACATGGTAACATGATGTACCCACTGCCTCCGCCCAAAATTCCTGTCCTAACTCGGGATCGCTGATGCTCCTTGATTTTTCCATCAGTGTCCCGTTCATCCTTTCTGCAACTCCATTCTGTTGAGGTGTTTATGGAGTAGTCTTCTTACATAATTATTCGAATTCATTTCCGTAGAATTCTCCACCATTATCTGTCCTCAATACATTTTTTTTCTTCTTTGTTTGATTTTATACCAGAGCCTTAAACTCTTTAAATTTATCAAATACCTCAGATTTCTTTCTAAGAAAATAAATCCACGTGTTCCTTGAGAAATCATCTATGAATGAAACATAATACACAGATTTACCTAGGGATGGAACATGAATAGGTCCAAACACATCACTGTGTATCAAATCTAATATCCCCTTTGCTCTTGTAGCACCAGATGGGAATCTTACTCGATTATGTTTACCATATATCCAATGTTCACAAAAATCAAAATCCAGAGTGCAATTAGACATACCTTAAACCATACCTTTACCGTGTACTGTTCAAAGGCCCTTTTCTCCAATATGCCCCAGTCTTTGATGCCGCAACATGGTCTTCTTTTCAGGCAAAAATATTGGTCTTGTCTCCTTCATTTCTCTACTCAGGGAAAACAAAACTATTACACCCATTAGTATAAGTTCTTCCCAACAACTTGTACAGAGTTCCACACTGAACTCCCCTCATCAACACCATTTCTCTTCATACCATATTGCAAGTGCCCTTTCCCAATACAATATCCACTCCTGCATCATCCAACTTGCTTACAGATATTAGGCTCCTGGCTAGTTTTGGAATGTGCATAACCCCATGGAGAGTTCTAATCCTTCCATATTTTAACATCAACTTAACCCTTCCATGTCCCATGATTTTGGTTGGCAAGTCATCTCCTAGAAATACATCACCACCATCGTATTTTTCATATTCACAAAACCACTCCCTGTGAGGAGTCATATGGTATGACACACCTGAGTCGATCAACCATCCATCACGGTCTGCATGTGTACCTATAGATTCCAGGTAAACATCACCTCCTTCTTCAGTGGGTGTTTTTTCCTTTGTGGAAGAGGTACTATTAGATCCCTTTGGTTTATCAACCTTCTTAGACTTGCAATCTTTCTTATAATGCCCTGTTTTACCACACTTCCAACATTTCCTCAAAGATTTTCCTGGAGACTTAGATCTACCTGTAGATTTAGATCTCCCCCCCCGAAGACTTACCAGGATTCCTGTCTAGGGTATGACCTCTTACAAATAAAGCATCTGTGCTATGACCATCCATGATTTTCCACCTCATCTCTTCAGATAAAAAGGATGCAACTACATCCTCATACTTCAATGTAGATTGAGTGGTACTACCAATTGCTACAACTAGATTATCCCAAGATTCTGGAAAAGAACATAACAAAGTAATACACTTATCGTCTTCTGCAATCATAATATTAATAGAGACAAGTTGACTTACCAGAGTATTAAAGGGATTTAGATGTTTTGTCATAGAATCTCCATCTTCCATACTAAGATGATATAACTTCTTTCGAAGAAACAACTTGTTTACTAGGGACTTTGATTGATACAAATTCCCTAACTTATCCCATAGTTCCTTGGCTGTAGATTCTCCCGAGACATTCAAAAACACCGAATCTTCTAGGCAGAGTCAAATAGTACTCCTTTCTCTTCTGTGCAACTTCTCCCAATCTTCCTTCGACATACCAGTAGGTGGTGTACTAGTAGTTTGTGTACTAGTAGGTTGTGTACCAGTTAACTATATGCCAGTAGGCTGTGTACCAGGATCCACAACGATCCATTGTCCTTTGTTTACAAGAAGGTCCTCCATCTTGAGATTCCATAGCTGAAAGTTTTTACCGTTGAATTTCTCTATCTCGATTCTAGAAGAGCTCGCCATTCCTCTTTCTACACTTAAATCTCCATTGAAAAAGCTCCCACTAAACCCAGGTTTATCACAGACCCAAGATAAATGTGATCTATCAAGATTGAGCCAAACCCTCAGCAACAAAGGTGTCCCCCTAAAGACAAAAATGAGATCTGATACCACATGTAAGTTTTAAGCCTGTGAAGTAAAGCAATGCATATATATATTCTTGAGCAAAACAAAAATTAATCAATGGCTCATACACATAGTACACAAAGATTTATACCGGAAACCCTTAACCGAGAGAAAACCTTTCAACGCTTCATTGTATTAATCTCACCATTCCCCATACAATATATATACAATGTTTTTAGGTATTTCGTAGATACCAAAACCATAATCCCTTAATCCAAGATTAATTTAGAAAACTGCTAAAAATAGAAAAATCCACTAAAATAGAAAAAACGACCAAAAAAGAATTTCGGGGCACTGCCCCGAACCCCATCGGCTCCGGGCTACTGCAAGGAGCCAAAATCTGCGCGTAACCAGGGGGAGGACATACCTGCCCCCCTAGGACCCCCCTAGGAAGCGCCCAAAACACACGACACACAAATCACTACTGGGGAGGGATCGTCATATGCATTTGTCGAATCCGATGCGCCCACACACACACACACACACACACACACACACACACACACACACACACACACACACACACACACACACACACACACACACACACACACACACACACAC
>ML780113.1:397328-461032 GCA_009831015.1 Picea engelmannii
CTAGTCTCCTATATATACCAAGGAGACATTTTCATTTTGAATCATCTTGGACTTGAACATTTAAGTGGGGTAAAAGGAGGTTGCCCCCTCGAAGAGGCTTATTATCTGAAATTATCTCTTTTTCAAGGCGTTTAGTACTTTTTCTGATGTTTTTCTATGCTATATTGATGTTTGGTTCTTAACATTTATGCTATTTTTGTATTTTCTTCCTAACATTTGGTATCAGAGCTCAAGCTCTTGGGGTTTCGCTGCTGCATCTGAGACATCTTGGAAATATCAGTATAAATTTTTTCTAGGATGTTTAAGAAGGAAATCCTTGGGGGATATTTAGTAGAAAAATCAAATTACTTATGTTTAAAATATCATCTTATGGGGATTTATAATTTCGGATATATATCCTGTGGAAGATTGGGTTCCTGAATCATCCTGAATTCAGTTATCACATAATTTTTGATATACATTTTTTCTGTGATGCTTCAGACCGTGAAACTTGGAGTATATTCAGAGGAATTATCAAGGTAACTGTGGTAACAATTTCAACTTCTATTTCATCCTAATTTTGGAGATACACCTGTGTAAGATAGGGTAGATGACTAGTCCTATTAACTAGTCTCAAACAAGTGTTCAGAGTAAAACAATGATATATTCTTTAGTGAATATCCAAATTAAGTGATACCGATTGCATTGGATAGTGTAAAATCTGTATTATTTCTGGTGCAAGTTTCAGAATATGATATCATATATTGTGTGTGTGGCATGCTTTACAAGTACACTCCCCTGAAAAGGCCAACAATCAACAAGATGTGGGGAAGTCACCATAAATTCCACTTGGCACATCCAATTTTGATCAGACATGTAGCATTGAAGAGAGGACATATAAGAGAACTACATAACAAAATTTCAAACCTGGAAGGGCTGAAATTGTAAAGATACAATAGAAGAAATGTCGACTAGCAGAACAACCTCCAAATCATGGTTTAAAAGGTGCGTTTTTGTTTTGAAATTTGCATATCTTTTGACTAGAAGATCCATTTGGGGTGATTCAAAAATTAGAATAAAGTGGGATAAAAGGAGTATCACATACATTTGAGATAAACTTATAGTTTGTTTTAGGTACAAACATGTTCCAGCGTCTCTAAACGTAGGAGTTGTCGTTATTGGTCAACGCTACAACCCAAGGACTGTGTGGTTCTTCCACGTACCTAGAGTATATTGGAAGGCCCCTTTAGAATGGTTTCACATTAGACAACATTACTATGGATTTGAGCTCCCACATACCTAGTTTAGATTGGGATACCCCCTAGAATCCCAATACTTACTGAGTAAACCTTTTTCCCGTCTTGTTTCTATAGTACACCGAGAACAACACTTAGGGCGATCACTCTCTAGCACCTGGGTAGTTGGATAGTATGACTAAGGGCATGGCCAAGCATCCTTAGTTAGTTCCCTGAGAGATTGGGATGAGTACTATTGTTGGACCCCGCACGAATATCAAAGAGCTATAGCACCTAACACTCCCTTGTCTGTGAGGACCTCTACCTAAGCCAATTAGGAATTCCTACCTTGTAGTGATACTTGGAACACATGCCACCAAAAAAGGGAACTTCTACACCAAATAAGCCTTCAGACATCCCTACTTGGACTCTTGATGAAGGTGAATAAATGCGCAGGGACATAAATGATTTATAAAAGAAGGCAGTAAAAAAAGATGATCTACAAGGGATGATGGATTTAATTGAAGCTAAGATGGAAGCGATATTGGATACTAAGATGGATGGTTTAAAATGGGAGATAATGGAAGGATTGAAAAAGTTACTAATAGAGAGGCCACCTGAAAGTGACAATGTATCCCATGAAATTCACGATGAGGAAAAAAATAAGATGAATCAAGATTGGAGAAAATCCAACTTTGGGTTGAAGACCAACCACTTTCCTAAGATTGATATGAGAAAGTTTGATGGAAAGGATCCAATCACATGGATACTCCAGATGGAGCATTTTTTTGATCTACATGATGTGCCACACACACAAAAAGTACAAATTGTGTCTTTATATTTAGAACCCAATCAATTTGTGTGGTATCGATGGCTTTGTTCTCGCAAATCACTTGTCACTTGGACAATTTTCACGGAAGAAATGATAGCACACTATGAGGAAACAAGGAGCAATACCTTCTTAAGCCAATTGATAAATATCAAGAAAATGGGTTAAGTTGCCGATCACACTAAGAACTTCCAAAGATTGAATATAAAGGTAGCGAATATTCCAGATTAGCATTTAATTGATGCATTCAGAGGAGCTTTAAAGGATAACATTCAACATGAGCTTCACCTTTGGGAACCCAAATCATTGGAGAACGTGTTCAGGGTGGTGAGAAATGTTGAAAGTAAAAATATGGCTATGGCTACTAGAAGGACCACTTCTAACATCTATCGAGAGAATATTGTTCCTTCTTATAAACCACCTCAACCTACATGGTTGACACCTCAACAATTGGAGGAAAGAAAAAAAAAATGTTTATGATTTAATTGTGACAACAAGTACAATAAGGGACATAAGTGTGGTGAGAAGAAATTATTCTACATAGATTGTGAAGAGGAAGAAGAACAAGAGCAAGAACAAGAACCATCTCAAGATGAAAACATAGAAGATATTTCTTTTGAAGGGTTGACTCCCACCATATCATGTAATGCATTGGCTGGAATTAGCACTCCTCAAACTCTCAAGATCGAAGGATATATAAAAAATAAAAGGGTAATAGTCCTAATTGATTCTAGTAGTACTCATAATTTCATTCACTATAAATTATCCAAAGCTCTCAATTGATTTATATATCCAACGCCAGAGTTTCAAGTAATGATTGCAAATGGAGGAACTATCAATTTCTCAGGAAAATGCCATAAGATCAATCTTACCATGGGGGAATATGTAATGAATAGTCCAATTATTTCTATACCCACCGGTGGTGTTGATCTCATACAATGAGTCCAATGGTTACAATCATTGGGAACAATGGCTTTTGATTTTTAATAATTTTTCATGAATTTTTCATTGGACGGAAAGGAGATTGAGTTAAGGGGTATCACTGAGAAACCAATTAAGGTGATAAGCTCTAATGGTATGAAAAAATTAAAAGGGGCATCATGGTATAATTGTACAACTATGCTCACTAGATGTTCAAACATCTAAGCCATATATTCCTTTAGATCTGCAAGGGATAATTGATAAGCATTCCAAAGTATTTGAAGATATTCCCAGAGGTCTTCCACCCACTCACAATCATGATCATGCTATTCACCTAATTCATGGGAGTGTTCCTCCTAACATTAGGCCTTACAGATACCCTTATTCCCATAAGAGTGAAATTGAGTGTATGGTTGAAGAAATGTTAGAGGCTGACATTATTAGACCTAGCCAAAGTTCTTACTCTGCACTGGTGGTAATGGTACTCAAGAAAGACGACTCATGGCGTATGTGTAAAGATTATAGAGAGCTCAACAAGATCACCATTAAAGATATGTTTCCCATTCCCTTCATTGATGAATTGTTAGATGAACTACACAGACCAATCTACTTCACAAAGTTGGATCTCCATTCAGGGTATCATCATATTGGAATGAAGGAAGCAAATATCCCAAAAAAAACATTCTGAAATCATGAAGGCCATTATGAATTTTTGGTCATGACTTTTGGCCTTACAAATGCACCTTCCGCATTCCAAGGGTTGATGAATTATATTTTCAAGCCCTTCCTTTGAAAATTTGTGTTAGTATTTTTTGATGATATACTAATCTATAACAAGTCTTGGGAGGATCATGTTCGACATGTTGACATGGTGCTACAACTACTAAAGGAGAAACAACTATATGACAAACCATCCAAATGTTTCTTTGGGGTGAAGGAGGTAGAGTATTTGGGTCATATTATATCTCATGAACGTGTCAAGGTAGACCCTAACAAGATTAATTCCATGATGGACTCGATGATTCCCAAAACATTGAATAATCTTAGAGGATTTTTGGGTTTGAAAGGTTACTACCGCAAGTTTGTTTGGAACTATGGAAGAATAGAAGCACCTTTAACGACATTTACTAAAAAGGATGCATTTTCATGGACTCGAGAGACAACTCAATATTTTGAACAACTTAAAGAGGTGATGTGCAAAGCTCCTGTCTTGACCACATTAGACTTCACAAAAACATTTATTGTGGAATGTGATACCTCAGGAAATGGCATTGGTGCTGTTCTAATTCAAGAAGGAAGGCCCCTTGTTTTTGAAAGTCGGACACTAAAGGGAAAGGACTTACACAAAACCATTTATGAGAAGGAAATGATGGAAATACTACATGCATTGAAGCAATGATGCCCTTACCTAATAGGTAGGCACTTCAAGGTAAAAAAAGATCATGATAGTCTTAAATACTTCTTGGAACAAAGAATATATTCAGAAGAACAACAAAAATGGGTGACTAAGATGTTGGATTATGATTTTGAAATCATCTAAAAAAAAGAGAAGCATAGTGTTGTGGTAGATGCACTCTCAAGAAAGGATGAATATGTTGAGACCTTTCTCTGTGCTATCTCGAGTATCCAACTTGATTGGATAACATAAGCAAGGGATGAATGGAAGAATGACGAAAAAGTGTGGACTCTCATTCAAAGGTTGCAACAATATTCCAGTGCATCAGATACATTTACATGGAAAAATGATTCACTATGGTACAAAGATTGATTATATTTATGTAAGAAATCCCAAATCAAACAAAAGGTACTTTTGGAATTTCACACATCTCTGGTAGGAGGGCACTTAGGATTTTTGAAAACCTATCATAGGGCCAAGAAGGAATTTTTTGGGATGGACTTAAAACTGATGTTCAAAGGTTTTTGGTAGAATGTTTGGTTTTCCAATAAAATAATGTGGAAACAATTAAGACCCCAGGTATTTTACAATCATTATCCATCCCAAGTCAGTGCTAGTAGGAGGTTTCCATGGATTTCATCACAGGGTTACCTAAGCCTGAAGGAAAGAGTGTCATCATGGTGATTGTTGATAGACTGACCAAGTACATACACTTTTGTGCACTCTCTCATCCTTTGAAAGCCAGTACAGTTTCCACTGCATTCATGGAGACAGTTCAAAAGATACATTGAATCCCAAAGATTATTATAAGTGACAAAGATCCCATCTTCAATGGACATTTTTGGACATAATTATTTTCTTGTTTGGATACTCAATTAGCTCATAGCTCATCTTATCATCCTCAATCTGATGGACAAACTGAGATAGTGAACACATGTCTAGAAGGATACCTTTGTTGCTTTGTCTCTGATAAACAAACACAATGGTTAAAGTGGTTACCCTTGGTAGATTGGTGGTATAACACTTCATTTCATAGTACAACAAAAATGGCACCATTCATGGCGCTCTATGGATATCACCCACCATCCATCACTTATTCTATAAAATAAAAATATAAAGTTCAAGCAGTGGAAGATCACATCGAGCTTCAACAACAAGTTCTCCAACTTTTAAAGGACAACCTAACTATGGCACTGAATCACATGAAACAACAAGCATATCAACATCGTAGTGAAAGAAGTTTTGAAGTAGGGGATTGGGTACTTTTAAGACTACAACCATACAAACAAATTTCCCTCAAGAAATCTAAGAAGGATAATAAATTGTCACCAAAGTACTATGGCCCTTATAAGGGGTTGCAAAATATTGGTACTATGTCATACAAATTGGATCTTCTTGCATATTCATGAGTACACCCAATTTTCCATGTTTCATCCTTAAAGAAGGTTATAGGTGACAAGATCCTAGTTCAAACTATATTTCTAGAACTTGAAGAGGAAGTAAAAATCATATTGGATCCTGAACCTATCACTGACACAAGAATTTTCCAGTTGAGGAATAGATCCATTTTAGAGTATCTCATTAAGTGGAAGAAGATACCTGCAGAAGATTCTACTTGGGAAGATGAGTCTTTTATACAGAAGCATCCATAATTACTCAAGAGTTGCAGAAAACACTTATCTGAAGGAGAGGGGCATGTTAAGCCCTAAGTAGTGGCACATTACCCCTTAATTGGGTCATATTACATTAGTATTGTTATTTTATTTATGTCGTCTTGGGTCCATTAGTTGTAATTGTACCTCCTAGTCTCCTATATATACCAATTAGACCTTTTCATTTGGAATCATATGATATATAAGGAGGTTTCGCCCTCGAAGAGGCTTATTATCTGAATTTCTCTCTTTGTCAAGGTGTTGAGTACTTATTCTGAGGTTTTTGTGTTATTTTATATTTGGTTCCTAACAAGTTCTCCAGTGTTGCAATGCTCTGTGGTTCCTTCTCTTTTCCTACTTCAAACTGTGGTTCCATGATATTTCTTTTCACTATATCTAGGAACTTATTCTTGGCAAGGATGAGGTCAATCCTTGTCTTCCATGCTCTAAAGTCATGGCTGTGTTGAATTTGACTTTGACTTTGACCAAAACCTCAACTTGATGTCTTGGCTTGTTGAGAGTACTAGGAGGTGCGCTTGGCTAGGGCTCACTAAGCTATCCAAGAATTAGGTCAAGCACTTCACTTAAGGTGCCTCAACATGAGGGTTGGGGTTTCGTTGCTGCAACAAAACTATGACTGCAACTACAACTGAGCAAATTATCCCAATCTACCTTCCAGTGGTTAGACTATCCGAAGATAGTGTGGGCCCATAACCTGTTAACATAATAGGTGTGCTCATTTAACCATAGAAAATATCACTATATTGTCACCCAACCATAGGAACAAAGTCCACCCCCGAGCACCTTAACCTTGATAGACAGAATAATTTTGGGAGAAATCACTAGAACCAATAGCTAACCAAGGTAGCGTACCTCTCTCCAAAGCTAACGTACCAAACAGAAAGTCCAAACCATAACCAACGATCAAGTCACTACTTCAACAACTACAACTCTCCTCCAATCATGCACAACAATAGTCCTTATGAGGTCATCAGAGTGAGTGAGTACAAATGAGCTCAAGCGCCCTCTATTTATAGTCCTCCAAGTCACTTAACTGGGCCGACATCTTCTCTTGGAGGCTAATAACTTAATATAAACTATTCTCTTAAGATGACTTGTCTTCTAGGGTTATTAACCAACTATTAAGGGTTTCTCTTGCTTCCCGGAATATTATAGTCTCGTCAAAGGTTACAAATAGAGGTTAATACCTCCCACAACTACCGTAACATCAACATGTATTACATGGTTAAAACCTTCTAAGAGGGAAACAATGCATAACCTCAACCAACATGGCCATTTGAGGCAATATATTAATGCAAAAGAAAAAATATTGTACATAAGAGTTTCTCACAATCGGTATTCAACAAATGATCCTCCATGCTATTTAAATAGAGATCATGGACCAATCCAACGTTAAGCCATGGATTAATATAGTCGTTAGTATCAAGGAGAATACAAGATGTCATATCACTTTATGTCTAGAACATATTGTGACCATTGGACTACGTAGCTACAAATGCATACTAAAGGAACACACTTTTACATAAAGAAACATTAGACTAAGTTGATCTTAACTAACTCCTAAGTGTCTACGTATTGTAACAATGTAGTGCATATGGGTTGCAAATTAAATTCACAAAGTGAGAGAACTCACAACAAACCACAAATTTGTCAATATCACAAAAGTTTTCAACAAATACCTTCAATAACAATCTCTGCAAATTTATTGAATCAATGGCGAATGCTATTGGGCCTCATGATAGAGCCTACACACAAGGCTCTAGATTATACAACAACAAACACTACAAAAGCCCAAATCAAAAGAGAGTTAAATGCTCTTTGTTACTTCACAAAATTCATATTTATGATTGTTCTCATTGGATTTTGGACTTTCAGCTACCCTAACTATTCAAATTCAAAAATAAAACCCTTCATATTCCTAGGGGTTACAAATCATGAAGGATGTCAAATTTGCATTAATTTCTCAAAATTTCAACTTTGATGTTAAAATTAAGGTAAAAATATGCATTAGAGGGCTTAGAAAAATGCACTCCAAAATTTGAACATGTGTCCTTTTGAAAATTTGAGATTTACAATATGCAATTTTTTTCGTTGTTGAAAAAAAGTGTATCTCAAAATTTTCAAATTCACCTCTATTTTCCCATATCGAATATATCCAGTCAACAACTTTTGTATTTTTCATTGGAATTTGATAAAAAATACTTTGCTTCACTAAAATTCAAACCCAATGTTCATTGTTTTGGCTAGATTGAGTGAATCAAATTGGAGAATGTGCATTTTTTCATTCCCCACTTTCTACAATTCCACTCAATTTGAGCCTTAAAATGGTTGCTATGCAGAAAAGCTCAATTCCCCCCCCCTCCACTCTTTACATAATGTGCAAAATTTTTGTGCATCCTTACATAAATACACCCAAATCTCTTGCATGCATGATATAAGGAAAAATTCTACATTGGTCAATAATTTGATGTTGACACAAAATCCATGTCTTGGATTTCCTCAATTAATCTACAAATGCACATAGTTTGCCTGCAAAACTACCCTCTAACAATGTGTTGATCACTTTTTCAGTCATCAAATTTTGAGTTTCTTTATATCATTTTTCCTTTTTGTATATCCTATACTTAGCCAAATTTTCATTTCTTTTTTCTTGCGGTTTGCATTGAACTTGCCTATAGTCACCATAATACCTCAAACCCACAAACCTGCAAGTCCCAAACATCACACTTAACCATTTTTCTATTTTAATTTTTCCATAGTCATTTTTCTATTTGCAGGAATAATATTGTGGGGGTGAATGATATTCCAAAAGACCCCAACCCTGCAACCTCCCATTCCGCTCACTCCAAAATGACCCGCAACATACATTTAATTCTTTATTTACTTAGTATATTTTCAAGTTGTGGATGCAAAAATCCCCTACATCTACCCTTCCATATCCCATAATCTCGCAATCCCACAATTCCACAATTATCATTTCACACTTCTCGTCACTTATTTCACACCTTCATACTTAAACATTTTCTATACATCCTAGCCCATAATCCCATTTCTCGAGAATATTTATGATCATACTACCAGATTAGATAGCCCATGAAGTGAATTAAAAATGATTTTAATGACACAAATCTCATAATTTCCCCGCCTCAAAGAAAAATCAAATAATGTGATTAAAACTCAAAGCCTCATTAAATAAAGTACATGGAAGAGTTTAGTAATCAAAATCCTCATTGTAAATTCTTATTACAACATAAGCACCACCTTTTTCATTCTAATCATCCTTTACCAAATATTCCCAATAAAATAAAAGAGCTATATTGTGGTGAAATTGTGAATACATTAGGACGTGAAGACCATGCTTTTCAATGGTATGAGGAAATTAAATTCTATACAATGCTCCCTCTTAAAGAAAATAATTCAAACAAGGTATGGACTTTTGGAATAACATTGGTAGGTTGTATGCCTGAAGTATCAGAATTCAAGGAGCTCATTCTTTGGTGTGTTGATAATTTCAATGGTCAAAAGAGGATTATTGAGTTACATGAGAAGACTCCTATTTCTCTGGTGACCTCAATGTTTAGAAGGATGCTCAGGCTCCCTGAGCCTACTAAAATATTTAAAATTTCAAAAGTATATGTCTTTCTAAAGGTCAACCATGAAGGGACATAAATCTTGGACAATCTCCTTTTGAAGCCATCATAATATTATGTAAATTCCACCCATATAGAGGTATATTCTTTGAAATACCCTTATAAAAAGTTTGTCTAGTTATTTTCGAGAATTATTGGGCAGGAATCTAAGACTACTATCCCAAGATATGTATTGTATGTTTTGCACCTCTCTGTCCATGGGACCGTTTTATTTGACTGGGCTCAAATTATTTTGAGTGAAGTCTCTTTTCAACTTGTAAATTTCTGAAAAAATAAGAAATTTTTTATGAGTTCATATTTGATTTTTGTGATAGCATACTACCATATCTTCGAATATTTTCCTCACACAAGGAGTGTTGACTTTAGAAAAGACCATGTGCAATTTTGGTATCCTGCATTATTGAAACAAAAATCTCCATATAATTTTAATGAAGTTTAGAATGATTTCCTATCTACATTAAAAAACATGGTCTATGGTCCTAATACATCAAGAATATCTATTGAAGTTGTTGCATTTTTGGTAGGAAAAAGGGTTTTTGAAACACTAGATGATTTCGATTTCATAAGATTATATGACTTTGAGGAGAAACCCTCCTTACTCCCTTTTTGTGTGTCAGATAAATTCTTTATTGAAGTTTTTAAACAATATAATTTCTAGGCATACTTATTTAACGAGAAGAGGAAAAATTAGTTCATTCCATTGCCTTGGAAAATCAGAAAAATCATTGTTAAAAACATTTCCCATATAGATGAATTTGCTAAGAATTTTGATAACTTCAAACTAGGAGAAGTCCATAAAGTCCTGAGATTTGACCCCATTTATTTTTTTACAACACATATGTTTGCAATCGATTATGGCTCATCCTTTGTGAAGACTAACCAATTTAAAGGAGGAGGCATGGTTAATCAGAACTCCTTGGAATCCATCCCTGACAAATTTAATGATGATACTAACACCTTGGTTAGCACTGATTGCCAACATAAATAGAAGGGTCAGACCTCAAGAAGTGGCAACCCTAACCCCTGCTCACCTAATGTCTCACAAAGTAATTATTCAACAAAAACCTGAACCTAGGAAAACAATCTTGGCCCAAATAATTCCCATTTAGGAAATTATGGTGGTGGAGGAGATGGGAACCCACAAAAAGGAAACATTGGGAAAAATCATACTGCCCCTACTGCACTTAAGATGAAAATGTATGTAACTAAAAAGGGATAAATTCTTGTACTTGAATATGAAGACATGGAAGTAGATGTAGAAGAAGAAGACCCTGATTGGGCCACACATAGATTGTTAGAAAACAAAGAAATAACACAAGAGTTATCTTGTCAAGAGCCAATTATTTTTGGAGAGGAGTCAGTCACAACACACCATGTTTATTTTTTTTTATTTTTATTTTTTGTGTCTGGAGGAATCAACAACTAGTTGGGCACGTGCTCGCGTTACACGTGGCCGTGTTATCCAACCGCTACCACTATAACCTCCAGGTGTGCCCATGATGCCCCTTATGTGGCACACAAGGTAAGTCGGGGGGAATTGAACTCGAAACCTCATGGAACTTCATTTTCACGGCACTTGCCAATTGAGTTGCCCCCCCGGGGGCCACAACACACCATGTTGCTTACAATAAGGAATCTAAAAAAATGTTGATTGAAAAAATTAATCTTAAAAATAAAAAGGTTGTTGAGAAATGGATCTTTGAGATTGATCTACATGGGGTAAAACCATCAAATATAATGCAATTTCATGAAGCAACTGGAGAAGCACTCAAGTCCTCAATTGGTGAAGTTTAAATAGAAAACCAAATATTGAAAGAAAGAATAAAAGAAATAGAGAATGCATTACTACCGAAGCCTCTGTTCACCAAGCTGATTTCTACCATCCAACCTCTCAATACTTTGGAAGACATTCCATAATCTAGCTCCAAGATAAGATGTTCTTAAAAAATATTTATGGCCATCCAAAAATAAATTATAGAGAATATCAAAAAGATAATTTTCTTGATATTTGAGATATGGGAACTAGGTACTAGTTCTACTATACTCTCGTCAAGGATTACAAATTTCAAAGAATATCTCCAAACAAACCTAGATAATGATTACAAATTTCACCAGGAAGCAGTTGGCACATTCTCTGCTAAAATATCTAATATCAATGACATGTAAAGGAAAGAACAAACTCTCCAATAACAAAATAGATTAAGGTAGATTAATGATGGATGGTTAAAAATAATTCAATGTTTAAAATAATTACTTGATAAATGTGATAACATAAATGGAAAAAATGGGTGATTTATTCCTACAAGTTATTGACTTGAAAAAAGAGTTGAGGGGCCCACATTTAATAATGGATTCAATTCTACTCACCAAGGATCAATTACAAGCACGTTTGGATGCCTTGAAAGTTGCAAAGTAAAATGAATTCAATGAAATAATTGAATACTCAAAAGAGGAAGTAGAGAAGTGGTTGGTTCATTATGTAAATCAGAACAATGAGGTTGAATACATGTTGCACCAACTTAGTTTTGATATTAGATATGTTTAGAAATAATTGTTCGATGCTAAGATTAAACACGGGACACCAATTTCTTCCATGTAGGATTATATCAAAGTATGGTTAAAGAAAGAATTGATAAAGATAATTGATCCTGATCAACCAAAGTTAGTTACAACTGCCACACAACCTCCATCTGAAAACTCTACAAAAATCACCCTGACAAGAAAATAACAAGAGATCTCTCTTTCCATCATAGTAAGTCAAGTAATCAAATTATTTTTTTTTCCTCAGTTTCTAGTCACCTAGCCTTTCTTGTTTTAGAATCCGTGAAAACCAAAGGATGACCCCTAACTATTTTCCTTTTCTATCTTCCAAAGAATCTAGCCCTTTTTGTAAAATATGAAATATTGATAGAGGAGACCCACCTATTTAAAAACATAGGGGGATTTATCCTTGTCATGTTATCTTGAATATATTAAACCATATTTTTTTATCAACACATTGTTTTTGACATTTCAAGAAAATACATGGAATCGTCACTGAAATTCATGCCAAGTACAAGTTGAGGATTGAAATCGCATTTTGAAATATGATCTGAGTTCTACATTTAATTATCTATAATCCCTTTTCATCTTGTTCCAATGCATTCCCAGGGAAAAGTAGGCATGTCCAAGTCCTAAAATTTGAACTAGAATTACTTCTAAGTATTCCATACGTATCAATATATTCAAATGTAGTTAGGATATCTTGTTTAGTGAGGGATGCTCTTGCATCATACTCCCTTGGTTGGAAATTTTTGATCACCCTGCTCAAAAGGTTGGTGAACAAAATTTGTACATTAGTCATCCTCCTTTGCCAATCTATGCTATTAAAATCCACAACATTTACTTCATTCTCTTGACCTCATAGTTCTCTACATATTCTCCACTCTTTATCCTTTCTTCAATTCTTTTCAACTATGATCCATAGTATATTACTACCCACTTCTCCCCTATAACCCAATGATCCTTACTACCTTAAACTCCTCCCTCTTTGTAATGATCCAAATGCTTAAAATATCAGAATAAACCAGAAGTACACACCATGTAAATCAATGTGAACATGGAGCACAAATCCAAGATAGATAAATTACACAATAACTCCTTAAATAATAGGAGAACCTCCTCCAAATAACCAAATACATTCATACATTACAATTCACCTCCCTACAATAATGAATACATGATCTATATATATATCTATTCACACCTACACATGAGGCCTCTTTACTATTAGGCTGACCCTATTACATATATATTTACATAATACATGTACATTTATCCCCATATATGCCCCCCTTTGGGGTCATATCATAGACATTTAACCCTATATATTCCCCCTTTGGGTCATAACATAGTACCCTCCTTCAAAATGATTTGTCCTCAAAGCTTTGCTATTAAAAGCTTCACATGTGACGAAACCAAGTAATATGATTCTCTTATGTTCCTAATTTCTTCTTTCCATTGATGATGATCCATCCATTCAAAACAAATTGTTTTTGGTCATAATCCTTGGTGGCTAGTTGTTGCATAATTTTATTTCCCTTGATTCCATGTATTGTTATTGAAGCTTCTCCAATTTGTATAAGATGTTGGTCTATGATAATATCTTGTTGAATAATGGTTTTGTGATGCCATATTCCATGAATATTGACAAGTATTCCATCTTCTTCCTTGATAATGCTGATATCGACCTTATTGTCTTCCTTGAAATCTTTCCTGGTAATGAGGGTGTCGATATGGTTTCACATTTGATGATTTTCCTTCACCCTGCACATGCATTTCATCTATATTATTTTCAGACACAATGGAATCCTCTATCCTTGTTGTTTGGTATTTTATTTCTCTAGCCTTGAAGATAATACCATCATATTTGGCATGTACATCCTCTAGATGGATTTCAACTTCTTCAAGTATCTTCTAGTGACCTTCTTGAATCTTGTCTTCTTTCTCCTTTTGAATATGCAGTGCCACCCCATTTATCAAATTCTGATATCCTTCTTCAATTTTGGATTGCATTTATAATTTTACCTCATCCATATTTATGGATTCCTCAACCTTCTTTCAAATTTCCTATTCAAGTCTTTTGGTAGTTTCTTCATCCAAGATCTTTATTTCTTCTTTATTTTGACAATTCTTGTTTTCTTATTTCAATCTCTTAACCTCATCCAATAGTTTTTTATTATGTTTTTGTAATCTACATATTTCTTTTTCAAGTCTTCCCCTGACTCATTTTTTCCCACTTTCCTTTGCTAGTCTTTTCTTGTTTTAATTTTTGAACTTCTTTAATTAGTGCTTCATTAAGGTCTCATATCGTAGAAATCTCATCACACTTCTTCTTTATCTATTCTTTTGCTTCTTTTAACTCCTATTGAATTTTATACATCTCCTCCCTTTTTAAATCCTTGATCCATTTATTTGAGAAGAGTTCTTAAAATTCATCCCATGACATTTTCCATTTATTATCCTTATCAAGACTCATCCACCAATTCCAAGCTTCACCAAAAAAATAATTTATTTCCCTTGAAGGAGTCATATCATATTACTTTTTCTATCCTCAACCATTCCATACGATTGATTTCATCTTTATCTTCAACTCCTATAAATTGAGGTATTTCCATTGATTCTTAAGTGAGGTCTAACCCTAACACTCAACTTACAACCTCAATATATTAAGAACAATTATCTCAAATAGTTATAATACTTTTTCTATCTCAAATAGTTATAATACTTTTTCCAATATAATATTCTACGATTTCTCTTTCCAATGGTTTTTAAATAAGCTCAATTGAACATCCCAATCAAAATTTAAGATAGTTTTAAGTAAACATACTTTTGAAAACCCTAATTTGGAGTCTATACTTCTAGCCGACCTTCCTTTTGATGTAATTCTAAAATTTATGCCCCTCCGAGTCTAAAATTTAGGCCTATAGTACTATGCTATGCATTCTCTGCAATTCCACAAGTCTGACCAAAATTTGATGTTCCAAGTGAATGTTATGGTAACTTTCCCAAACCTTGTTGATATTTGGAATATTCTAGAGAGCGAACTTGTATAAAATTACACACATTCAATATTAGATAAATGATTATGAAATTCATACCAGAAATACTATGACCTACCCTCTTTCAAATGCAACTAGTCTCATAGAATTTGGATCTTCTATGAAGAAGATATGAGTGTTTTACCTTAAAAACATGTTTGAGACTAGTTATAGGACTAGTCAAAAACCCTATCTTCCACAAGGCATATCTCTAAAAGTATAACTGACCAGAACTTGAAATTTTTACCACATGTACCTCTCTATCTCTTCTAAGTAACCTCCAATTTTCTCATTCTGAAGTGGCCCCGAAACAAATTATAGCTAAAATTCTAAGATGACTTGCGTGAGCAAGAAAAACCCTAGAATTGATGCTCTGAAACCAAATGTAATGATCCAAATGGTTAAAATATCAGAATAAACCAGAAGTACACACCATGTACAACAATGTGAGTGTGGATCACAACTCCAAGATAGATAAGTTACACAATAAATCCTTAAAGAATATGATAACCTCCTCCAAATAACCAAATACATTCATACATCACAATTCGCCTCCCTACAATAATGAATACATGATCTCTATATATACCTATTCACGCCTACACATGAGGCCCCTTTGGCCTACCCCATTACATATATATTTACATATTACACGTATAATTATCCCCATATATTCACCCCATTGGGGTCATATCATATACATTTAACGCTATATATTCCCCCTTTGGGTCATAACATTCTCTATGGTGCTTATTGCCTCCCCTCCTCCATTGAATGCATAAGTGTACCCTTCTTCATGTTGTCAACTTTGCTATCGTTAGCCTCTCCTTCTTTTGTGGTTATATTCTTCAATCCCACAACCTTCACTTTCTCTATTGCATTTCCTATAAACATGCCAACACACAAAACATTATGGGAATGATAAACTCCCATTTTCCCCTCCTTCAAAATAGGTTCTACTGTAGAACCAATAATATACTCTTCATTTTCTTCAACCCATTGCTTCACACATTTTTTTTCTCTGATTCCTTCATATATGCCAAGATTGTACTTAACATCACTTTCCAAACCTTTTCCATCTCTTTGTTTTTTTTTAAATTGTCACTGGGAGATTTTATATTAATAAAAAACTGTAGCATAGCTCACAACAAAATTACACCAAAGTTCTTGTTTTGAGTTTTCAATATATAAACAAAAAAACATTAATTAATACTAGCATATAACAAATCCTAGTTAGGTATGTAGGAAATGTTTCACAATATTTCTTAATAGTATAGATTCTACAAACTAAACCTAATATCCCAGTGACTTTATAAAACATAGAACCTAATAGAAAGCATGATGAATGCTTTCTTATTCCATATATGTTTTCATTGGGTCCGAGTCTTGCTTGGTAATTTCCTTTTCTTCAGGTAGCTACTACGTCATTTCTTCTTCCTTCATTCTATCACAATTGGATTTAACTAACTATACTTGATTTGAATTCCACGATTGATTTCCGTTACTCAAATTTATGACCATGTACATTCAACCTCTAATATAACAATTTGATGCTTATGTTGTACCAATGTGCACATGATTGTTGCTACCTAGATGGTCACTTAATTCTCATTATCATGAATTTTTTTTGTTGCTATGAATATTAAATCTCTATTACTATGTATAAATTTCTCATGATTTCTTATAGCTCACCGAATCTCCCGCACAAAGATAATTTCAAGGATGGGAATTTATCTTAAAATGTAGAAACCTTGGCGTATCTTACTAGTCCTTAATATGCAAACTGTGAAATGTTTGGCAAATTTTTGTAAAAATATTCAAATTTCTAAGGATTTTATATAGTTCTTATAAATTTTTGGTGATTTAAATAATTTTATCCTATAGAATTTGGGTGAATATTTTTTAGAAAAAATGGATATAAGTGAATCCTTTTTTCGGGAAAACATGGAAAACTATCCCATGGGTGAAATTAATCCCCGCTCCTACAATTATCGATAATACATCCCTATTCTCCTACAACCCAAACTCCTAATAAAAATTATGATATCTATATCTTCCCTTGCCCATATTCCTCGATTCACCTTCAAGGCACAAAAGTCCAACTTTTGATGCATACGAGAGACATAATTGTCAAGTCTACTACCCTCAAAATATAAATACACAGAACTAAAGCAGGTTTAATTAGAAAAAATATTTGTGTTCCTCCATGAGCTGATGAGATTTAGAAAACTTCCCATCCAACCCAGAAGAACCTTGTTTTGGATTAGGTCAAATAATAGAATGATTGTATTGAAATGCACCAAAGAAGAGTTTCTAAGAATTGAGGAAGGATCAAGTGGAATAGACAAGATACCCCTTGAGGTAAGTGATGTAACATCGGTTGGAATCACTAATCCAAAGAAAAATACAATCCAAACAAAATAAAACCTCCCCGAATTGGAAGATAACAGAGGAGGAAGCTCACCTACTGATCAAGTCCAAAATAAAGACATACACAATATCCCAATCAGATTGAAAAAACTCACTAGAATGCGACTTAAACATGAACCCGAGTTCTCCAACATTGCAATCCATACTATAGAACCATAGTTCTACCTTGAGGAGTGAAATTTCCTCCTAATAATTCAAATTCATGTGAAACTAGGAGCTAGAACATGTGAAAGGGGACCTCAGGTCTCATCTCATTACGAAGCCCGTTATACAATTGTTCTTCTAGGTTATGTGCCATGTGAAATCTTAAATGCTTATTATGTGCTTCCATCCTCATTAAATCATTCATGGAATGGGTTGGTTGTATAATTTACCATTGATATTAATGACACCCTCTTTTAGGTCCATTTCTTTGTTTATGAAACCATTCACTAAATAATTATTCGAGCTCGCAACACATGATAGAATTTGATGCTAGTGAATTTGGTGATTTCTTGTTTTCTTTGTACTATCACCAATGATAATAAGTTAATCACTGGGGTTGTATTCAAAACTATTTGACTAATGATGGAATTTGAATATCCCACCACTATTAATGATTGAATATGAGAGTCAGTGGTAATTCTTAATTCTTGCAATAAAGCATAAGCTTATGATTAGTTGTTAGATGCAATACCAAGTCCCCAAGCAAAGAGTATTTCGATTGTTCCTCCATGGTTCATGATAACCCCTACCACACCTTCCACCCCAACCTTCTCCACCTATTCAATAAAAGGATGTAATTTAAATTTATTCCCATCTTTCTCAAACTAATACTACTCCCATCATCCATACCTCTTATATCAAACTTCCATGGCCTTCCCAAAAAACTCTAAGAGACATCCATGGGAAAACATCACATAGAATGTTATCACTAAAACCTCCATTGTTAAAAGTAATCAAACAATTCTCTCTCATAATGAATCTATGCCCCTTTTGTAACCATGACACTCTAGATGCATTTTCTCCTTTTGTAACCATGGTACTTTGTATGCATTTGGATGAGGTGTACACTTCAAATTCAATTTCTTAACAACTTTAGTAGACACCAAATTTTCTGAACTACCACCATTAGTAGGCAAATTACAACACTTACCTCCTATCTTGCATTTCATTTTGAATATTATATTCCTCTATTATGGTTCTCTATCAACTTCTTCTTAGGCTACAACAATATTCTCCTCATCATCAAATTCCCCCCCTTGTTTGATGCCATTTCAATCACTTCACTTATTGCTATTGATTGTTCTACTTCACAATATGAGTTCTTCCCTCTTGTCTTCTTCCTTCCATAAGCATTCAAATGTCATATGGCCTTGCACTCCACATGTGAATCAAATGTCTCCAATTTTTACTCTACCTCTATCTCTTGCTAAACCTCTTCCTCTGTTAGCATCAAATATCCTTCTAGCACACTGGTTCATAGTGATAGAGCTTGCTTCACATTATTTTTTATTTTCTCTCATTTTTCCTATCTTAAATCCTTGAACTCTTCTTATGGTTTGTTGATTTCCACTAAATTCTCAAGGCTACTTGATAAGACTCTACAATTGAACAAAAAATTAACATATTAAATTAATCCTAAATGGTTGTTGGCCCTTGACCAAGTTTTTAGGAAACATTGGTCGTGTTTGACCACTTTTGGGACTTCGACAGGCTGGTCGAAGGTAGAGCACCCAGGAAGAGCGAAGTTCATGGGATCTCATTTGTTTTGCGGGCTTGTGGACCGAGAAAAACGTTTACTAGGGTTATGTAATGGGTTATGGGATGTCGACTCATGGGTTTACCCATGTTTAGGCCTTTTTGTGATTATATAAATAAGTAGTAGCTAAGCAATGTAAAAGGGGGCAATAGCAATTGTCTTAGTGCATGACTACTAGTGGCTATGTGTATGACAAGTTGATTCTGGCTTAGTGCAAGAAGTTGTAAGCGATTTTTTCTATTGAGGAGTTGGTTTTGTGCCTTGACCTGGTTTTGAGGAAGGTGGATCTAGTGCACTGTGCGCAGATCACCTATCCACTGCGGAGTTGGGATTTGTGTCTTTGTGCATAGGAGTAGATTAATGTAAGGATATCAAAGACTAATAAATAATAATAAGAAGAAGTTGGTGGACGTAGCCCCACACTGGGGTGAACCACGTATATCCTATGTCTTGATATGCTTTGTGCAATGTTTCTTATGTGATTATTTGCTTAGTGTTGTTGAGGTTACGTATAATGAATTCATTTGATGTTGTAGATTAGTACTTAATGATGAGAATGAATGATAGATCTGAGCTAATTATGTGTGCTAAGTGATTGGAAGTGTTAGATCTTGGTTATTACTGCGCTGCTCTGCAATAAGGGTTAGATCTGTGATATAAATGAGGATCATAACCTAATGCATCTTATTGGCTAAGTGCTCTGTTAAGTATTGTAATCACAGATCTGTGTCCCAACTTAGTTGTAGACACTTGAGTCCTACAACCCCCTCTGCCTCTACCTCAAGTGAGACTTCATCTGCCTCACAGGTGTTGTCGAAAGGGCCGGTAGTTAGGGTTTTGTTGGTGCGCTGTTGAAGCATTGAACCCTGGGTCTGCCCCTGTGCCAACAAATGGTTCCGTTGTCGGGACCTAAAACTGTGATTGTTGGGAACTGAAGAAAATAGAAAGCTCTGTGCGTAGATCTGTTGCTATAGTGCGTAGTATTCTACTTGACTTGCGAAGATCTGTGTTAAGAAAAAAACCAGATCTGAAAGAAGGAGGTAAGATCTTGAATCTTTGTGCTCTATTAAAGGTAAGATAAGTGGAAATTTTTTCTTCGAAAATATGAATCTAGGTATGTTTGATAGATTTTTTTCTAACCTGAATGTTAGGGCCTAGTTATAAGAAAGAGTTGATCTGAATAAATTTGATATAAATAGAGAAATATATGTTATTCCTATGCATAGAAAGAATTTTTGGACTAATAAGTGGATGCACGAACCTAGAAAGATTTTTTGCAGATTGCAGGTCCAACAATGTGATCCCAGTGCACAGTACAGGAAAGATTGGGGATCGTTTAAAAGAAAGAGAGGATTGACACTGTGTTACAATTGTAGAAGATTGGGACATCTTTCTAAGGAATGCCCTGGTACATGTTCTATTTGTCTTTGTTGTAAAGCTATTGGTCACGAGGTTGAGGATTTCCCAAGAATGATTGCTAAAGTTGAAAATATGAACGAGAGACAAGGAAACTATAAAGAATGTCAAGAGACTGAGAATCATACAGAAAAAGAGTCAGAGAATATGTTAATACATTTAAAAGAAGAAATGGATGATCACAAAGACATCAATTTACCAGAGATCCTGAAAGAAAAACAATGCATAGTTGCAAGAATAGAAGACTTCGACATAGACTGTGTATTAGATGAAGAAACACATATGAACATTATGCCATAAAGCACTTGGGAAATTTTGGGAAAGCTTGGTATGATACCTTCATTGGGAAGAATAGGCTTCTTTAAAGGAAAGATGATAACGCTATGTGGGAGAGTTAATAATATACCTATGATTTATCATGAAACATCGACAGAAGAAGACTTTGAAGTTATTAGATTTGTTGAGAACAATGCCTCATTTCCACTTTTATTAGGAAAGACCTGGATTAAGAAAGATCGGATCAAAAGGAAAGCAAAGGAGGAAGCCACAGAAAAGAAAAATCAAGAACTAAGGGATTTCATAACTCGAAGAATAGATCGACTCATAGAAGAATGAGAAGTTGAGTCGAAGCAGCAGAATGAAAGAGCAGTAGATGTCAACTTTGAAAGAACGAGAGAAGGGTTGAAGGAGCTATCCATGTAAGAAGAAAGTATGTCCACCCAGGACCTAATAAGAAAAGAGGTATTATCTCTGAACCCTATGAAAGTACATCAACAGAACGAAGTCACTATGCTAAGAAAATATAAGAATAAGAATGGAAAGAGGAATCCAGAGACTCAGATCACAGGAAAGAAGGCAAGGAAGCTTAGTAAGAAGAAATCCAAGTTAGAAAAACTACGGGAAATTCTAGAAAACAATTCGCAGGAGACAAATCTGCAAAAATTGAACCTCATCGGAATAGCAAAACAACACAGAATGGGACTTCGCCAAGACGAAGCTATATGATCGTTGGAGGTGCCCCGACCGTTATAATGATGCTCCGTAATGGCTAGAAACATAGTTATTTCCGGAAAGACTGCCATTGGACCATTGAGACCGCGCCATAATGAACGAATGTGCATTTATGGACACATTCCCACCCATTGGAGGAATCCATTACGACGTTGCTTATTTAACCCGTCGGATGCTATGCCAGGACCAATTTTGGCAAACCGAGATATCCGAGCTAACAGAGAATCGATTGCATATCATGATGTGATTTATAGACCTCACCACCCATTTGAGTATCTTGCTTGTCCATTTTCCTACCTGATTTATTTTATTACAAGTGTGAATGTCAGGCAAACATAGCACGCTAGAGAATTCCGTGGAGGAAATACTTGTAGACCTCATGGCTAAGAGAGTCATGTATGTGGGAACACATGCATCGTCGATTGGCGGATTGCAAGCATCCCCATCGACTAGACGATGTTCTAGCCGCACTGCTGAGAAATGAAGCAAGAACCACGACGATCTAGCTAACACGAAGCAGATCCCGTCGGTCTTACCGGACTACATCCCACCTTTGGATGGTGCAGTTAACCGTGACAACATCCCATGGGATTTTGAGTACACGCTGATCACTGCGTACATCCCAAAGGGGATATGCGTAGTTGGAACTCAGTTAGGACATTTCCCAACGTTGAAGAACAATGACTTCAACCTCAGAGACAAGAAGAACTATGCGATGCTCACACTGCATAGGTATTTGATGAAAATGACTGGGAAAAAGCCGCGCATAGTATCCCAACCATGGATGAAGGAGCTCGCATAATCAACGATATTGAATGTAATGAATATCCCCCACTTCGGTCGACATCAGGAGGTTAACACTTTCATTAAACTCCTCCTGTCATGCTACTATGGAGGGTATCCTTGACATGTGCATCACTATGGATCCGACGCTGATCCACCTCATCACAAGACTGAGCATGCAGGGACCGAACCCACACCAGTTTTATCCAAGGAAGACTTCAAACCGCTCCCTAGCGGAATGCATAAAGGAAGCCTATGGTGATGTAGAGAAGGGAAAGCGAGGCCACAAGCTAGCCTCCATTCAAGATGTCACAATGTGCCTAGATTTTCATCTTATAGTTGGTAAGCTTGTCAGAAAGAACCGTCTGACGCAAGTCACTAGATTTGTAGTAGACCTCACAGGGAAGTGTGTAGAAGGAATGCAAATGAACTGGGTGAGTTACCTCATCAACGAGTTGGAGAAGGACTACTGCGAAGCGCAATATCAGGGATATGAGTTTCATTTCAGTTGGCTACTGATATTGATTGCATTTTTCACTTGGAAAATGATGGAAGGAGAAAAATTCCCAGAAGTTGAGCCATCAGAGCCATTGGATGCAAGGTTCTCCACTTTGTGGTATACAAATGATATGGCGAAGCAGTGACAATTGAACGTGATGTTCCATGCTTACTACCTATAGTTGAAGTGCGCCATTGAAGCATTCCCACGAATGACACCTAACACTTTGCATCAGTACAAGCCACTAGCAAAGTTCCATGTAGATCAACACTTTATTTACATCACTATGCGTAGGGATGAAAGTAAGGAGGAGTTGTAGTCCTATTACAAGTTGACCGACAAAGACATGGAGGAGATCACCAAATAATGTTTAACAAAATTCCTCGTACCTGTGGAAGATGCAGAACTCTTCGAACCCGACATCATTGGAAGCCCCTTGGTGACCTAGGTCGAACATGATGGACATAATAGCATGAAGAAAAATAAGAAAAAGGAGGAAGTACCGAACATAGAAACCGATCAGGAGGACAACGCCTTAGAGGACAGTAGGCCAGACTCACCTGCAAAAGGAGGAGGAGATGAAGTAAGCCAATAATAAGGAGGGGAAGAAGGATAAAATCAAGACAAAGGATAAGTTACACTGCCAAAGGACCCCTTACAAAGGTTGAAACATCGAAGAAAAGGAAGGTTTCCCTGCAGAAACCCTGAACACAGAAGAATACCTGAGCCAATAAGTCTCAATCGAAGAATATGCTCACAATGGAAGATGTCGATATCATCATTATAGTTGTAGAAGATGCCTCAGAGGATATCCTGCAGAGACACAAAGTGAAGCAAGAAACACTATATGACAGAATAAAGAAGGAGCTCAAGGGCATACATTAATCTATCCATTCGATCCACCTAGTACCTACTGCGCCTTCTTCAGCGGAAAGTGTAGAATTGGGGGATGATCCCACCCAATTACGAATATTAACAGATGTAACAGAGGCTTGAATTCATTGAGTCCAAGAAGAAAAAGAGAAGGCTACAAAAGCCGTGAAGCAAGAAAATGAGGAGGTCTTAGAGCAACTTCGAGTTGCGCAGCAAGAGAAAGATGAAATTAGGGTGATGTTCAAGGAGGAAAAAGCGAAGATGCAGAAAGAAAAATGCCAGTTGCTAATAGAGAAGACTGTGGTCAAAGAGGCAGTGAGTGCCGCCAGTGACTAAAGCACTTTTCTCTGTGCCGGGCTTGGCACAGGAGGAACCAGAGTCAACTGAGATGCAAGTGGGGAAGATCGTCGAATCCATTCAACAACTTCAAGCAAGAGTAATGGATCTAGAAATCCAAGCAGTCCCGAGCACTCCGCAAGAAGTGCACGATCAAAGGGAAGAAGCTGACAGGAACACAGTAGAAAGAATCAGGGTAATCGCCTCAGAGTGTAAGAAACTGAGTGATTGGAGTGTGCAAACCTATGAGCACCTTGCAGAATATCCATATCTAAAGAAACTGGAAGCACAACTCCAGGAGGTGAAGCAACAAACATCCACCGTATAGGCGCCGATGAAGCTACTTATTGTAGTTGAGAAAATGAAGCGATCACATAAATAGTGCGTAGTCCAGTAGTAGGTTACCGCAATCCAGAGAAAAGTCATGGAGGTGACACAGAGACTCCAGCCAGTGCAAGATGAAGCCTGCATGATTTTTGAAGAGATTGAAGGCCAAGGCTCACAACTAGATCAAGTAGTTGTGATGGTAGAACAATGCCTGGAAGGGATTGTTACAGAGCAAGCGATTCAGGAGTTCGTCGAGTAGGAGGCTCTAGCGAAGCAGCAATTCGAGGCAGCCTGAGCTAATCTCGAGGCCTTCAAAGAAGCCCTGCCCAGATCTGAGTGACTCGGGATGAGTCACATGTGAGTGTTGGGGGCCTGTTGGCCCTTGACCAAGTTTTGAGGAAACATTGGTCGCGTTTGACCACTTTTGGGACTTCGATAGGCTGGTCGAAGGTGGAACACCTAGGCAGAGCGGATATCATGGGATATTTCTTGTTTTCCGGGCTTGTGAACCGAGAAAAGGGTTTACTAGGGTTATGTAATGGGTTATGGGATGTCGACCCATGGGTTTACCCATGTTTAGGACTTTTTGTAATTGTATAAATAAGTTGTAGCTAAGTGATGTAAAAGGGGGTAGTAGAAATTGGCTTAGTGCATGACTACTAGTGGCTATGTGCATGACAAGTTGATTTTGGCTTAGTGCAAGAAGTTGTAAGTGATATGTGCTATTGAGGAGTTGGATTTGTGCCTTGACCTGGTTTTGAGGAAGGTGGATCTAGTGCACTGTGCGCAGATCACCTATCCACTGCGGAGTTGGGCTCTGTGGGTTTGTGCATAGGGGAAGATGAATGTAACGAGATCAAAGAATAATAAAGAAGAAGAAGAATAAGTTGGTGGATGTAGCCCCACACTGGGGTGAACCATGTATATCCTATGTCTTGATATGCTTTGTGCGATGTTGCTTATGTGATTATTTTCTTAGTGTTGTTGAGGTTATGTATAATGAATGCATTTGATGTTGTAGCTTACTGCTTAATGATGAGAATGAATGCTAGATCTGAGCTAATGTTGTGAGCTAAGTGATTGGAAGTGTTAGATCTTGGTTATTACCACGCTGTTGTTGGAGGAAGGTCAAATACCAAAGTGGAAAAGCATGGTGTTTTTGGGAAAGAAAGCATGCATGAGCAAAGCGATATTTGGAAGGAAACACAACACGCGTGCATGCAAGGAAAGCAACATCTGGAAGGAGGAACAACACGCACGCATGGGAGGAAGTCCTAAGGATGGTAGGGTTAGGGTTTTTGTAAGGTATTGTAAACGGCTGAAGAGCCCAAAATGTATAAATATATATGCATAGGCATCATGGTGGGGTGACTTTGAAGTATTGTTATGCTATTGTCATTACATATGAGTTGATGCGATAGGTAATGTTTTGCGGTAAGACCTATTTTGTATAAGATGTTGAGCTAGAGAGGACGAGGGAGGGTAGATATTGAGGGTTAGATCACAGGCTATGGAGCCTGGTGTGATCAACTCCACCTCATATAGATCTCACTCGACTGAGAAGATTTGTAAGCGCGCAGTGCTATAGATGCAAACACAATATAATAAAAGAGATGAGGGCCAAATATTTGGGGACGTAGCCCCAAGAGGGGGTGAACCATAGTAACATATGTGTCATGTGATGAATGTTTGCATATATCTTAATGTCTGAAAAAGTTATTATTATGTTGAATGAATGAATTATTATATTGCCTGTGTAAGTGCTTTTGAAATACTAAAGGAGTAAGCATGTGGATTACTCCATAAATCGTGAATACAGTATGTTGCATTTACAGGTCATAATAATGGTTCAATATTTATCCTGCTTATCTCACACTCAATCCTAGGCTGTAAACACCTGAGTCTTACAACCACCCATTAAATCTATCTCGGGTGAGACTACGCAACGCATCCTATGCGTTGTGTTGCCTTCTGGTTTACCGGGAGGGCCGATAGTTTTAGAGGCTTTGTTGGAAACCCGAAATACATGAAACCTAGGTAAATAAACTCAAACAACATAGGAGAGGAGTAACCAACAAATGGTTTCGTTTCGAGGAACAAGAGTTCCTACGTGGACCCCGAGGAAGGTACATTTGATCGTTGTATACTTCTATTAAGATACTGCTGTATAATAAATGTGTAATGACAATGGATTCAAACAACTAAATTTCCCTACGTGTATGGGGGAAGGGGGGAAGCACTGACAAAAAAAGGAGAAATGGAAGGAGGAAATTATAAAGGCAAGCAAGAATAACCCTTGGAACCGATCATGATGAACGACGACCAAATCAAGTAGATCATGACGACAACTGGAAAGACGCATAGCGGAGTACCCTACCAATACAAGGTGAATACCAAGAAGAGAGCCACAACCACGAGGAAAGGCTTGGTGAGTGATGAGGAATAGGTAGAGGATATCCAAACTGTGGAGCAGAATGAGGAAATCCTATGCGCAACATATGAGAGGAAGACGAGAGGTCCAAGAACAGGGAGAGAAGGTAGCAATCCTATCCATATCAATGTCAGTGTGGAACCCATAAACCCATGTGCGACTAATAAACCAAAGAGAAAACCACCATTTAGAAAACCAAAGTTCATAAGCAGTCAGACAACATGAAGTACATCCACACAAGGAACATCAACTGGAGGATCCAGTTCATGCATCACTAGTCAAGTATGTACACCACGCAGGGGTAGTAGTTCAAAATTCAGAGTGGCAGGAAACGATCCCACCATTAGGTCACCCAAATTTCAAGGAGAAGCAGTAGAAGACCCTGTGAAACACTTGTTTATCAGTGAAAATATCTGGGAATAAAAACAGATCACTAATGGAGATACTAAAATTGTGCAACTAACTATTACGCTAAGAGACCACGCACTAGACTGGTACATGAGTTTAGACACAAATAGTGCCTCTAGGAAAACAAGGAAACTGGTAGACATTAAGAATTTACTAATAAATGAGTTCCAGAATCCAAGCTCAGAAGATCGGTACATGAATGAGATGATTGAAATAAGACAGAAACCAGGAGAATCTGTATGGGAGATTGATCATAGATTCAATCGACTAAAGGGAAAGTTAAAGTATCTCATGACTGAGATGCAACGTAGACACTTATTTTTCAATTCACTAATCCCACACTTAAAATATCCTTTGTGACAATAGAAGTTCCAGACGTAGGCAGAGGCTCTGCAGGCAACCCTGGAACTAGAAGAAAACTAGTACCAACAAATAGACCCAACTATTGAATAACTGAATGAGGACTTGAAGAATTTGACATTTCAACTATACTAGAATAAGAACAAAGACAAACGGGAAGCTGTTTGGTGTACCACATGCAGGATAGAAGGAAACCACAAGAACAAATTCCCAACATTCACACAATATATGGAAGCAGGAATGCCAATCCCACTACCAACAAGAGGACAATGGTGTGAAGTCTGTAAGAAATTGGGTCATGACCCCTACCACTGTCCGATGATGCAGAAATACCAGACAGTTCCGAAGAATTCATACTGCACTTTTTGCAAGTCAGTGGGCCATGATGACAAAGATTGCAGAACTATGGAGTTGATGCGAGAAAGGACATCAGATGCATATAGAGTGCAGGCATAAATGATGACAGGGAAAGCCGCACCATAGTTTAACCCAACTCTAGCTCCATACAACATTGTGCAGTAGCAGTATAATACCGCATAACAACCATATAATAACACACAACCACAGTAAAATGCAACACAACCTCAGTACAATACCACAAAGTATAATCATGCACCTCAGTATAATGCGCCGAGAGGAGATCGAGCAGGCTACAAAGGTGGAGGACAAGAAAGAGTAGGTTTCACACGAGGTAGAGGACCAGTTGTGCGTCACAATTGTCAACAACCGAGACATTACGCAAAGGAATGTCCACTTCCACCAACCACTTGCATGTATTGTCTCGCATCGAACCATGATACAAAAGAATGTTTGACACTACTAGTAAATATTTAGGAAAAGAGGAATCAAAACAACCAAAATGTTCAGTGGATTTCCGCCGAAGCAAGGGATGAAAGACGAAACATTAATATAGTTAACCATGGAGGAGCTAAAATAAGAGACGACACTGTTCGACAAGCGCCAACACAAAATCAATGGGTGAAAAAGAACATCGAACCAAGGAAGTAATTCGACGCGCAAAAGGAAAAGGAGATATTTAAGCAAGCCTGACAAGAATTTCAGAAGGAAGACACTGCGATGACTTCAACTATGAAACAAAGTAAGGAAGCACCTGAATACAAAATGCCTCCACTATTGGATCATACCATCGAAATACATTCCATGGGACAAGTAAGTACAATCAAAGGATTTTTCCACTCATGTGTAAAGGTATTAAGTGATCCATCATCTGTGAAAATATTGCAAACCATACTAGAGAAATGTATCCTCGAGACGGAAGGAAAACTAGAACAAAAAACTGTCAATCACCTACATACAAGAAGAAGAACAAGTAGGGTATTTAGACTGAATGCCAACATTGGAGATTTCAATATGGGAGACATTATACTAGATCCAGAATATGAAGTTAATGTACTACCAAAGAAGACATGGAAATGCATGGGCGAGCCCACATTAGGATATTCACCTGTTCAATTGAAGCTGGCGAACCAACACAGAATCCTATCGATAGGTAGACTAGAAGGAATGACAATAGACCTAGATGGAGTGCACACTAAAGTAGATTTTGAAGTCATTGAAATAGTGGATGGCACAACACCTTACCCTATGTTGCTTGGTTTGGATTGGGTGTTTGACAACCAGGCCATAATCAACCTAAAGACTAGGAAAAGGACATTTGAGTCAGGATAATATAGGGTCATCGTGCCATTAGACCCATCATAAGGAGAGAGGTTTGTAGAACCTACTTGTTTAGATCTAGAGGAAATCTGCCAGTTGTACAAAACAACTACACACGATGAGGATTACATAAACCCAACTGCAGATGGGATAATCAGTTGGCAGAGAATCACTTTTTGTGAAACAGATTCAGATACCGGTTTAGAGAACTAGAAACAAAGGCTACATGAAGTATCCACGAGGAGATGTGCAAGAATAGACCACGCAGTAAGATGGGTAGGCACATAAATCAGAGAACCACCCAGTTTCCATGGAGTAAATGATTTGGAAACATTCTTAGTACAATATGAAGAGGAAGTTTTAGAGAACCAGAGATTGTTAACACTTGATCTAACACTCAAGGAAACACCTGTAAGATGGTGGGGCACACACAAAGTGACTATCACATACTGGTACCAATGTAAGCAGTTACTGTGCATAAGGTTCGATGCAGAACAAAAGAACAACAAACAACAAAAGTATGATGGACAAGGGGCACCAATAAAACACTTGGAGAAGTGAAAAATGTTGTGGAAATTGACTCCCCCAGAGGAATGGCCTCATTAATTTATACACACTCTCGAGGGCATCCCAATGAACTGGTATACAAACCAGGAATTGTGCAAAGGAACTATGACCTGGATGCTATTGCAACAGAATTTCACAGTCACCTTCTCATTCGATCATGAAAACTCCAACATAGATGATGCTCTTAAAAAAATAAGAGGAGTGATATTCATCCAAGCACCAGAAATAGAACTTATCATAGAAGAGCAACAACAGAATAAACATACAGTCAAGGAACTATTGTCATGTTACCATGTGCAAGAGGAAGCACAAGATGAAGATGATCCATGCGATATTCAGATTGAAGAAGCAAAAGGAAAAAGAGATGTGGAAGGCCCACCCATAGAATCAAAAGTAATATTTGCGCCGATTAAAGTAAAGAAAGTGAACATTGGGACAGTCGAGCATCTCAAAATGGTCAACATCAGAGATTACTGGGATGAACAAATAGTGGAAAGCATAAAAGAGATATTGCGCGAATACACTGACTTGTTCCCCACAACGTTTACAGAAATGAAGGGCATAGCAGGAGAGTTAGGAGAGATGAAGATACCACTTAGACCTGAAGCGAGATCGATCAAACAACGACCATATAGACTGAACCCCATATATAAGCAGAAAGTAAAAGTTGAGATTGATAGGATGCTAGAAGCTGACATCATAGAGCCTATCGAAGAATCATAATGGATAAGCCCGATGGTAGTACATGACAAGAAACAAGGAGGGATTAGGATTTCGACTTGCAGAAGTTGAAAAATGCATGCCTACATGACCCATTCTCTACACCCTTCATAGATGAAGTGTTAGAGAACGTAGGAAGACATGAATCCTACTCATTCACCGATGGATTCTTAGGATACCATCAGATCAAGATAGCACAAGAAGATAGATACAAGACCACGTTTGCGACAAAATGGGGATCGTATCAGTACATAGTCATGTTGTTTGGACTGAAGAATGCACCAACAATCTTTTCCAGAGTAGTCATTGCTGCGTTTAAGGAATTCATCCACCAGTTTCTCGAAGTATACCTAGATGATTGGACAATATACATTTTGTTGAAAGACCATGTAGAAGTTTTACGACTAATGTTGGAAATATGTAGGAAGTATCATATATCACTGAATATAAAGAAATGCATATTCAGAACATCGTTCAGGATACTATTGGGCCATATAGTATGCAAACATGGTTTATTACTAGATCCTGTAAAGATCGCAGTCATTGCTAACCTACCACCATTGAAAATAGTCCAACAACTAAGAGCGACATTGGGACATACAGGTTACTATAGGAAATTTATCAAAAGATATGCGCAGATAACTGCACCAATGGAAAAGGTGCTAAGAAAGGATACACAACTTTATTGGAACGATGAGTGTCAACACGGTCTGGATACCCTAAAGGAAAATATGGTCACCGCACCGATATTAGTCTTTCCAGATTGGGAGAAGGCATTCCATGTACATGTAGACACATCAACCATAACACTTGGAGCTATCTTGGCGTAGCTAGGAGTGGGAGATTTGGATCACCCGATAACATTTGCGAGCATGAAGCTATCAGACTCAGAACAAAACTATAACACGACAGAAAGAGAAGGGATAGCTATGGTCTATGGACTGCAAAAGTTCAGACATTACTTATTGGGGAAACACTTTAAGCTGTTCACAGATCACTCAGCCCTGAAATATCTAGTCAACAAGCCAGTGTTGGGGGGGAGAATCTATCGATGGTTACTACTATTCCAAGAATTTGACTTTGAATTCATCGTCAAACCAAAAATATTGAATGTAGGACCTGGCCACCTATCGAGGGTCACAAATGGAGAAGAACCTACAAATTTAGAAGAC
Organism: Picea engelmannii; assembly: GCA_009831015.1. Lineage (NCBI taxonomy): Eukaryota > Viridiplantae > Streptophyta > Pinopsida > Pinales > Pinaceae > Picea > Picea engelmannii. The sequence continues at coordinate 429,342 of ML780113.1, forward strand.
AATTTTCCAGATGCACAACTATTCTCAGTTCAGATCGCTGATGAATACTTCGCAGATATCATTCAGTACTTGAACACAGGTACTGTGCTGCAAGAGTATAGTACCGTGCAGAAGAAAAACCTGGTAGTCTGCGCTGCTGATTATCAACTGATTGCAGGACATCTATATGAGATGGGCATAGATAGCATATTGCAAAGATACGTGTTAGAGCATGAAAGACCAACAATATTAGAAGAATCTCACGAAGGAATAACAGGAGTAAATTACGTAGGGAAATATACCACGCAGAAGGTATTGCGCGTAGGACTATGGTGGCCATAGATTCAAAGGAATATTGTCAAACTTGAAATGTCTGTCAAAGGCTAGGGAAACCAAATAGAAGAGATGAGATGCCATTACGACCACAAGTAACATTACAGACATTCGACAAGTGGGCAATAGAATTTTTGGGACCAATCAATCCAACAACAAAAATAAAAGGAGCAAGGTACATTATCACCACGACGAAATACTTAACTAGATGGGCATAAGCCACACCAGTGAAGGATTGCAGCGTAGAAACAACAATGCATTTTCTATTTGAAGAAGTAATCACTAGATTTGGGTGCCCAAGAATTTTGATGAGTGACCAATGCATGCACTTCATAAACAACACCATCAACATGATGATTGAAGATTTTGAAGTCCATCACCAGAAGAGCACACCATATCACCCATAGGCGAATGGCACAGTGGAAACATCTATCAAAATCCTGGAGAACGTGTTGACAAAGATCTGTAACATCAACAAGGATGACTGAGATCTCAAAGTAACAATAGTATTATGGGCCTATAGGACTATGTGCAAAAAGTTGACAAGACACACACCATTTAACCTGGTGTATGGACAAGAAGCAGTGGTGCCATTCGAATTTCTAGTACCAAGCTTGCACATAGCAACAATTACACAAATGAGAGAACAAGGCACAGTACATGAGAGACTGAATCATATAATGACCATGAAGGAAGAGCAGATCCTAGAAAGATTCCACCAACAAGTTCAGAAAACAAGAGATAAAAATTGGCACGATAGACACATCAAGAAGAAGACGTTCAAGGAAGGAGATCTAGTACTAATGTATGACAAAAAATTGTTTCATCACTCGGGAAAGCTCATAATTCAATGGTTAGGACCATATGCAGTAAAATATGTCATAGAGGGAGGAGATGTACAATTAAGAGATTTGTCAAGCGCAAAAATCAGAGGGATGATCAATGGGAGCCGAATGAAGCTGTACAATGGAAGTCGACAACCTACCATGCAATAATAATAATAATAATAATAAAACAACATATGGAAAAATAAAAGCACAAAAGGACAGAACCATAGTGCGTCGGAGAAAGAGAGAATATGCACACTGAGGAACACAAGTTCGGTGATGAGAAGGACAACTGTCACATACAAAGGGAAACAATCGGGAAAATCAAAGTCGAAAAAAGAGGGATGACATGACAACACTAGGTGGAATTAAAGGATGACAAGGACCGATGGGATGCCACATTAATTGCGCCAACAAAAGACAACAAGGTAGAGTATTGGCAAGTACGAAACCGACGGAGGTGCATTGAACCTGTAATTAGGGTGCATTAAATCCATAATCAAGGAAGTGTCCTCGAAAAGCTTCATGGGAAATCCATACAACACACGGATGCGGGAGCTAATAGTCTATTCACGAAAAGAGAACAAACAGAGAACGATAGAAGCTAACGAGCACAAAGAGAGTTCACAAAGATCACAGAGACCGTTTGAAGCCAATAGACATTCGACATTCATCTCCCAAGAAAGCGGAAGTGATCCATATCGCCAGGTAACCCAGAGTTCAGACCAGGTCATGAGGACAAGCGAAGGGAGGTGAACAACAACTACCAGAAATCGTCAATGTTGATGAAATCCCATCCCTAGAAACAACACCGGTGCACTCGACACCCATACTGGAAGAAATCCAATAGTTAGCACTGGAGAGCATGAGTAAGGAGATACCGACAGAAGTATAGGAGCCGCAGAACCAGGAAGCAGAAACCCTGAAGAAGGTGAAACTAGAGAGCACCGAAGAAACTCAAAAAGTCAATGAAATGACATCGAATTTGAAGACAACAGTCGAGCCAGACGAGTCTCAAACGACCATATTATACCACCAACCAAAAGGGACATGCAAAGATGTCTCGGCTTGGCCAAAATGGTATACAGAGGAACAACTGGAAGCTGTTTGAACTTCAAGCCAACCACCACTGGTGAAGAAAGACAAGATACATATACCCAGGTTACCTCGCAAGAAATCGACAACAGAAATCATTCTACCATGCATACCAGATGGGGTACAGGTAGGACCTGAGATACTGGGTTATATTGGGAGGCTCAAATACTCGGACCATGATGTAGCAGATGAAGACAAGTTTTAGAATTTTGTGAAGAGGGTATTTTTACAGACTATAGGCACAAATTGGGTTGGAGAACTGATCGAGCAACCATTCCAGTGGGAAACTGGGCTGCAGAAGACAATAATTTTAGGTCTGTTGGAATTACCACATTTTGGCAGAGGGAAACACGCAACCACATGTGTCAAAAAACTGTTAGCAGTCATGCATGGCAGGGACATATGGTTGGACAAACGTGTCTTGATAGACATCAAGATGATTGCAAGCATAACATGTCTTCCATCTCGGGGCATGAATCCCGTGCAGTTTTTGGATGACAAAACCAAGGAGAAAGTGCTGACAGAAGAGATGAAGAAGAAGTATGGAACCGACAAGGGAACAAGAGGATCAATGATGTAGCCACATAATTGGGCATGAAAATAATAGCCTGCAAACTGCTAAGAAAATGCTGCAGGGAGGAAGTCCCAATCGGAGTGGTTGTAGTTGTAGCTCAATGCACAAAAGGCACCTCAATGCACTGGGCACCATATCTCTTGAACTCGTTCCTGGACAACTGCAAGGATGTGCAGGGTCTAGGCACAGAGTTCCACTATTCGTGGATGATCACATTAATAGCTTTCATGGGATGGAAAGATCCAAGGTATGTAGTTTTTTGTACCAGACCAAAACTGAATCAGGGAGCGAGGTATTTTTTGCTCAGAGCCAGGCCATATTCGAGGAGCAAAAAGGTGAATGGGTCTATCTTTGAGGGATACCTACACGACCTATAAGAAGCCATCTCCAAGGTATGGAGAATAACACCAGAAGTTGTCACGTGATATGCAGACATCGCCAAATTCCAGGCCACATGACATGCAATGTGGGTACATGCAATGAAGGATCTGTCTAAATAGTGGCTACAAATGAACTATTGTATCATAGAGGGTGACATTGACATGGTCATTAGTGAATGGGACGATGAGTGGAAGACTCCCGCCCTTACCCACGAAATGCCAGAAAGTACAACAGAAGAAGAGGTAGGGCAGGGAGAGACCCATCCAAAGGAAATTCAAGTGCCCAAGAGATGACGAACATGCCAGGGAAAATCAAAATAGACAGAAGAAGGGCCATTGAAGATAGGGACCCAGAATGGAAAGAAGGATAAGACACAGCCGACCACGGAGAAACAACATGCCGAGATCGCGCAGGAGACCGAAGCAAGGTCCAACCCACAAACAACAAGGGAAAACAGGAGACCATCCACGCAGATAGGAGGCATGCACAAGAAATCAAAGGAACAAAGAACACTGCCAGAGTATACGATCACAAATGATGATGGGGAAATGATAGCTCGAATGGTCCAGGATTGTTTATCCAAGGAATTCAACCATGGTGCATGCCACAGGGATAGGATCGAAGAGAAATTGGTAGACATGCGACATCTCCTCAAGAAAATCGGGGAAGGGAAACCAACAAGTAGCAAGGGAGCATAATCATCAACACCATAGACGAAGGGAAGACTTGAAGAAGAAGAACGATATCCAATCCACTCATCACCACACCCAAACACAACATTCCATATCACACCCAATATGTTGCAGATGGATGAGATTGTGGGGTAGACACCCCTGAAGGATTTAAGCCAAATCCAACTGGTGTTGATGAGGATGCCAACCAGAGCTCTACACAAGTTGCAGGTTAGCGTAAACCACGAGGTACAGTCTTGCACACACAAATACTTAGTCGAATTGTAACAAGAAACAAAGAAACGATATGAGCTGGAAATAGTTTATGAGAAGGATAAATCTGATACTCGAGAGGAAAGGGAGCGCATAAGAGGATTGGAGCAGAAACTGACAGGAACTTATGAGAATATTCCACATGCTGCGCAGGGTGATGTAATCACAACAATAGAGAAGATTGATCGGATTGCGCATGCAATTGATCAATATAAGAAGGAGATAGAGAATATCCGAGAACAACTCATACAAACCACTCCACCAACGGTCAAGGGGCAAAGGAAGAAGGAAGCGATAGTGCAACTGTAGGAGATAAAGAAACAAGTCAACATAGCAGGAGACTTGTTTGATAAAGTAGTGCAACTTTGGACTAAGTTAGAGGAGGATCAACATATCCAAAAGTGGGATAAGGAAGAGGAAAGGATCAATGCAATGATCCAAGAACTCAAGTAGAGGCATAAGATAATGCCAGTTATGAAACGAGTCAAGGGAATGCAAGAAATGAATAAGTTGCAGGCAGAGCTAACTATCTCACAAACACAGAAACATGAGCAGAAGGCTCAAATGGAACTATTGCAAGAGTGGGTAGCAGAAGTCATGGCACAAGTAGAGGAATCCAAGGAACATGTAGCACAAACCTAGGAAGAATGCGTGGAATTGGTTAGTGACGAAGTCACAGCCTAGATAGTGGATACATTCAAGGAGAAGACCACGTAGGTGCAAACATAGGAAGTAGATCTCAAAGAAAAGTTCCAGACAATCACCAAGGAGATCGAGGAAACACACAAAGCTTAGGTGGCTAGGGACGAGCCACATGTTAGTGTTGGGGGCCTATTGGAGGCATGTCAAAGGCCAAAGTGGAAAAGCATGGAATTTTTTGGAAAGAAAGCATGCATGAGCAAAGCGACAGCTGGAAAAAAACACAACATGCACGCATGCAAGGAAAGCAATAGATGGAAGGAAGAATAACACACACGCATGGGAGGAATACCTAACGATGGTAGGGTTAGGGTTTTGGTAAGGTATTGTAAATGAATGAAGAGCCCAAAATGTATAAATATAGATGCATATGCATCATGGTGTGGTGACTTTGGAGTATTGTTATGCTATTGTAGTTACGCATGAGTTGATGCGATAGGTAATGTTTTGCGGCAAGACCTATTTTGTATAAGATGTTGAGATAGATAGGATGAGGGAGGGTAGATCTTGAGGGTTAGATTGCAGGCTGTGGAGCATGGCGCGATCTAGTCTGCCTCATATAGATCTCACCCGACTGAGAAGAGTTGTAAGCATGCAACAGTATAGATGTGAATAGAATATAATAAAAGAGATTAGAGCCAAATCTTTGTGGATGTAGCCCTAGGAGGGGGTGAACCATGGTAACATCTGTGTCATGTGATGAATGTTTTCATAGCTCTTGTTGTCTGAAGCAGTTATTATTATGTTGAATGAATGAATTATTATATTGCATGTTTAAGTGCTTTTGCAACACTGAAGGAGTAAGCCTATGGATTACTGCATAAATCGTGAATACAATATGTTGCATTTACAAGTCGTAATAATGGTTCAATATTTAGCCTGCTTATCTCACACTCAATCCTAGGCTGTAAACACCTGAGTCTTACAACCACCCATTAAATCTATCTCGGGTGAGACTGCGTAACACATCCTATGCACTGTGTTTCCTTCTGGTTTACCAGGAGGGCCGATAGTTTTAATCTTTGTTTGAAACCCGAAATACATGAACCCTAGGTCAATAAGCTCAGACAGTATAGGAGAGGAGTAACCAACAACTGCTCTGTAATAAGGGTTAGATCTACGATGTAAATGAGGATCATAATCTAATGCATCTTATTGGCTAAGTGCTCTGTTGAGTATTATAATCACATATCTTTGTCCCATTTTGGTTGTAGACACTTGAGTCCTACAACCCCCCCTGCCTCTACCTCGGGTGAGACTTCATCTGCCTCATAGATGTTTCCGAAAGGGCTGATAGTTAGGGTTTTGTTTGTGCATTGTTGAAGAGTTGAACTCTAGGTTTTCCCCTGTGCCAACAATGGTATAAATCAAACCACTGACATGCCTATCAATGGATTCTATACTTTTCTAATTTTATCTATACTTTATGGGAAGTCTAAAAGAATCCTTGGTGCATTCTTTCATAGTCAGACTCACTTTAAATTATGCAATCTTCTTAATGACTTCAAAGAACAATTTACATGTTTTAAGTTACCATTGCCTTCAATGTTCTAATCCTATTTTTTCTCCATTCTTCCTTTCCAATTGCAACTTATCCCACCATAAATAAGCATGATTTTTAATCCTTGCACATGCAAACCTAGCCCTCATAGGATCTTTAATTTGTTCAAATTCAAATCTTTTTTCCCTTCTTTCATATCCAATATATCAAATTCTTAGGATTTAAACTTTTAGAATAGACATGAGTTCAAGTCTAGGTTTACCTTATATACCTTCGATTCCTTTGATCATATTCTCTTAAACTATCACTTGTTCTTCTAGTTCTTACTTAGCAATCTCCACTTATGCTTCATAATCACTGTCATCTACTTGGGAAATACCTCTTCTTTGTGTTGCTTCCATGGCATCCATTATTGCCATCATTGTCCTCATCATTATTGCAAGATCATCAACATCATCTTCTTCTAGTTTTCTTGGCCTTCCATGACCTCTTTTTCTATGTGCAGTCTCTAAAACTACTTTCTAGAACATTGCAACAACTCTTCATCTATTAACTCTCCACCTCCATGCTGTCCATTAGATATTGTGCTCTTTCCTTGGAAAATTATCCTAGCATTCACTTCTCTTGCTGTAATTCTCTAATTCCACCTAAGAGTATTAAAAACAAGATAAACTTACTCCAATACCACATGATGCAATTCCCATGTCCTGCAAATCAAGGTCACAAAGAAAAAAAACTCATAACAAACTAAAAATATGTAAATGCATTAATATTAACATACATTACACATAAACAATATGCCATCACAAAAAAACTACGAAAAGGCTTCAAAAAAAACATTTGCAACTTTATCGAGGCAATGACCATTGGTCTTAGGTCTCATTACAAAGAATTTTCATAGGTCTCTGGATCCCACAACAACAAACACTACACAAACCCAAATAAAAAAAGATCCAACAACCTTTTGTTCATTCACAAAATTCATATTTAGGTTTGTTCTCTTTGGATTTTAGCCTTTTAACTACATTAACCATTCATATTCAAAAGACAACCCTTCATCTTCCCAAGGTTTACAAAAATTCACTAAGGATGTTGAATTTGTTTTAATTTCTCAAAAAATCAACTTTATTGTTAAAAACATGGTACAAATCCGTGTGAGATGGATTAGAAAAACCCATGCCAAAATTCATATAGGGGTCATTTTGTAAAAGTGAGAGACAATTTCTACAGATTTTCATGTTGTCGACAAAACCCATATCTCATGATTTTCAAATTCACCTCCATTTATCCATATTGAATATGCCAAGTCTAACATCTTTTGTATTTTTCTTTGAAATTGACGAAAATTGCCCTATTTCTTGGTCAAATTGAGTGATTAAAATTAGAAAATGTGTATTTTTCATTCCTTATGGTTCTATAATTCCACTCAATTTGAGCATTAAAAGTGGTTACTATGCAAAAATACTCAAACTATGCATTGTTTTTACACAACATGCAAAAATTCTATGAAACCTTATAAAAATAAATGTCAAATCTTCCTTATGCATGGTACAAGGAAATATTTTCCATTGGTGAATAATTTTTCATATTGGGTACAAAACCTATGTCTTATATTTCCTCAACTCATCCCCAAATGCATGAGCTTCTGTACAAAATTTCCCTCTAACACAATGTTTGACATTTCAATAAAGTGCACACAATTATCACAAAAATGCATGCCAAGCCCAAGTTGAGGATCCAAATCACATTTTGAAAGATAATATGAGTTCTACATTTAGTTATATATAGTCTCTTTTCATCTATGCCATGACTCCACTTCTACATTTTGTGCTCGAAAACAAGGTTGCCCTTATTTCTGCAATTCAGGAAAAAGCATGTCAAGAGCTTTAAAATGCACACCTAGAACAAAGTAGGCATCCCCAAATCTTTATATATAAAATATAAGTACTTATATGTTTCCACACCTATATATGAGCATGGACAATATATTTCTTAGCTAGAGATGTTCCCACATTAGTTTTTAACTTCTCCTCAACAATTTAATCTAAGGTTTTTATTTAAATATGATTTCACCATCTTATTGTGGGAGTAAATATTATAAAAATTAAATTATGTATTTTAAAAAATATATATATGGTAAGCTTGGCCACGACAGATGATAAGTCTGTTGTTGATCTTGAGATGGTGGTGCTTCACGAGAACAAGCAACTAAGTGGGTTGGGCCATTCCAATGTCCATGGCTCTGTCACATTTATGAAACTTGAAACCATAAATATAAATTTTCAAATATCGAGGAAGAAGCATGCAAAATACTAAGGACTTTGCAATTTCAAATGCACAACAATGGTTTGGATTCCCTTCACATTTGTGCTTTTGGTTGCTTGTTTTCTTCTGGTCATTTTTTAGTTAAAAAAATCCCTGTGTTAGGGCTCAATTTAATGCATCTAGCAAAGCTATTATAAATTTTTCCTATTATGAATTTTATGTCTTAGTATAAATGTTCTATGTTTTGGCTCTGTTCCGAGTATATTTTTCCCGAAATCCGGCCAGAAATTGTTGTATCTGTAGATTTGAGTGGTTAATTCTATGTAATTTGAGTGCCCCATGGGTTTTACAACACACCGAATTCATCTATGCATTCGAAAATGAAATTTAAACAATAAAAAAATATGATTTTGTGCATATTTATGTCGCCATATTTTGACAAAAAAAGAAAAAACATAGAACAATTAGACAATGCCATACTATAGTATAGATGCACCTCACTACTATTAGTATGATTAACTAGAAGTTGAATTTGAGACGTCTACTTCTGATAATGAAAAAAGATAGTAAAAAATCACTTTGAGCAAAGCTATTTGTTTTTTTTTTTTCATATAAAACATGATAACAATAGACAATTTTAAATTGTAAAACACTACTCATGTCATTGTTTTTTTTTTATCTTGTCTATTATATGTATTTGTTAATTACTTACACATGCCCATAGAATACCCTTTATTTTTCCTTGTTCTAGTTATTACAAGCCACTATTGATTTGTTTCTAGTTGTTTAGTCTAAATGCTTGAAAGTATTGTGAATAGTGGTTCGATGTCTTCCCCTATATGATGAATGTTTGATTGAGTGAGTGCATATTGAATTTAATATTGAGTCACTAGCTTCTTGAGTTATGCATCAAATACCCCAAATAGGATTAAAATAAAAAGAAGTAGTAATTCCATGCCTTGAGAATGAAGGAGAAAGAATGAATGAGAAACCTCTTTAAAGGGGCAACTTCGCTTTACAGTACAACAAATTCAGAAGATGATATGATGTATAAAACTAAGCCTCCATCATATATATAGGAGACAAATGGTATAGTTACATTTAAGGGGCCTAGCCAACCAATAAAGAAAACACTAATATAATAATAGAAATGTAATATCTCAATATCTAGGGCTTAACATGCCCCTCTCTTTCAAACAAGTGTTTCCTTGAACACTTGATTAATTGTGTATACTTATACATGTAGAGCTCATATTCCCACGTTGCATCTTCTATTGACATGTTCTTCCACTTGATGAGGTACTCAATAATTGTTTGATAACGTAGTTACTTGATTCAAGTTTTAATTTGTAGCATGCTTTTCCCTTCTTCATCTATCTCCAAAAAACTAGTTTAAAATGGGATATTATCACACATAACCTTGTTTAAACAACAAACATGTAAGACCATATGAACATGTGAAGATGGAGGCAACTTCAGTTTGTAATCCATAATGTCAATCCTCTGCAACACCTTATAGGGACCATAGCACTTGGGAGCTAATTCATTCTTCTTCTTTTGGTTCCTCAAGGACATTTTCTTATATGGTTGGAGCCTTATAAATACCCAATGAACCACTTCAAAGTTCATTTCATTGAGATGTTGATAATCTTGTTTCATCATATTTTGTGCTATAACCAAGTAACAAGTTATCCTTCCAAAGTTGGAGAACCTCTTATTGGTGTTCTATATGATCCTCCACTGCTTGAACCTTATCATTGCCTCTCAATGGTGATGTGACTAATGTATGATTGTACCCATAAAGTGTCATAAATGGGGATATTTTGGATGAAGTGTGGAATGAAGTGTTGTAGCACCATTTTGATAAGGGTAACCAATTGACTCATTATGTACATTTATAAGATTCAAAGCAACACATATAACCTTATAGACACTTATTCACAATCTTAGTTTGTCCATTATATTGATGATGGTAAGATGATCTGTGACCTATTTGAGTGCCTAAATAAGAAAATAGGTCAGTCCAAAAACTACTTGCAAAAATTAGATCTCTATCACTTACAATATTCTTAGGGTTTCCATGCAACTTCTAAATTGTTTCCATGAATGCTACAATTTTTGTTCTTGTTTTGAAGGGATGAGAAAGAGAGAAAAAGTGGGAATAATTTGTGAGTCAATACACCACCACCATAATGAAATATTTCCTTCATATTTTGGTAGACCTGCAATAAATTCCATTGAGATATCTTCCCAATGTTGATTTGGTATGGATGATGGTTCTAGAATACCTGGAGTCTTGATTATCTCTCCTTTCTTCTATTGGAAAACCAAACATTCAACTACAAAATTTTGAACATTGACTTTAATACCTTCCCATAAAAAATCCTTTTTGACATCATGGTAGGTTTTCAAAAACATCGAGTGCCCCCCTATAAAAGAGGTGTGTAGTTCTAAAAGGACATTATGCTTGAGTTGTGAGTTCTTGCAAAAGTATAGGAAATCCTTCTATCAGAGTGAATCATTCTTTCACACAAATTTATCTGATGCACTAGTGTCCTCTTGTATTTGTTGAATAATATTTGACACCTTCTGGTGATGTTTCCATTCTATCCTTGCCTCTTCCACCCATATTAGATTTTAGAATGAAAATAACACAAAATAAGGCCTCTGTGTTTTCTTCTTTCCTTGAAAGTGCATTTTCCACCACAATTTGATTCTGGTTTTTGAAGATAATTTCAAAGTCATAACATAGCATCTTTGTGACCCATTTTTTTTTGTCTTTCAAATATAGTCTTTGTTCTAAGAATTTTTTTAGACTGTCATGATCTATTTTTACCTTGAAGTGTCTTCCTATTAGATAATTCCATCATTGCTTAACTGCATGTAATATGGACAATGTTTATTTCTCATAAATAGGTTTAAGCAAGTCCCTTTCTTTAAGTTGATAGATTTCAAAAGAAACCAACCTTCTATTTCATATTAAAACTGCACCAATGCCCTGTCCCGAGGCATCAAACTCAACAATAAAGGCTTTTGTGAAGTTAGGTGTGGCTAGGACAAAAGTTCTACACATAGCTTCCTTACGTTTTTCAAAAGCTTGGGTTGCCTCTTGAGTATAAGAAAATGCATCTTTTTTCAATAATGTTGTTAGAGGTGTTGCTATTTGACCATAGTCCTTGAAAAATTTGCAGTAATAGCTCATCAATCCTAAGAATCATCTAATATTCTTCAAGGTTTTGGTAATTTTCCATTCCACCATATCTTTAATTTTGTTAGGGTCCACTTTGATGGCCTCATGAGATATAATATGACCCAAATATTCCACTTCCCAAACACCAAAGGCACACTTGGAAGGATTTGCATATATATTTTTTCTCCTCCAATATTTTTAAGACCCTATCAATATGTTGTACATTCTCCTCCCAAGGTTTTCTATATATTAGTGTATCATCAAAAAATACTAGTATAAGTTTTCTAAGCAATGGTTTGAAAATTGAATTCATCAAAATTTGAAATGTGGAAGGTGTATTAGTAAGACCAAATTGCATCACCAAAAACTCATAATGGCCTTCATGTGTTCTAAACGATATTATGGGGATGTCTTCTTCACTCATTCTTATTTGATGATAACCTGAATGAAGATCCAACTTGGTAAATAAATTTTCTCCCTACAATTCATCTAATAATTCATGAATGACATGAATATGAAACTTATCTTTAATAATGGTCTTGTTGAGATCTCTATAATTTGGACACATATGCCATGCACCATCCTTTTTGTAAACCATTACCACTAGTGAAGAGAAAGCACATTGGTTGGGTATAATGATGCCAACCTCTAACATTTCTTGAAATGTACACTCAATATCGATATTTGGGCTTATGGGTATCTGCATAGTCTAATGTTAGGTGATACACTTCTAAGTGTAAGTGAATATCATGATCGTGCTCTTCAGTAGGTGGAACATCTTTGGGAATCTATTCAAATACTTTGGAATTATTATCAATAACTCTTTGGAGATATAAAATAACATCTCTTTGAACTTCGAGTGAGCTTAATTGTACAATTATACCATGGTGTCCATTTTATAACAATTATGTCATGTTATTAGAGGTTATCAATTTGGATGATTTTCCTTGGATACCTTTGAGTTCAATTTCATTGGATTTTGAGGAGAATATCATGAAGAGTTCATGAAAATTTAGAGCCATTGTTCCTGATGATTGCAACCGTTGGACACCTAATACAACATCATCACCTCCAAGTTGTATTGTAATCATTGGGCTATCCAATAAGTAATCCCCCATATTGATATTAATACGATGACACTTCCATGAAAACTTTATGGTACCTCCATCTACAATCATTACTTGAAATTCTGGTGCTGGATATATAAAGCATTGAGAAGTTTGGCTAATTTTCAATTAATGAAGTAATGGATACTACCATAATGAATCAACAATGTTACCTTTTTCTTTTTGATATATCCCTTTATCATGAGAGTTTGAGGTGTGCTAATGCCAACCCAAGCATGAAAATATATGGTCGTAGTAGTCTCTTCTATTTCTTGAGAAGGTTCAAATTCTTGATCTTCTTCCTCTTCACAATAATTGAAGAATAATTTCTTCTCACTACACTTATTCCCTTTACTATACTTGCTTTCATAATTGAAACATAACCCCTTTAATCTTCTTTCGTCCATTTTTTGATGAGTCAGTCTTATAGGTTGAATTATGATAGGATTGGTAACATGGATCTATTTAAAGGTTTTAGGGGAAAACCCTTCTTGTAGCCATACTTTTACTTTCAACTTTCCTTTCCATAATAAAATCATTTTTCAATGATTTAGGCTTAAATAAATGTATCTCATGTTGAAGGATCTCCTTTAAATTACCCATAAAGAGATCCAAAAAATTTTCATCTGGAACATTCTTCACTCTAAGACAATTTTGTTTAAGTGATGAATGTGCTCTGTAACTAGACCTCTTTTCTTGATATTTACCAATTGTATAAAGAAGGCGTTTCTCTTAATATCCCCATAATGTGCTATCAATACATATGTAAAAATAAACCAAGATACAACTGAGTCCTTTTTATCATTTCAATGCAATTGGTACCACACAATTTGACCAAGTTCTAAATATAAGGATGCAACAGTTACCTTTTGTAAAGTTTACACATGGTGTATACCAAAGAGTTGCTCCATCTGGATTATCCATGTTATTGTATCATTACCTTCAAACTTCCTCATATCAATCTTGGGAATTAAGTAGTTCCTTGGTCCCACTTTGAGCCCATGATGATGTGGATCTTAGAGTGATGAATGATCAAGGGTTGGGGAATCAACCCATTTTTTTAATCCTCTTATTAAGGAGGTGAATTAGGAGTATCGAGGGATATTAGTGCATTGAAAACCCCCCTTCAAGTTTTTGAGATAATCTTTATCGGCCATCACCTTAAGAGTATTTTTGATGTTTTATTTGAGATCCTTTGTAAAATATTAAAATCATTTCTTGCTTTCCATATCTATGATGTCAAAATTTCTTACAATTTAAATTTGTATGGTTTCCATTATCCCTTCCACCTTGGACAACCTAAATTCCATATCTTGTACTTTATCTGGTGTCACTAATGATCTCTTTGGAGGTTTAATAGGTGTATAAATTTTTGCAAAACCCTTTTCCATCTAAGAAAATAATAATTCTCTTCTCTTTTCTATTTATCACAATTTGTAATCACCCAAAATAGATCTTCCAGTCACAAGTTATGCTAAATTCAAGTTAACATACCTTTTGAAACTCTGATTTGGAGATTGTCTTGTTGGACAAAATTGCACCCAATATATCTTTGAAATTTTGGTACCTATGAATCTAAAATTTTGAACTATAGTAGCCTAATATGTCTTTTCTACAATTCCGTAGGTTTGACTAAATTCTGATATTCCAAGTAAAATTTATGGTAACTTTCCCAAAACTTGCTTATTTTGACCCTCTCAAGAGAGTGAACTTGTATAGTCTACCACATGTCCATTTTTTTGCATCTACTTCTAAAATTTGGGGCTGTAGCACCATGGTAAATATTATTTCCAATGGAACTAATGGCACTCAATTTAGAATTTACTAGAATCAAATATGACTATTTTACCAAGAAAACCGATCAGAGACTAGTTTTCAAAGTAGTAAAAAACCCTAACTTATACAGATTATAACTTTGAAATATAGTGAACCAAAAATTGAAATTTCTATCATAAGTACTTTGGAATTTCTTCTCAATTCCCTAGAAATTTTACTGTGTGAAACGTTACAAATAAAAAATTATATAAAAAAATGGAAAGATGACCCATTTTGAAGGAGTTAAACTGAGAACAATATGCTTTGATAACAAATGTTATGCACCAAATACCCCAAATAACATAAAAATAGAAATACATAGTAATTTCACACCTAGAGAATGAAAGATAAATAATGAATGAGAAACCTCTTCAAGGGGGAAAGCTCCTTTTATAGTATAAAAAATGCACAAGATGATATGATGTCTACAACTAAGCCTCCATGGTATATCAAAAGCCAGTGGGTACAATTATGTTTAAGGGGCCTAGCTGACCAATAAAAACAACACTAATATGATAATGTAGATGCAATATCTCAATATCTAGGGATTAACATCTTGATTGGACTTGTTTATTTGATGTTGTGCATTGGCTCCCACTTGTTTGAGAATCATAATTGAGTAAATATATTGAATTTTCAATGAGTACATAATGTACTAGAGTTATATTTAGTGCTTCAGTTTCAAATGCATGAACTGATCATGACATTAGCATGATTAACCCTTTTACACATTTTATTGGTGTGGAAGAGCATTGCACGAGACTAATTAGTTTTTTCGGTAAGCATGGCCATCACACATTTGCTAGTGATTAACATAATGGTTATTGGATCATTTGAATCATCACCCACGTGCTATGTCAAAGCATCACTTGGACTGAGAATTGATCCATTGGTATTTTTTTTAGCACAATGCACTTATACTTTTAGAGTGATCCATGGACAAGATTTGAAGGTTAATATTAAGGAAGGATAAGTGGTGAAAGGAGACACCATTGGTTTTGTTCAGATCATGGGTATTCTATGTAGTTATATGCAACACTATTTTCTTGAAAAAAAATTCATATTTAACCAAAGGAGTTACAATTACAAAGCCTCTTGTTCATTATCAAAGGAAATAAAGAGAGCCAGAGATGTTTTAATAACATCATAGCTAAGTAAGACTCCTGTATGTTTCACAATGCAAGTGAGCATTGTTGACACTCATCTGACTGCATGCCAATATTTTTATCACAAATAACATGTAATGTACCCTGTTACCAACAACAAAAAAATCTGATCTCAACCATAGTGTAACGTACCTAGCCCCAATCTTAGTCAAGTCACACATCAAAAAGTTCTCTGAAACCAATTCTATATGTGAAAGTAATTCATTGAAACAACTGTGTGAAAAACCAACCTTGTGTCACACACGACAATTGTTTCCCAATGCATGCTACAATTTTCTCCTTGTGTCAAAATCTCATTTCCATTACTACTAAAATTTGGCTTATAGATAACATTTATTAACTGCCATGCCCTGCATATGAAACAATTATGTAGAACTAACAATAACATGTACAACCATGTATAATTACATTCAATTTTCAACAAACACAATTAACATAAACATACACATGTTAAAAAACATGTGAACACACATAAAAGAACACTTATATTTTGTTATAAATCACCAACTACATGCATATCTCAAATGTTCCTCCCAATCATAGACTTTTCTATTTATACACTCTCAACATCAAGTCATCCCTGAGATGGGGCTATGAATCCACTAGGGAAAAGGATACTAATCCCACTAAGGTCTAACCCACAACATAAAATAACACAAGCTCATGCACACACACTCCAACAATAGTTCCCAGATCACAACCTCTCATTCTCCACAATGTGTCCCACCCAAGGAAATGTACTCCCTTCTCTTCTCAACAGTCCTTCGAGCTGTCCCACTTCCCTTCTAGGGCTTTAGTAACAAGCTGAGTAGGAAGTCTCATAGCTATGTATTACTTGGAACACAATGTTGCTCAAGGATTTACATCACTCACTAGCCCAGAACATAGGGAAAACTATTGCACCAATTCTCTCACCATAAAAAATTGCTCTACATGCCTAGAAACCTACTTCTTCAACCTAAACCACCACAGATTTACAGGGTAACCAAATTCATCTTGTTGGAACACTGAGAGGGGGGGGGGGGGGNTCTTGTTGGAACACTGAGAGGGGGGGGGGGGGTGAATCAATATGGGCACTTTTTATCACTTTCAATCTCAATATTCAAACTTGAACTTTATCAACATTATATCATTTATTATTGCACCCAATATATCTTGAGCATATAACCATAAGAAATACAAATCAACAATATCACATCAGATACACAATACACTAGAATTTACATGGAAAACCAAATGGGAGAAAATCACATAATTCTTTCTTATATATATCAAGAATACATTCATAGGAAGCACCAACTTCTAAATTCTCCAACACTAACTAGAAGGAGGCACCAAATTGAAGGAAGGACGAACTCCTTGAGTTCTCTGACACCAAGCGAAAAGAGGCTATGAACCCATGTACATCACCAAACCATGTACATCAATCATTAACCATGTACATCAACTTGTATCAACCATGCACCATACCATGTACATCAACCACATACATAAACTTGTACCATACAATGTACATCAACTTGTACCATACCATGCATCAACCATGTACCATATCAAGTACATCAACCATGTACCTCATACATATACCAAGAATACGCCTCACACCATACACCAAATATGTGCTTCAAACATTAACCAATGCCTCAATAAGGTACCAAAGGCATGACCATCACATCTTCAACAAGTAACCAAGATGTACCTCAAACCATGTGCCTCAAGCATGTGCCAACATCCATAAACCATATACCAAGAGATACCATCAAACATTTGCCATATCACTCATATACCATACAACAAACCATATGCCAAGTATCCAATATGTGCCTCAAACAATGTATCATACCATCTCCAAGGTGTACCATGCACAATCACTACCATTACATGCCTCAAGCATGAACCATAAAAACATAAGAATAATCCTAAAAACTAAAAAATAAGCATACCTATGATCATGTAACTGACCCAATACACAAGATTATAGATCTGTAGCTCTTCCTAAACTCAGCAACAAGAGAATAACATCTTCATCAAACTTTACCTTAGTCTCATGAGACTAGTTTTGGATTACTCACAAACCCTAACTTTCAACAAGAATAACTCTGTACATGTAATGACTGAAGGTATGAAATTTTAACCACATATACTCTAAGATCTTTCTTCCATCTCTTCAAAATTTCAGGGTTTGAAACTTCTCAGAACAAAAGTTATAGCGAAAATGGAAAACCTTCCTGAATTTTATCCTATTTTGGAGAGTGAACTTGTACAACATGCCGCACACTCAATATTTCATATTTGATTATGAAACTCATGCAAAATATACTACATACTTTTCTGTTTCCACTGCAATTAGTCTCACAAAATTTTGATCCTCTATGAAGAATTTATGTCTTCTTAACCCAAAACACCCGTTTGAGACTAGTTTCAAGACTAGCCAAAAACCCTATCTTCCACAAAGTGTATCTCCAAAACTAAAATGACCCATAAGCTAATTGTTTTACCACATTTACCTTGATATGTCTTCTCAACATCCTCCAATTTTCACTATTTGATTCATTCTAAAAAAAAAAGTTTAGTGAAAATGGTAATATGACCTTTAAACAACATACCTTGTCACACATCATCACAAGAGTTCATCCTCCCTTGGAATTTCGTCGTTATTCACTTCATCTTCCCTATGAAATTTGCCTCAAATCTCCTTGGTTACCTTAGATAAGAATCACTTACTCACATTGAATATATTCAATAGAATGGGTGTGTGAACTTCTTGAGGTGTATATATACTTTTTCTAAGTAACCTCTTTCCTTAACTTTAGGGATTCTTGAACTTTCTTGTTGCAACCATTTTACCCTTTCATTAATGACTTGCAATCAATTAGGGGCTTCTTAACCCATCTTTGGGGATTCCACCTTCATGACCTCATAACTCCTCAACCGTGAGGAACTACGTGACGTTCCACCTACTGTTGGAAATGACATGATGAGGACTATCCATCTATGAGTGTGTTACCTGAATTTACACTATCCTTCATTTCCTTATTCCTCAAATAGCTTCGGGTTTCATGACCAAACCTATGGGTTTCTTGTAGACTTCTTCAAAGCGTCTTCCCGTAAGGGGCATGATTAGGGATACACCATAAGGGGAGAACTTTGGAGACTTCTCCAAATACACACCCAACACATCTGTTGACATCAATGACAACCACTACTTGTTCACATCAATGACACCCACTACTTGTTGACATCAATGAAGACCAACTGTCCAACAATATCAATGACAACCAACTATCCAACACATATTACACTCCAACAAAGGTATATATGATGAAAGTAAGAATAGGTGAATGATTGCAAGAATGAATATGGAACTACACTAAGTTCTCCACATTATATTTCATGTTCCTATCTTGACACTTGTCACTCTAGGAAATTCCTTTGAATCCACTTGGTAATTTTTTCCTCTCACTTAGGAACTTATGGTAAAATTATAACATAAAGCTTATGAATTAGGAATAATATTATTTTATTCCTTGTCTTAAGCCCCCTTGACTTATCCCCTTTCCTTCTCGTGGCGTCCTATCCCCCCATACTCTTTTTTTTGACTTGGTTTACAACAATGATGTATTTTATTAATAAAAATGACTGGTATTACATAATACATTTTTTAGGCTCACTAGCCTAATCACACATGTTCTATGACCTCAAAATATATGTATATATATACAAAGACACTCTGGCCTAAAACATCTCGGCTCACCAGCCTATAAAACATATGTATATTTACAACTTGGGGTTTAGCCTAGGGGTATTACATCCCCCTCCCCCTTATTTATGCACTATCCTCAGTGCATTATATACACATGTAAAATACAAAATATTCAAAAATATGTGGGCACTCTTCCTGCATGACATCCTCCCATTCCCAGGTTACATCTTCAGGATCGTAACAAGTCCACTGGACCTTTACCAACCCTATTTCTTGATTCCAGAGAATCTTGACCTTTCGGTCCAATATGCACACCGAATGAACTTGAAAGTCTTCTTCTTGCTCCACTTGAATCACATTCCAATCAATTACATGATTAGCATCAGGATCATACTTTTTAAGTAAAGATACATGTAAAACATTATGTATGCACATGGATGCAGATAATGCAAGCATGTATGCAACATGACCAATCCTTTCTAGGATATCAAATGGTCCACAATATCTTGCTGTAAGCTTTGGGAAGCTCCCCAATTTGAGTGAACTCTTCTTGGATTTCACTTTCAAGAAGACATGCTCACCCACTTTAAATTATCTATGCGTTCTACCTTTGTCTGCATAACTTTTCTTCCTATCTTGAACAACCTTTAAATTCTGCTTTATTTCCACCATATTCTCTTCCATTTTGTTGAGTAATTTTGGCCCAACCACTGCTCTGTCTGCTGGGTTATCCCAACTCATTGGTGTGTTTCACTTTTGACCATATAATGCTTTAAATGAGCTCATCTTTAAAGATGCCTGATACCCATTATCATAAACAAACTCAACTAAATGTAAATAATCTTCCCACTTTGATGGTTTATCCATCACATACATTCTCAACATATCCTCAATCACATGATTGAACCTCTCTGTTTTCCCATATTATTATGGGTGATATGATGTGCTAAAACTCAAATTTTTCCCAAATCCTTTAAAGAATCCCTACCAGAAGTTGGATGTGAACTTGGGATATCTGCCCGAAACAATTTCCTTAGGAACACCATGTAGTTTGGCAATTTCTATCATATAAACATTTGCAATATTAGTTGCCTTGTGAGTTAACTTTACTTGAATAAAATGAGCAACTTTAATTAGCTTATTCACCACCACCATGATGGAATCATGCTTCTTCACTGTTATGGGCAACTTGGTAATAAAATCAATTGTCACCACCTCCCATTTCCACTAAGGAATGAGAAAAGGTTGTAGGAGTCCAAATAAAATTTTGTGTTCAACCTTGACCTTCTGACATTCTAGACATATGGAAATATAATTAGCCACCTCTTTCTTCATACCACGCCAAAAATATTGGCTCTTTACAACTGTAATGGTTTTCTGGTAACCTGGGTGCCCAACATAAGGCACATTATGCATTTATCTTAGCACCATATTTTTCATCTCCTACAAATTAGGCACATAAAATATTCCCTTGTACATGAGGATTCCATCCTCTCTCAACTTATACTATTTAGTTTTTTGTTGCAAATTACCTTGCTGCAAATTTTTGTTGTTGTTTGCACATAGTGATGATCTAATTTTGTAGCTTCCAAAATTCTTCTTTTTAAATAAAATTTTCACATGCTAATGGTTGTAGCATGCCTCTCATGCACCCTCCTACTGAGTGCATCAACAAGCTTGTTCTCATTTCCTTAGATATGATTTATATCAAAGTCATACTCACTAAGAAATTTCAGCCATCTAATTTGACTAGCAATCAAAGCCTCTGCATATTTAAGGTGTGAACTATGGATTCCAATTCTAAATCATGAGTGGCATAGTTCCTTTCATGTTCCTTCAACTTCCTTGAATCATAGCATATCACATGCCTATTTTTGCTAAGGAGTCCTCCAAGCCCTTCCTTGCAAGCATCAGTGCACAAATGAAATCTTCATTTGGATTAGAAAAGATTCAAGATTGGTGCACTTATCAACGAAATATTTGAGTTTTGAAATATTTCGTCACATTCGAAGGTCCACTTGAACTTCACACCCTTCTTCTGCAAAGAAGTAATTGGATGAGAAATTCATTAAAATCCTTTAATAAATATTCTATAGTAACCTGCAAGGGCCATCAATGATATCACATCCGAGGCATTCTTTGGTGTTGGCCATCCTTCAATGGATTTTATCTTCTCAGGGTCCACTACTATCCCTTCCTCATAAATGATATGGCCCAAATAATGCATCTGCCTCTGATAAAATGAGCACTTTATCAACTTTGCATACAACTAATGCCCCCTCAATACTTGTAGCACCATTCTCAAGTGATTCTCATGATCTCCTTCAAAATTAGAGTAGATAAGTTTGTCATCCAGGAAAATAATGAAAAACTTATCAATGTAATTTATGAAAATACGATTCATCAAACGCATGAAGAAAACTAGTGCATTTGACAACCCAAATGACACCACTGTAAACTCATAATAGCCATACCTTGTTTGAAATGTTGTCTTGCTGATATATTCTTCTTTAATTCTTATTTTATGGTAGCCTGAACTGAGGTCAATCTTGGAGAATATCTTTGAATCTTTCAGTTGATAAAAAAGATCATCTATCCTTGGAAAATGATAGTTGTTCTTAACAATCACCTTGTTCAGTTGTTTGAAATCAATGCACAACCTTAAGGTACCATATTTATTTTTCACAAATAAAACTGGGGCACCCCAAGTTAACACACTAAGGTGTATATACCCCTTCCTCAGAAGTTCTTCAAGCTGCATTTGCAATTCCTTCAGTTTTGGTGTACTCATCTTATAAGGAGTCTTAGACACTGGGGCTACTCCAAGCATCAAATTAATGGATAAATATATATCTCTCTTTGGTGGAAACCTCAGTATCTCTCTAAAAACATCTTCAAATTTTCTCCATATTGGATGATCTTCAATACTTGGCACTTTATCCTTAGTTTCCTCCTACATATGGGTTGTATAAATTTGACATCCTTTTTTGAAGCTTCTTTTTTGATGTAAGGTTGAAATATATCTAATAGATACTGCCCTTGGAATACCCTGAACTATCCTCAAGTTCCCTTCTTCATCCAAACGAGTGAAGTCATTTTTGTAGTAATCCAAGACAACATGATTTTTATTCAACCAATCCATACCAATTAGGTAGCCATAGGAACCCAAAGGTACGATATTCAAATCTGCCTTTGTGCTCAGTCCATTCATGTCCATTGGAAAATCCTTAACCAACTCATTGATTCTTCTTTTAGCTCTTGTAAATAACTGTACCAACCAATATTTCCCAAGCTTTCTTCTTTGCAAATGAAATCTTTCAGCAAGATTAGGATAATTGTAACTAGGGATAGCTCCTGAATCAATTAAAATAGCTATAGGTTGACCATTGATCTTACCTTCCACTTCAATCATGTGATATTGAAATTTGACTTGCTTGTTGTCCAAGGATGCATAGCTCCTTGGCATGCTTCTTCCCATGCACTCAATTGTACCATACTATTGTATACTGTGAACAATCTTCACTCTCTCTCCTCTTTGAGGGAAATCTATGTACATGTGATCTCCTTGACAACCCCAACATTTAATAGGTTGCTTCCTTGGCCTTTTCCCCAACATTTATGATATTCTGGGCTCATTTTAAGTTGGCTTCCCCTGAGAATTATTCTTGAAGAATGGTGGTTTATACCCTTTCTTTTTCTACTCCATTTTACCTTTCTTCTTGTCTTCCTAATCCTTTTGTAATTTTTCTCTTCCTCTATGCTGATCATAGAGACACTTGGATCTTCATTTTGCTTCATCCAATGTCTTGGGATCATCATATTGTATCTTATCAATGAAAAATGAATGTATACCACTCAAGAATATTCGAATCTTGACCCGATCAACCTTTATGAAGTCAAAATATCTCAGTAGCTCTAAGAATATCCTCTCATACTCATCCATGGTCACACTCTTGAGCTTGAGTGTAATGTACCTGAGTAGATCTACAACTATAATTACCACAAATACTGAATACTAAATAGATCCACAGAAGAATATAGAAGAAACCATGCTTTATTATATCAAAACCCTTGAGGTAGGGAAACACCATACAATGGATCCTATTATGGAAGAGATCCTCTCTTGTTCACTTGCCTCTTCGAGGGAGAATCGTCTTATTGAGATACCGCTCCAAACACAATACTTCTCTTCATATCCCATTATATTGCTTGAACTCCTTTATATAGTGCTACCATCACCTAAGAACATTCTAGAGGAGGAATATTCTAGAAGTAGAACCTTCTAAGAAGTCCTCTTACATTTATTATATCTAACTACCCATCTAACTACCATAGTGGGCCTTATTTAATAATATAGTGAACCTAGTCCACCTTATATTGAATGGCCTACACTATTATCACTATGGGCCCTCTGCACNCCCCACACACACACACACAAACACTACCTAACATTCCACCCCCCTTATGAAAGAATTGTCCTCAACGCATGTACAACCATATATCAGGGTCCCATGGATAAGTGTCGACCATAGTGTTGAAGTAGACTAGAGAACCAGGGTCCCATTGAGAAATGGAAGCCACCATGTTGAAGTAGTCCAACTTCCATTGTAAAACAGGGTCCCATGTCCAATTGATCATGTGAACTCCACACAAAAGATATTAAAACCCAATAAACAATGGAAAATGATGCTCCCCATACTAACACCTATCATGTGGATCCAAATAAGAATATCCATCCACATAGTGGGAAAGGGTCAAAGCTGAATTTGGACGGAACAATACCGTTGTAGAATATGCAGGCTAGACACTGGTAATCATAACTAGATCTTGACGTGTCACATTTATTTTCTCTACCGAAGGTGGATTAGAGTCATCAAATAAAATATGGAAGTGGTTGTCATCCCATAAATGACAACTATCCATATACCAATCATCACAATCATCCTCCAAATCATACCAATCATACACTTCTTGATGATATTCATTCATGATGTCTACCATAAGATATCTCTCCTGAAGGATAGCCATTGACCGTTGAATATTGTGATGACTATCTCTGATTCAGTGCAGGTGGTCATGCATATCCATTTTGACTGCTTCAATCATGTGTAGAATTTTCCTGAGTTGAGAATGCTTATCCATTGGAAACACCACACATAATATACCAAAAGAAAAATCTTTAAATGATTTATCCAATGGCACTGATCTAGTAGAAATATTATTACCCTATAGAAATTTATGAACTTTGTAGTCTCGTTGCCATCATGAAAAAAAACCCAAAAAATAGAACAAGGGTTTACAAATAAATTATTGCAGAAAATCGCGGCTTTTTCAAGAAAAACCCGGAAAAACTGTTGAATTTAAAATGCTCATAACTTTACTTCCCGTACTCTATTTCAGATGATTTTTTTTCAAAATTGGGTATTTTTCCGAGAGGAATTCAAATACCCAATTTTGTTTTTCCAAATTCAGCTCATTAAGCTTCATATCTGAACCTGAAGTGCGCTGCCCTCTTTTTCTTCCCTAGAAAAAATTATGCAAAAAGAGCAAAAAATTATTCCCTTCTTTGACTAAGGAAAGTGTTCCGATACCAATTGTAATGTACCCGAGTATATCTAAAAATATAATTACTACAAATACTGAATAATCAATAGATCCACAAAGGAATATAGAAGAAACCACACTTTATTATATCAAAACCCTTAAGGTAGGGCAACACCATACAATGGATCCTATTATGGAAGAGATCCTCTCCTGTCCACTTGACTCTTCGAGGGGGCATCCTCCTATTGAGCTACCACTCCAAACACAATACTTCTCTTCATATCCCATTACATTTCTTGAACCCGTTTATATAGTGCTACCATCACCTAAGAACATTCTAGAGGATGAATCTTCTAGAAGTAGAACCTGATAAGAAATCCTCTTACATTTATTATATCTAACTACCCATATAAATACCATAGTGGGCCTTATTTAATAATATAGTGGACCTAGTCCACCTTACATTGAATGGCCTCCACTATTATCACTATGGGCCCTATGCCCCCACCCCCCCAAACTACCTCTCTAGATACCTAACATTGAGTTCAAATAACTCCTTCATCTTCCTATCTTGATAATTCTTGGAAAATATATTTCTTCTTAAAGTGCTTCTTTAACTACCTCCAAGTGAGTTTCTTCTCATCAATGGGCTGTACTTTCACATGCTGGTCCAACCACATTGATGGTTTTCCCTTCAGTTGGTAAATTGCAATTATTCCTTTTGCTTGTGAGGAGTAATTGTGCAACTGAAAATAATTCCTCATCCCCAACAACCGAGTCTTTGCATCCTCTTCTTTCTTATTCTCACCATAAAAGGTAGGAGGTTTTATCTTCTTGAATTCCCCTTACAATTCATCCACTCCAAAACTTATCTTATGCTCCCTGATATGAGATAAGATTGGACTACTCTCTTCTCTCTTAATTGAGTTCCTTGGTGAGTGATGATGATGTCTATCAACTCTTCTAGATTCTCCTCTTTTAGCATGAGATATGTGGCTCTTTCATTTTCTTGAATCTACCTCCCTATCCACCTTCTTATCTATCCCATCCAAACTCTGCAACAAACTAATGTTGATGCCATCTTGTTACTCTTTGGCTTTCATAAGGCTCTCATTATCAACTTTATAACTCAACACATATCTTTGCAGAATATTTATAGTCTCCACCAAATTCATGCTTTCCTCCTCTCTTTCTCCATGCCAATTTGAATTTGTCCCAACATTACCCATGCTGACATGAAACCCCGTGAATTCATCTTCATGGTTGTAGGTTCTTTGTGTATATTCCATGTCTATGATTTCACTGATGATTCTGATCCGTTCTATTTTTTCCCTCAACTCTACAAAATGTGCATGCAATAGGATATGTTGGACAAAATAATTCAACAAATCCATAAAATTATGCACACATTTTCCCTTTAAGTGCACTCTTCATTTGGTGAAATTAATGACAAACACCCAATATTTTGGAATTTTATAGAATCCCAATTGGGTTTCCTCATATTCGTATTTTGAGAAATATGACCAAGTTTCACCTTCATCTATCATCCATGCTTCTAGTTACAGCCTGCTGAAGTTTTGTCTGTTTTCCCCTTTTTGCACTGAATGCTACAAGAATCTTCCCTCTCATATTGTATACTTTTTGGTACCTAGATTTGCAATCTGGCTCCATATATTTCTTCTGTGGTTTATTATATTTCCATAGACTACTCCTACACCCCAAACCAACTTCTGAGCAAGTAGTTATGCCCTCTGGAAGTAAGCTGGTAATACAATTTACCTTACACGATTTCAATTGCAACTTTCACATACGAGCTCTGTTTCATGGACAATTTAGCTCGTTGGAAATATCTCTTAGACTTGTTTCATTTATGCCATAGATGTTGTATCTAGTTCCTACACAACTTATAGCCTCAAAAATTAGAACTCCTAAAAACACTGTTTAGGCCCAAGCAATTGCCCAAGCAACTGTCCAAGCAACCAACCTTGACCTGTTCCTATCGTCACCAATTTTCCTTCTCTTCTTCCTTTTTTAATCCTTTTTTAAGTTCTACACACTTAACGCCAAAATGTAACACATGCACCACACACCCATAATTAGAGCACGCAAATTTTGCACAATGCATCAATATCTAATGCACATAGATTTTTGTGCCATGCACCAATACCCAATGCACACACGTTTTATATCACACACTAATATCTAGTGCGCATAACTTTTGTGTCGCTCACCAATGTTCCACGCACATCACAAGCTTTGCACTGTGCAATGCCAATATTCAGTGCACACACTCTGTGCACCAATATCCTACGCATATCACACGATATATTCCACATAGTACCAATATTCAATGTGCACTCACTACATACCAATACTCTATGCGCACCACCAATTCTACTTCGCGTGACACAAATATTCAACACACACATTGTGCACCAACATTACGCTCGCACCACAATTCCCCTATGTGCAACACCAATATTTAATGCACACACACTTCACACTAACATTACATGTGCACCACAAAATCGACATCTTGCAATGCCAAAATTTAGTGCACACACCCCATGAAAATGAAAATACACTAAGTTATCCACATTATATTGCATGTTCCTATCTTGACACTTGTAACTCTAGGAAATGCCTATGAATCCACTTGGTAATCCATTCCTCTCACTTAGGAACTTATGGTAAAATTATAACATAAATATTATGACTTAGGAATACTATTATTTTATTCCTTTGCTTAATCCCCCTCGACTTAGCCCCCTTTCTGTCTCATGGAGTTCTATCCCCCCATACTCTTTCATTTAACTTGGTCCGCAACAATGATATATTTTATTAATAAAAATGAGTGGGATTACATAATACATTTGTTAGGCTCATTGGGTAATCACACAAGTGCTCTGGCTTCAAAATATATGTATAAATATACAAAGTTACTTTGGCCCAAAACAACTCGGTTCACTAGCCTATAAAGCATATGTACATTTACAACTTGTGGTTCATCCTAGGGGTATTACATAACATTTTTAAATCAAAGTTCCCATCATCACTTTAATAAATTCGATATCCATGGTTTCACAACTAGGTAGTCACTGTAACTAGTCAATTTATATGAAGTTCTTTATAGTGAACATAATTCCAAGCTCCATTTTTGTTGATGTTTTGGTAGATGCGGAAGGTATTAACCTCCAGGACAACCTTTGTGCTTAGATTAGAAGATTTCGGAAGTAAGAGAACCATTAAACAAATGTGGAAATACCCTAGAAGAGAAGTCGACCCAAGGAGAATAATAATCAAGAATTAGAAGGCTCCAGTATGAGAAGTCAGCCCCACTTGAAAACTCACCTGACAAACTAGTATAAATAAAGACAGGCACTAGCTCATTTGACACACACTCTCACTCAAACAATTAGGGCACAATTTTGAGGAGAAAAAATTGCAACATCTGTAATGGTGACGTAGAAGGAGGTGCAAGTTTGAGGAAGGTGATGTAGAAGGAGGCACAAGTCTAAGGAAGGTGACACAATAGTTGTAGTGGTGAAGTCTCTCCTTGCTTAGCTGGTATCTCTCTCTTGTGCGCTTCTCTTGGTAAAGGTACACTCTCTTGGTATTGTGCTTTTGGCGCAAATATGTTGGTATTTTTGGTTAAGCTAGCCGATATGCTAGGGTTTATTTGTTGGTTCTAGAGTGGACTTTCAAGAATCTATATAAGAAAAGGTTACTGTGCTTGGAGGTGGAATGTGTAAGTTCTTATGGTTGGGTGACAATGGTGTAACATAGTCTATGGTTAAATGAGAATACCAAAATTTTAACAATTTTTTCTTAGGATGTGCTATTAGTCACTAAAATCACACCAGAAAACCATGGCAGGATACAATCCAAATTTTTCCCAGCCACATGACATGGACACTTAAAATCGTTATGTATTCAACTTAGCTTTGACTATCATAAACATCACAAACTTGTTGAAATTTTGGTATGCTCATTTAACCATAGACAATGTCACATCATTTTCACCCAACCATAGGAATTCACATAGGCCACCCCCGAGCACAATAAACTTTACTTAGAATAATTCCGGCAAGCCTACACCAGAACCAAAAGATAAACCCTAGTTGCTAACTACAACAACAACTCAAGACAAGTAGAGCACTCCTTCTCCAAGGGTAGAACACCAGAGAGAGAGTCTCCATATTTATAGAATAAGTACCGTAAACAACTCCAGTAGCTACAACTACACTACTCTCTCTCTCTCTCTCAAACTTGCACCATACTCAACAAGAATATCACCAAGAATATCACTAAGAAAATCACCAAGAATATAACCAACTAAATCACCAAGAAAATTACCAAGAGAGAGACCAAGACCAAGAGATGACCATGCTCCCTTATTCCTCCTTGTTGCTGCAACTACATTTCTCCATAAGACTTGCACACTAAATGGGTGTACAAATGAGCTAAAACATCCTCTATTTATATTAATATGTCCAGTGACTTTCCTAGCTGGGCCGACCTGACTTTCTGGTAATTATATTTTCTGTTTATCCTTTTCCTGTGGATCCAACTTGTATTTTTGGAATATAATATTCTAATATTATTTATTATGTTATGCCGACTTGTCTTCTAGGGTTTCCACACATCTGTTCAATGGTTCACTTGCTTCTATAATATTCTATTCTAAGTCATAGATAACATGTGGAGGTTAATACCTCTTGCAACTACCAAAACATCAACACTCCCTCTTATCTAGGGATGTATTAACTAGGATGTTCTTCATGTAGTGGTCTCAAACACATCTATCCATCTCACATGGCACATGAAAGACTCACATGGCCTTTCATACCAATCTATAGGTATCATCACCATAGCCACACATGATATCATATGATTAAACAGATCATGTAAAAAGTATCACCATGATAGCTGCACATTAGCCATCTAGCTGGAAAACACCTCCAACACTACTGGTTGGCCTTCCAGCTAGTAACCTTCGATGCTACTGATCGACACTCTAACTGGGAATCATTTCCGACACTACATTTCAACATCTATTTCATACAGAACTATTAGCTCGTCAGCTCACATAGAATATGAATAAAAAGTTTAACAATCCCTCTTAACGAGGAAGGTATTCCTCTTGGCATGGCCATCATCACTGCTTCTGTGCTTCTGCACACCTCAATCATTGTCCTATTGTCAATTAAGGATCTATATTTCATAGGAAGTTCTGCACTTTCACTGGAGTAGCGTACCATCCTTCATTGGAGTAGCATACCAACCTATGATGGGGTAATATACCAACTTGCATTAGATTACCAACATGCGTTGGGGTAGTATACCAGCCTGTGTTGGAGTACCAATGATCCAAAAAAAATAAAAATGGAAGGAACAATAAACAATTGTCTTATTTAGATGCTTAACGCTATTTAAAGAGTTCAACTATTAATCAATCATGCTATAAAAACAGAGATATGAATAACAACAAAAGAGACAAATACAATAAGAGCTTGATAACAAAGTTCACCAATGAGTGGCTACGTCTTCGGGCCTGCTTCCAAGTGAAGGACCTCTTTATTAATATTCAAATGCTCAAGTTCTTTACAATGGCTCCTTGCTGTTACATAAAATGCTTCAGATATGATGTGCAATACCTCCTTTCTCAAACACATGTATGCTTCCTCAAACTCCTCTCACAAACATGACAAAAAGGCCTCTCAAAACATGAGAAAAAGCCAAAATACATAAACTGCTTGTTGAGAACCAAATATCAATATAGCATAGAAAAACCTCAGAAAAAGTACTCAACGCCTTGAAAAAGAGATAATTTCAGATAATAAGCCTCTTCGAGGGGGAAACCTCCTTTTACCCCACTTAAATGTTCAAGTACAAGATGAGTCAAAATGAAAATGTCTCCTTGGTATATATAGGAGACTAGGAGGTATAATTACAACTAATGGCCTAAATCCGACAGAAATAAAGTAACATTACTAATATAATATTCCCCAATTAAGGGGTAATGAGCCAATATTAGGGCTTAACATGCCCCTCCCCTTGAGACAAGTGTTGTCCGTAGCGCTTGAGTAACTCTGGATGCTTCTGTATAAAAGACTCATCTTCCCAAGTGGAATCTTCAGCCGGTAGTTTCCTCCATTTAATGAGATACTCTGAAATGGATCTATTCCTCAACTGGCGAATTCTTATGTCAGTGATGGCTTCAGGCTCCAATATGATTTTTACTTCCTCGTAAAGTTCTGGCAATATAGTTTGAAATGGGATCTTGTCACCTATAACCTTCTTTAAGCATGAAACATGGAAAACTGAGTGTACTTGTGAAGATGCAGGCAACTCCAATTTGTATGCCATAGTACTAATATTTTGCAACACCTTATAAGGGCCATAGTAATTTGGTGATAATTTATTATCCTTCTTGGCTTGCTTGAGGGACATCTATTTGTATGGTTGTAGTCTTAAAAACACCCAATCCCCTACTTCAAAAATTCTTTCACTATGATGTTGATCTGCTTGTTGTTTCATGCGATTCTGTGCCATGGTCAGGTTGTCCT
>ML780113.1:482673-521924 GCA_009831015.1 Picea engelmannii
TCTTCCATATCTGCCAGCAGAGGGAAATAGGCAACAACGATGGGTTCAAAGAGTCCTTTATCCAATTCTGAAAACAAAATGGAACGCTAGGACCAGTCCAGGTTGACGTGGGCAAAAGAGCTGGCGAAATGTGTTGCCACACCAATCTGAAGAAAGAGCAGTTTATAAAGACATGGGCAACAGATTCATAGTGAGATTTGCACAGGATGCAACGGCCAGGTCCCTCCCAACCCCGGGATTGAAGATTTGGCCACAACAATAGCTTGTTTTCAAACAATAGCCAAGCAAATAATTTTATTTTGAGAGGACAATCGCCTCTCCAAGTCTTGAGTCGCCATCGTTCTGAAGAACTGGTCCAGCATTTTAAAGCTAAGGCACGGTAAACATTTTTTGCCGTGAGGTTGCCGGAACGATCCCCTCCCGTCCACAAGAATGTGTCTGGCCGGTCCTGTAAACAGATGCCGGATTCTGTTAACCGGCGAGTGTATTCATCCCCCTCAAATGCATGATCCGCCTCCAATGCTAAGTCCACGTTGCTGTGCCAGGATTTGCCCTAGTGTCCTCCACTAATCGATGAAATCTGATGTAGGAAGAAAAGGTTTTTGTTGTGTAAGTTGTATATATAGTTACTTGTAGAATCCTTAAAAACTAAGCAAATAAAAAGTTATTAAATGTGATGTATAATTGTACATTATAATTTCAAACAAATTATATCAAGAATTTTATAGTTCTACTAATTTTAAATATGGTATATGATTCCGGGAATCTCAGAGTCCTCTTGCCGGGCACAAACTACCACCAATTAATTCAAGGTATATTATTTAAAATAATAATATTTGTTTTCATGTACAACGCGTAATATTATATTTTAATTTCCACGTGGGATGACAAAAAGCTATGCAGTTGTTCATGGGGCTGACGTCCTGGAGCTCGCTGATGGCATGGAAGAGTTGCGTTGCAAAGCTCAGTCAGGGTAGCGCAGTGAAGTAAAGTTTATATTTCTCCATAGTTTGATTGTGTAGTGATGTTTTTATTTGGAGTGTTTATGTTTAATGAAAAATAAACCCAATTTATTTCGCGAGACGAATGATGTGTAATGTAACATAAATTATTGTATTAGAAAGTACATAATGTTATTTTAAATTATTTTTATGGTTTATCGAGCGGAGATATGTTGAAAATTTTCAATTTAGCCTTGAAATAATGTCATAGAAATTATTTAGTGAAAATAAGATTTAAATCAATAAAGATCAATTTTAACTAATTTACCATTACAACAAAATTCAACCAACCACATCTACATTCAATGTTTCTTATATGGGATTTTAAAAATATATATAACTATCATGAATATCACAAATTTACAGTAGAAAAATATACATAAATCAAATTGACCTATACATAAAGAAAAATATGAATATCTTCATTGAATTACAATCACATAATCATTGAATTACAAGGAGGAAAATCACAAGAGTGCATGGTGGATTGTTCATGATGGTTGGGGGTTGGCCCCAATCAATATTGATAGGTTCAACTATACAAATATCAGACTCCACTTATTGTTACTCGATTTAGGAGGTTTGCTTCCTCTCCCTAACTGTGATGATAAGGCCAACCTGTCATATATGTGGCCCTTAAACAAATCTATATACATGATTTTTTTTGAAGAGGTTCACATTAAGGATCATAGAAGGATTATTAATGTGAATTTATATGTCATACCAGAGAACTCTAATTAAGGATTATGTTTCACGAACAATAAACAAAATTTATTTAGGAAGTGTCATATAACTTCAATTATTTGTTAAAAATGACTTATTCTACTTTTCAGGGTTTATCCTTTTGAGATATGTAAATTGACATATGCATAAAGAAAAATATAAACATCTTCACTGAATTACAATCACATATTCATTGAATTACAAGGAGGAAAATCCCAAGAGTGCATGGTGGATTGTTCATGATGGTTGGGGGTTGGCCCCAACCAATATTGATAGGTTCAACTATACAAATATCAGACTCCACTTATTGTTACCCGACTTAGGAGGTTTGCTTCCTCTCCCTAACTGTGATGATAAGGCCAACCTGTCATATATGTGGCTCTTAAACAAATCTATATACATGATTTTTTTTTGAAGAGGTTCACATTAAGGATCATAGAAGGATTATTAATGTGAATTTATATATCATACATGAGGACTCTAATTAAGGATTATGTGATTATGTTTGATGAACAATAAACAAAATTTATTTAGGAAGTGCCATATAATTTCAATTATTTGTTAGAAATTACTTATTCTACTTTTCAGGGTTTATCCTTCCGAGATATGTTGAAATTTCAATTTGGCGTTGAAAGATTTAGAAAAATTAATGGGCCTGGGTGATGTACATAATTTGGCCTCAACCAAATTCTTCTTTAATAACAAATTAAGACAAAATAATAAGATGTTCCTTAATAAGACAAAATAATTCGCATAGTGGATACAACAATTCCCTCAAAGCTTTTGAAAATTAACAAACATTTATGTGGAATCGAGTTTTTAACTCACATTCAAACTACTTGATACCAGATTGTAAATCTTTATCGCACATCATACCAACTTCGCTGAAATTTTAAAATATAAAAACATTTTTATACTATACATTTTTGCTTGTCCCTGCCAAGCATGAACTATGTATTTTTGCTTGTCCCTGCCAAGCATGAAATTTGTATTATACATGTCTGTGCAACCTCTTCCATATTGATATCCAAATTTTTCCTAGCGACATGACACGAACACTTAAACCCTGAATGGTTGTTGAATGGAAAATTTGTACCAATCTTTGTTCCTTCTACAGATCAACTTGCAAATATCTTCACAAATCTTTTCTTAAGCCCATTGTCACTCATTTAGGGACATGTATCAGCATATGTGAGCTTCCATTAAGGTAGGAAACATGATGTAGTATAATATCATTTCATGTGCCTCCTTGTTTAATATGAGTGTTATCTTCACTTGTGATCACATGCCAACCCACCATGTGGGTAGTTGAGGCCCTTGATGGGTTGAACTTTGGGTAGTTAAACCCACTTATTGTATTTCATTGTGTTTTATGGATGGGATGTGTGCCCTTGTTTTGTGGCCTCATAACCCCCCTTCTTGAATGGATACCTCACATTTAGAAGGGGCACTTCACTTGAGTTGTGTATATATAAAAAATTCAAACTCTCATTTACATCATCTCATTCAAGAGAACTCATTCATTCTTTTGAGTAAGGACACCTATACTATTTCACTCTAATTGTGGTGACTCTCTCTTAGTTATGGTTGAATTATCTTCATGAAGTCATGGTATGTGAAGATCTTCTTGTGATCATATTTAAGTGTTCTTATATTTCTTATTGTTTGATTAGGATTTGTTAAAGCAATCACCATAGATCTACTATCTGTTGTAATCTCAAAAAAAAAGAGGACCCACTGAATTTTTCAATAGGCTCACAAGCAGGATTCATTGACATTTCAAAATCTCATCAAGTACTAGTAGGTAGGATTTTGACTCACCATGGGATTAACTCACCCTATTTAGTAGGTAGGATTTTGACTTACCATGGGATTAAATCACCCTATTTTATGGGCCAAGACAAGTTTAACCCAAAGTCCAAGTCAAACCCAATGAGCTTTGTAACACTGCTCTAGGCATTTAAATCATTGTTGCTATGATGCATATTTTAATAATTTCTAGATAATTTTCCCTAGAAAAGTTTCACATTACAAATGTCGTCATTCATTGAGTGATTTGTGCATGCTAGTTCACTAAAAATGTAGGGGACAACATGAGATTTTTATGGATTAACCTTCAATATGCAAGTCAATGTGTTTTGTATACCCTTCTAGTGATTTCAAACTAATGTGTCACCTTGCCTCCTTAATTCTACTTTTCACCATTGCCTTAAAAATCTTGGCATCTAGATGAACCGATCAGTCACCCATTACCAAATTCTTCCCTTAACCTTGGATATTAGGGGAGTTTCAACTAATTGTTCTCAAGCTCCTCGAAGGATTACCGAATGGAGTCCTCTTAGTCCACATCAGTCCCTAAAGCACATTATCAACCTCCTAGTTGGTACTTTCACGGTTACTGATGATGATGACAAGAATGTTTTCTTTTTCACCTCTACAATGTGTGTTTGAAAGTCAAATTACAAGATAAATAAATAAAGCACTTACCTATTTATCATCATCCTTTAAAATTCCACCATACAAGTAAATTAAAGAAAATAAATTGAAGAATCCTGTGGTGAGGCTCTCTTTACAAACAATTCCAAAAATTCTGGTTGCACGTTTCTTACACACTTCAAAAGCATCTCCCTCCTATTCTTAGACTGGTTGGAAAAATAAAAACTAACACCATTCTCAAAAAAATTAAATACTTGAATATATCTTCTTCCTTTAAAAAAAAATGGAAAAAATAAAAACTAACACCATTCTCATAGTTACGTAAGTACGCATTTCTCATAAATGAAAATCAACCAACAGGAAAGTGCATAAATGGTATGAGCAAATACAACAACACTGGTTCATGCATCTTGAGTGCAAGTTACAGCCAAGGTCCAAAGATGGTATGAGCAAATACAACAACCAAAATTCAAGAGGAAGTTCAGAAACCTCTCTTTTCACAATAAAGCTCCACAATCACGTATTTGGCATTTGGAAGATGGAGAAGGATGGTTAATGCATCATTTACATACATCTTTTACCTAAGTGGAATAAAAGGCACCTATCACCTCCTAGCCTCTAAACAGGTGTTGAATGAGGTGACAAAAGAGGACAATCACAGACCATACATACAGGAATAGTTAGCACGTGTAATCAATGTGAAGAATTTGGCGGCAAGTAAAATGGTTTCCGCAGCTAGCACAATATAATCGGAATATAGAAAGAAAGAAAAAAAGAAAGTATTTTTAATGTCCACGAGGTTAAATATAGCTTATGGGACAGATTGCTTTTTCATCTGGCTTTTGTATTCGGCTCTTTTCCTTTGAAGTTTTACAATAACCGCTCCCAGCTTCTCGGCAAACTCTTTGTTAAATAAATTATCCCAAAAACTAGCTATCAGAATACTTGCATAATTTTCCCTGCTGTTTTTAAGGGCCTCACATTCTAAAATAAAATATTTTTCTGTTTCCACTTTTCCAAAAAAACACAATATTACTAATAATGATTCTGCATACGCTATGATAAACTATATATATAAATTTTGTACTGCACTCCATAAAATCCAATAATAAGAATTGTTTTATGTCCATACATCTCTCACAACAAGGCACGGCTAATGAAATAAGAAACTTTATTTTCACACATTTAACAATATCTAATCAAATAAGAAACTTTATTTTCACACATTTAACAATATTTATTGCATTTTGCTAATTGATCAGTGTGAGGGTTATTTTTTTTATTTTTTTTCAACTTTTATGGAACTCAATTCCTCAAATTCCATCATTTCATTTAAAAAGAAAAAATAAATAAATTTTACTAATTATAATTTAAATAAATATTTTACATGTAATTAATTGATATATGTTATGAATAAGGATAACGAATTTACAATCTCTTCACTATTAAATTACAAAACGCATTCATATCTAAGTCCATATCTATACCTTCATTACTACAAATCAAACCGTTTTTTATACGACGCAATAAAATCATTTTTTGTTTTTCTTCCGTTTTACACTTTCGTTTTTATGGCGATTTTTTATTTTCTTAGGTTTTACACTTTCATTCAAACCAGCTTTTTAGAATCTAAATATAAATGTTTTTCCTTTCCAACATTGTCCAAAACATATGAATTAAGCTGTTATAATTTTTTATTTTTTATTTTTTTCTAAAAGAATTAAAATTGTGATAGAGTTTCAAAATGGAAAGCATACACTTTGTATTAATGATTTTTTTTATAAATTTTATTTTGGACAAAGTTTGTTTTAATCATAAATGTTGTGATTTTTTTTATAAATTTTATTTTGGACAAAGTTTGTTTTAATCATAAATGTTGTGACAATATTAATATTAGGTAAGAAAATAATTTCTATATAATATATTATATAATTTTTTATTTGAGAAGATATATGTAGATTTTAGTTTACCATTATTAATCATCTTCAATTATTGTGACAATAAATTATTTTTGAAAAATATTAAAAAAATTAATAAATACTAAGATAAGAAAAGTATTATTTTCAATATTCAAAGAGAGCTAATACATCATACCACAGTTCATAGTTTTATT
Source organism: Picea engelmannii (assembly GCA_009831015.1). Classification (NCBI taxonomy): domain Eukaryota; kingdom Viridiplantae; phylum Streptophyta; class Pinopsida; order Pinales; family Pinaceae; genus Picea; species Picea engelmannii. The sequence continues at coordinate 488,947 of ML780113.1, forward strand.
GTGTATTTTCAACCATAAGTATCCAAAAATATGGAATACCAACATTTTGTATGTGAAAAACATCTAGTAATGCAACAAGTTGCACTCCACATTTTGAAGTGTGACTTGGATTTCTATTGAAGGTTTCATTAGCTATAGTAGGTCTTATTCTCAAAGAAATGACAGAGAAGGAAATTCTTGCACATAGAAAAATAATAAGGTATATTGACCACATCCATAAAATTGATGATGAAGTTTGAGAAAATTTACACAAAATTCAAGGGAGGCAAGGGGCTAGATATGATCAACATGCCATAGACCATCAATTTTACATAGGACAAATAATCTAGATTTAGCTTCAAAAGGATCACTTTAGGGATAAAGACAAGAATATCAATATGCTCAGGTATGGTGGTGGTGGCAATGGAAATGACAACGTTGGTGGTAGTGGCAGTGACAACGATGATGTTGGTGGTGATGGTGGTGTATTGGGTGCTGAGAAACCTAAGCAATGGAAACATGGTGAGGTAAAGACAATTCCAAAATGATATTTGATACATACATGATGTTAACACCCTTTGTCATCCATTATTAGTGAACCATATGGTTTGACTTCCATATTTTAGTAAATTGTTTGGGTCCTCCCTTTAAGATGAAAAACTTAAGGGAAAATGTCATATCCCAAACATCATAATCAATATTACCATTGTGAAAATAATATTCATCTTTCTTACCAACATATATAACATCATATCTAAAATATCATTTTCTCTTTCTTTTTTTTGTTTTCTTGTTGTTACACAACTTTCCCTAAAAGATTGGTTATACTATCTTAACTTTATACAAAATTTTTATAGTTACTAAATGTAACAAGGGATGCTACAAAGCCGCAAGTCCCTATCTTAAGTTGAGATAATTTGAGAAAAAATATCTTATCTTTATACACAATTTTTACAGTTACTAAATGTAACAAGGGATGCTACAAATCCACAAGTCCCTATCTTAAGTCGAGATAATTTGAGAAAAAACATAGTTACTATGGCGTAAAGTGTTAGGGACCTAACCCCTCACGTAGGTAGAATAATATATTTCCATGTAATAACGGTCAATATTAATAAGGCCTAGAAATAAGGAAGAATAAGTCCAATGTAAGAAGACCTAATAGAAGCTTCCACTTCTAGAAGGATACAAATCCACAAGTCCTTATCTTACGTCAAGATAATTTGAGAAAAAACATAGTTACTATGGCGTAAAGTGTTAGGGACCTAACCCCTCACGTAGGTAGAATAATATATTTCCATGTAATAACGATCAATATTAATAAGGCCTAGCAATAAGGAAGAATGAGTCCAATGTAAAAAGACCTAATAGAAGCTTCCGCTTCTAGTAGGATCTTCCTATAGATGGTTATTTTGATAGACATATTTAGTATAAATAGGAGTCGAGGGTATGATAACTTTTGCCTTGTATATTATTTTGATAGAGCTCTGCTCTGCTGGAGGTTGCCCCCTCGAAGAGGCAAGTGAACATTTCTCTCAGTAATCAAAGTGCTCTTTCTGGTGTTATTCTGGTATCCATTTGTTATTATTGTGGTGTTGTTCTGGTTATATTGTTGTTCATTTGCCATTTCTAGCTATTTATTTCTGTTCTGCATACTTTTTATATCTAGAATATTACAAGTGGTATCTAAGCACCTTCCTTGGCAAAAAATTGTGGGTTAATTTTTTTTCCAGGGTAGAGACGTATTCCAATGTCTTTAAGCTACAAAGATCTGTCATTACGTGCATAAACCCGCGGTTGGGGATTCATGCATGAAATACAAGTGGTATTTAAGTGCACATTTGTTGGACACCCTTGTAACCCCTGTTGGTACCCCTTCGAGTGGTAGTGCATCAGACATCACCCGTATATAGATCAACCTAGATCTCCTGAATCCCCCCATAGATAAACCGATCGGTCACTTGAATACTACAGTGCCACCGAGAACAACACTCAAGAATATAATTTCTAGTACCTGGGTAGTCGGGTAGTACGACTAAGGGCACAGTCTAGCCTCCTTAGTTGGTGCCCTGAGATATTGGGTCGAGTACTACTGTTGGACCTCGCACGTATATTAGAGAGATATAGCATAGGGAAAACCCTTGTCTGTAGAACCCTTGAATACCTAACCCTTAGGACAGAAACAAAAATAGAACATACCAGATCTATTGACGTGCAACTGGGTCTCTTGGATTCGAGTTGCAAAATTACTACACATTTCTTCCTGTTAAGTATTTGGGCATTTCATCACTGCAATATTCTTCATATCGAAGTATAACTCCGTAGGGGTAAAAAAGAAAAAAAAGTCTAGATCCTGTTGGCACCATTATTTGAGACTTATTCCGTTGGATTTCTCTCTTCTCCCTTATCGCAGTGATACCTATCATTTTTTAGCATTTTTTTTTTGTGGACTCGACCCCCTTCCCACACCCTTATTTAGGATTTACCCCATTGGATTAAACTCGTCACACTGATCGTTGTGATACACTTCACCCATAACCCATTTTCTGTGTGGTCCCACCCACCCCTTTTTGTGTTCCTTCATCATCATGGCCCTTACCTGTAGCCAATAATTGGAAGCTCGCTTCACTACCTTGCACTCTAATTTCACAAAAACCCAACAAGAAGTGCAACAACTCAGTGCCAATATTTCCACCATCAATCAAAATATGCATTCCTCCATTGTCGCCTCCATCGTAGAACTCAAACAAGAGCTCAAACAAGACATTACTACCCAGCTTGAATCTGTCGCTACGGCGATCTATGCCAAGCTGCATATCGCTGCAGATCTTCCCTTATCTGACCCACCTTTTCATACCGAAGTGAAACTTCCTCTCATTCCCAGAATTTTCAGCCCCATCACTTTCAGCGTGACCTACACCTTCCACGTGTGGATGTGACCAAATTTTATGGATCGAATCCCACTGGATGGGTAACTCAAATGGAACATTATTTCTATTTGTATGGCATTACTGATGAGTTGGCCAAACTCCGGTAGGGTGTTCTCCATCTAGATAAAAAATGTTGGCAATGGTGGCAATGGAGAAAAACTCCTGCCAAGAGTATGTGGCTTGGACACACTTTGTGGCAGAGCTTTATGAATTCTTTGACACTGACACCAACCATTTAGGCCATTTGAAAAAGTTGAAACAATCTGGCACAATGGAAGACTTTATAGATTCTTTTGAGCAACTGGATTTTCGCACATAGGGCATGTCTGATGCTTTTTTTTTGAGAATGTTTTATCAGTGGCCTCAATGATGAGATTCGTGCTCATGTCCTCGTTGCTCGGCCTCAGAGTTGGGTGGAAACTACTAAAATAGCTAAGGAAGCACAACAGGTTGTCTCTTCTCAAAACCGAAAACCCTCCTTTATTCCTCACACTAAACCAGTAACTCCCACTCCTCCTTCTACTCCACTAAAGATCGATAAATTGACCAGGGATGAAATGGATGAACGCCAAATTAGGCCTTTGTCATAATTGTGATGAAAAATATTTTCCGGGACACAAGTGTAAGGAACAAAATCGTTTTATGGCCATCTCGGAGGATGTTTTAGAAGAGGATGTTGAGGCTCCCCTTGTGTCTGTGTCACCTGAACCCACTGACATAACCCCTCCCTCATACCCTCCCGAAGTAGAACCAGTCATTTCCCTAAATTCTCTCACTAGATTCTCTGCTCCCCAAACCCTCAAGATAATTGGTTACATCAAGCATAGGAAGGTCATCATTCTTGTTGATAGTGGAAGCACCCATAATTTTATTCATCGCCACATTTCCCAAGAAACTAATTGCTATATCCATGTAGAATTTCCAAATCATGTTTGCTAATGGCGGGTCCATGAAATGTGGAGGGATTTGGGAAAATGTGCATCTCCAAATTGGTGATTGCCATCTGAAATATCATATGTTTTCTATCGAAATGGGCAGTTGTGACATTGTGTTGGGTGCATAGTGGCTAAGTACTTTGGGTCCCATTCTCATGTATTTTAAGGAATTAACCATGCAATTCGATCAGGAGGGCCAACAATATAAGTTCCAAGGCATCACTGTCGGTTCCTTGGAGATCATTAGTTCCCATCGCATGGAAAATATGCTAAAAAAAGGCTATTCTGGCATTCTTTCCCGACTCCATGCCATACAAGGCACTGAGACACCCTCTGTGCCGCATGACCTCCAATCCATCCTCTCTAAACATCAAGTGGTTTTTTCCACTCCCCAGGGACTCCCTCCTTCCTGTGGTGTTCATGATCATTCCATTCCCTTTGTCCCAGGAATCCTTCCTCCCAACATTCATCCCTATTGTCACCCCTTTTCCCAAAAAAATGAAATTGAGAAAATGGTTCAAGAACTGCTCAACGCAGGTGTTATCCAGCATAGTACGAGCCCCTACTCTTCTCCTGTTGTCATGGTCCTTAAGAAACAAGGTTCTTGGTGCATGTGTCCTGACTTATGCTCCCTCAACAAACTCACCATTAAAGAAAAATTTCCCATTTCTGTCATTGATGACCTCTTGGATGAATTGAGTGGTGCCCAGTTCTTTACTAAACTTGATCTTCGTCCATGCTACCACTAGATCTGTATAAAAGAGGAAAAAATTCCTAATACTTTATTTACAACTCATGAGGGCCACTATAAGTTTTTGGTCATGCCCTTTGGCTTATGTAATGCTCCCTCCACTTTCCAAAGCCTCATGAATAATGTATTCTGTCCTTTTCTCTGTCATTTTTTCTTAGTTTTCTTTGATGATATACTCATCTATAGAAAAACCTGGAAAAACCATCTTGCTCATGTGGATCGAGTTCTCCATATACTCTCTCAGCACCAAATTTTCCTCAAACAATCTAAATGTGCTTTTGGTTCCTCAAAAGTCGAGTACTTGGGTCATCTTGTGGGCAAGGTTGACGTCAAGGTGGATCCTAAAAATATTGAAGCTATGCAAGATTGGACTCACCCAAAGACTCTCAAAAGCTTACGGGGATTTCTGGGTTTAACAGGTTATTATCACAAGTTTGTTAAGAATTATGGAAAGATTGCAACACCTCTCACTACACTCCTTAAAAAGAATTCTTTCACTTGGACTCCAACAACTGCTCAGGCTTTTCAAACCTTGAAGATGGCCATGTGCACCACTCCAATCCCGACCCTTCCTAATTTCACAAAGACCTTTGTCTTGGAATGTGATGCTTCCGGGAAAGGAATTAGCATTGTCCTTATGCAAGAAGGTCGGCCTTTGGTATTTACTAGCAAAAAATTGTCCGAGAGAAATTTGGGAAAATCAATCTATGAAAAGGAAATGTTGGCTATTGTGCATGCCATGGATCTTTAGCACCCTTATCTATTGGGGAAACACTTCCAAATTAAGACAGATCATCAAAGCCTCAAGTATTTTTTGGAACAACGCCTTTCCTCCCCTGAGCAACAAAAATGGGTGACTAAGCTCTTTGGATATGATTATGAGGTCCTTTACAAGAAAGGAAAAGACAATGTGGTTGTGGATGCACTTTCCCGAAAATATGAAGATGAAGGGTCCCTTTTTTCTCTCTCCTTCATTCTACCAGATTGGCTCAAAGCTGTTCACCAGGAATGGCTACACGATCCCAAAAGTTCGCATCTGATACAACAATTGTTGTCCAATTCTCTAGTTTCCCCAGGGTACTCTTGGATCAATGAGGAGCTTCGATACAAAGGTCGTTTATATTTAAGTAAACAGTCAAAACTTAAATCCACAGTACTTTCTAATCTTCATGCTACACCCATAGCTGGGCACTCTGGATTTACCAAAACCTATGACCGGGTAAAATGTTCTTTTTTCTGGGATGGTATGAAACATGACGTTCGTAATTTTGTGGCTGAATGTTATGCGTGTCAACGCAACAAGGGAGAAACAGTAAAATCTTTGGGCACACTACAACCACTTCCAATTCCACCTGCTATTTGGAGGGATATATCTATGGATTTTTTTGTAGGCTTACCTAGATATGCTCATTTCTGTGCTCTTCAATGCCCATTTACAACATCTGCTGTGGCTCAACTTTTCATGGATCAAGTCTTCAAGCTTCATGGTATGTCACATTCTATTGTTTCTGATCACGACCCAACTTTCACCAACAATTTTTGGCAAGAATTGTTCAAGCTACAAGGCACCCAATTGCATCTCAGCACAACTTATCATCCCCAGACTGATGGTCAAACTAAATTTGTCAACAAATGTTTGGAAAGATATTTGAGGTGTTTTGCATCAGAAAGGAAGAATTAGTGGGCTCAATGGTTACCACTAGTTGAATGTTGGTACAACACTTTGTACCATACAACTACCCACATGACTCCTTTTGAAGCGATATATGGACAAAATCCACCTTTAGTTATCTCATATTTTCCAGGTGTCTCGAAGGTCCAGGATGTTGACCAAACGCTTACAGTTCAAGAGGCTATTCTCCATACCCTCAAAGAGAATTTGGTCATGGTCCAATATCACATGAAGAAACAAGCAGATCAAGGTCACTCAGAACATCAATTTTCCGAAGGGGTTTAGGTGTTTCTTTGACTGCAACCTTACAATAAAAATTCCCTCAAGACTGACCATTGTCAGAAACCATTGCCCAAATTTTATGGTCCTTATACAGTTATCAAGCATGTGGGACATGTGGCATATCAGTTAGATTTTCCCAACCATTATAAGCTCCATCCTGTTTTTCATGTTTTATGCTTAAAGAAGGTGATTGGAACTAAGTGCCAAACCTAAAACACCCTTCCCAAGTTGGACGAAGAAGGCTCCATTTGGCTACAACCACAAGCCGTTTTGGACCAGCGTGAGCATCATCTGCATTAGCGAACCATTAATGAAGTGTTAGTTCAGTGGAGAGATACAACTCCAACATATGCCACTTGGGAACTAGCTACCATTATACAACAATTTCCCCATCTCAAGCCTTGAGGACAAGGTTGTTTTTAAGGGGGAGGGCATGTTAGGAACCTAACCCCTCACGTAGGTAGAATAATATATTTCCATGTAATAAAGGTCAATATTAATAAGTCCTAGAAATAAGGAAGAATAAGTTCAATGTAAGAAGACCTAATAGAAGCTTCCGCTTCTAGAAGGATCTTCCTCTAGATGGTTCTTTTGATAGAAATATTTAGTATAAATAGGAGTTGAGGATATGCGAACTTTTGTCTTGGATATTATTGTAATAGAGATCTTCTCTGCCGGAGGTTTCCCCCTTGAAGAGGCAAGTGAACATTGCTCTCAGTAATCAAAGTTCTCTTTCTAGTGTTATTCTGGTATCCATTTGGTATTATTGTGGTGTTGTTCTGGTTATATTGTTGTTCATCTACCATTTCTAGCTATTTATTTCTGTTATGCATACTTTTGTATTTGGAATATTACATAAAGATGCGTTGTTTATAGAGGAAACAAAAAACAACTACTTTTTCAATGTGAGAGGGGGGGGATATAGTGTTTTGGTTAACTACTTATTTGTATTCTATATACAAAGCACATGGAAGTGAAGAATTAGTGAAGCACATGGAAGTGAAGAACTAGTGAAGCACATGGAAGTTAAGAATTAGGTAGGGAAGGATTTGAGTGAGGTATTGGAATTGACAGGTTAGTTAGTCTGCACTCTTATTGCACTACATAAACCCAGTCTAAAAATATACAATTTTGCTTAATTAATAAGGATTTTAACCTTTGACAATTAAATTTTGACCTTAAAAAATGATAATGTTCTAATGTTATTCTCATTTTTTGAGTATTATTAAGTAAAAAAATAAATAATTAGGTACATTACATGATTGTACATGACCATATACATTAACCAATAGTATTACATCTACGTGCATATTGCACATGCAATATGTTTACTAACATACTGATTAAATATATGGAGATAAAAAAGTGATAATTTTATAGTGTTATTCTCATATAGTTGAGCATAGTTATCATATTGACTTTCCCCTTTGTTTGTGGGAGAAGGGACCCCCTCCGCACAACAATTTCACTATTAAAGTATATGAAGGTATACATACCGTACTCCCCTTTGGATTTGAACCTGTGACCTACAAGGAAGAAACACATATTCTTAACCATTAAACCCACTCATGTTCTTACACAATAATATTACATCTACTTACAGATCACATATGCAATATGTTTAATAACATATTAATTAGATATGAAGAGATATGGTAGAAATCAAACAACTTCATTTATCTTCTAAGTATAATTTTTCATTCAAAATCTAAAGAGATGCTCTCCGCCAAGATAAACAATCATTAAAAACATCAATGTTAATGTCGGTTTGGCTAACTTGAGAATGCTTACATATTGCATACATCTACATTCATGTCTATCAAATCTTATGAGACTCATTGGTTTTTCCAATTTGCACAACAAATCATTGGATTCGGTGCTTATAACGAAGGGAATAAAGTAGGGTAGTAGGAAGCTAAGGTGAGAAAACCATCCAGGTGGTTATCTTAGATGACACTGTTTGAATTCTTTATATAATGTAGACAACCAAAGTGATATGGAGACATGGACCCACATTAAACAAGTGTTGCGTGGCAGCGTAGTCCCTGCCAAGTAGATTTGGTTATGGAGATGATATTGGCAGCTTATAATTTTTCATGGTGATGATTTTTGGAAAATGGGGAGAGTCGAGGAATATTGTTCAAAAAATAGAAATTAACAGTATGGTAAGTAAATAGTAATTAGAATGGATGTTTAAAAAGTATTAGCAAGGGTTTAGTGCCCATTTTGTTTGAACATGTGTGTTGAGTTGTCACTAGTAAAAGAATAAGAAATGTGCATTAGGAAGGGCGTGGAGGTAGCAAGGATGGAAGGCAGTGATAAATGCTTTGAAAAATTTGTGAAGCTGGGTAGAGTGAATCTTACGAGTTGGAGCAATTGTGGACCACGAAAGTTTTCAGTGCAATATGCACATCACAGAATTGTAGATGGTGAAAGTTTTGGGTGTAAGATTTATAATAGGTCCAACGCGGGGATCGACGAAGTTGGCTAACTATGGAATTGTAGATCAACGAAGTTTTTGGTGAAATATGTGTATCACGAAAAACGGGGAAGGAAAGTTTGGTTACGCCAACCTGGTAACTGACGGCCATAGAATTGGCTAGGTATGAAAAGAAACGATGGTTGGTCGGACTCCCATAAATTGCGGTTGAATGGGTTTCTTACTTATTAATGGAAATAAGCGAACTTGTGTGTTGATATATCGCTAGTAAAAGAATAATGAATGTGCATTGGGAAGGATAGGAATGTGGCAGGGGTTGAAGAGAGCGATAAATGGTTTGAAATTTTTGTGAACCCAGGTATAGTGAAGGTTGCGGAAGTACATCACGAAAGTGTTGGGTGAAAAATGTATATCACGAAAGTGTTGTGTGCAACATGTATATCACGGAACAAGGCGCATAAGAATTTGATATCCCGCGACCAATCCAACAACTTGAGAAATTTAGGTTCATGTTTAAAGAGATTTTGTTTATATTTATTTAAAATGTATTTATATTAATGTATCTTAATAGATTATTTGTGGTCCAAATGTAAACCATGTTCCAATTTGTTGAGGAATTGTAGACTACAGAAGTTTTGGGTGCAAGATGTATATCGCGGAATTGTAGACAACGAAAGTTTTGGGTACAAGATTTATAATTGCTCCAACCCAGGGGTCGGTCGGACTCCCGTAAATCACTGTTGAATGCATTTTTTGCTTATTAATGTCAATAAGAGAACCTGTGTGCTAAATTGTCACTAGTAAAATCATAATGAATGTGCATTGGGAAGGGTGGGAATGTGGCGGGGATTTAAAAGAGTGATAAATGGTTTGAAACTTTTGTGAATCCGGGTATAGTGAATCTTGCGAGTTCCAGGAGCCCGGGGTCGAATTGTAAATCACTGAAGTATTGGGTAAAAAATGTATATCATGAAAGTGTTGTGTGCAACATGTATATCACAGAACATGGGGCATAAGAATTCGATAGCGCTAAGTCGGGACCCCATGGTGAGATAATTGTCTAAGTGTTGAAAGGTACCACGGTCGGTCGGGCTCATGATGTGATGATATATATGTATATGAGGATGTGGCAGTCGGCTAACCCGGGAACCCACGACCAATCTAGGAGCTCGAGAAAGTCAGGTTCAAGTTTAAAGATATTTTATTTATATTTATTTAAAATGTATTTATATTAATGTATCTTAATAGATTATTTTTGGTCCAAATGTACACCATGTTCCAATTTGTGGAGGAATTGTAGAGCAGGAAAGTTTTGGGTGAAAGATGTATATCTTGTAATTGTAGATGACATAAGTTTTGGGTGCAAGATTTATAATAGCACCAACCCGGGGGTGGGTCGGACTCCCGTAAATCGCTGTTGAATGCATTTTTTGATTATTAATGCCAATAAGAGAACCTGTGTGATGAGTTGTTGGAAGAAAAATAGTGATGAGTTATTAGAAGAAAAATTGGGAAGGACAAGAATGTGGTGGGAGTTGAAGAGAGCGATAAATGGTTGAAATTTTTGTGAACTTGAGTATAGTGAAGGTTGTTTCCATAAAGTTGGCTAAGTATGGAATTGTAGATCACAAAAGTTTAGGGTGGAAGATGTATATCACAAAAAAAGGGGAATGAGAGTTCGGTTGCGCCAACCTGGGAACCAACAGACACATAATTGGATAGGTATGAAAAGCAATGACGGTCGATCAGACTACCGTAAATCGCGGTTTTAATAGTGAACCTGTGTGCTAAGTTGTCGCTAGTAAAAGCATAATGAATGTCCATTGGGAAGGGAAGGAATGTGGTAGGGATTGAAGAGAGTGATAAATGGTTTGAAACTTTTATGAACAACAAGTTCCAAGAGTCTGGGGTCGAATTGTAAATCACGGAAGTGTTGGGTGAAAAATGTATATCATGGAAGTGTTGTGTGCAAGATGTATATCACAGAACAGGGGGCATAAGAATTCGATAGCACTAAGTCGGGACCCAATGGTGAGATAATTGGCTAAGTGTTGAAAGGGACAATGGTCGATCAGATTGATGATGTGATGATATAGATGGAGATGAGATAACCTGGGAACCGGCGACCAATCTAGGAGATTGAGAAAGTCAGGTTCAAGTTTACAGAGATTTTTTTTATATTTATTTAAAATGTATTCATATTAATGTATCTTAATATATTATTTGTGGTCCAAATGTGAACCATGTTCGAATTTGTGGAGGAATTGTAGACCATGAAATTTTTGGGTGCAAGCTGTATATCGAGAAAATGTAGCTGACGAAAGTTTTGGGTGCAAGATTTATAATAGCGCCAACCCAAGGGTCTGTCGAACTCCCGTAAATTGTTGTTGAATGCATTTTTTGTTTATTAATGCCAATAATAGAACCAATGCGTTGAGGTGTCGCTAGTAGAAGAATAATGAATGTGCATTGAGGAGGGCAGGAATGTGGCGGGGATTGAAGAGAGCGATAAATGTTTTGAAAGTTTCGTGAACCCATGTATAGTGAATTTTGCGAGTTTCAGTAGTCCAGGGCTGAATTGTAAATGATAGAAGTGTTGGGTGAAAAATGTGTATCACAAAAGTGTTGGGTGCAAAATGTATATCACAGAAGTGTTGGGTGCAAGATGTATATCACGGAACACGGGGCATAAGATTTCGATAGTGCTAAGTTGGGACCCCAAGGTGAGATAATTGTCTCAGGGCATAAGAATTCGATAGTGCTATGTTGAGACCCCACGGTGAAATAATTGGTTAAATGTTGAAAGGGACGGTGGTCGGTCGGGCTCATGATGTCAAGATATAGATTGAGACGAGGATCTAGCAGTCTACTAACCAAGAAACCCGCAGCCAATTCAGGAGCTCGAGAAAGTCAAGTTCAAGTTAAAATTGATTTTGTTTATATTTATTTAAAATGTGTTCATATTAATGTATCTCAATAGATTATTTGTGGTCCAAATGTAAACCATGTTCAAATTTGAAGGGTGTTTTGGGCTCACAAATTTTGTTCAAACCCATAACCAATAAAGAAAAAAATATATGACTTAACATTTTGTATATGGAAGCATATTCTGAAATATAGGATGCTGTAATACATGCATGATATAAAACATGAACATGACCGCAATATGTATAGGGAAATGAGTTAGTTTAAAAAAGAAATACAAAATTCAAATAACAACACCAAAAACTGAAGATCACCATAGAACAACCTCAAATATTTATATTCAGATAAACTGGGTTACAAAATACATTTGAGAATATTTCTCAAAATAGTTGTCTTGGAATTTGTAAAAAAGTATATAGTTTAGTACATATTATGTGAAATAAAAAATGCGTTTTCCATAATGACTAGGATTGTGACTATTGTAGACTATAAAGCAAAGATGTAGAAGAATGAAGTTTGTAGAAAGAATAAAGTCGATGATGGAAAACAACAAGACCTGGAAAGAAGAAAGAGAAAATTGTTAGTCCTCAATTAAATATTTCTTAGAGTAACTGGATGAAGACAGAAGAATGTCATCAATATCAACTTACTATGATGGTGTCCCATGCCTTGTCATTTTCTCACTGATGTCGTTTTATGGCTTTCCTTGACTTTGATCTTCATTGGTAATCTGATCAACATCCTTTTTGAACCCTTCTTCGATGTATCTCCTCATGGGCGCCACGTTGATTTCATGCCATATTTTTATACTGAAGAATTCACTTTCCAAGTCCCTTAGATCAATAGAGAGGTTGTGCAATGCTTCTTGAATATCTTTGTTTTTAATTGAATAACCGACTAGCCATTTTTTCACGTCATGTTCACCATATTCAAGAATGCAACAGAAATTTTCAAATGACAGTCTTTTATAGATATTAACTTGATCATCAAATGTTTGTTTGGTTAAAACAAACGAATTGAATATCAATTTCAAGTCTTGGAATTCATTGGTGCTGCCAACTAGATCTATCTCAGTTAGCTTCTTGAAGAGTTTGTCTCTTCTAGATATGGCCTGGCTACATGCTTGAACAATACCATTCAGGTTTTTTACCTTTTCTTTCCAGCATGCGTTTAACTAGTCTATCCGATCCAGGGAAGGGAGATTCTCCTGTCTTCTTCTGAATTCCGTCATACCAGTAACTTTAACAACAAATGGTAAAACTGCATCGAGGTAGAAACCTTTCTCATTCTTGATATTTTCTTGCAGATACTCATGAAAAGCATACACTCTTGTTCCAAAAGAGACCATATTCTTTGACATCTCCCAAGCTTATGTTATTAATTCCATTCTTCTATTTATATTATTTTCCACATATCCTCAGGCTGATGTGAGAAGAATTTATGATCCTTTTAACTTTTCTGCAGGTGCGGCGGGCTCGATCATTGCCAAAGGAGTAGAAAATAGTGGAAGAGGTATTAGAGTTTCCTCCAATTCTTTTATTCGCACCTTTAACATGACATTTTCCATTTCAAGGCCACTAATAGAGTTGTCTAGAGCCTCTCTAGTTGATCGATGTATCTAGGAGATCTAGGAAGGGCACATGTTGTATAGGTTGATATCTGAACAAGATTTACCTTTCTTTTTATTTACATATCTCTTTTCAATAACCAATTTTTTGGATTCGCTGTAAAAAACAATGCTCTGAAATGCAAAAGACTCTTCTTCATCCAATATATTAGTGCCAATTATTTCCATCTTGGGATTATGAGGAGCAGTGATATCTATCTGTTCATCGTCGAGGAAAATTTTGTCAATGTCAATTTCTAGTTCCATATCTTCGAGGGAGAGATCGTGGATATCAATTTCTCACCTCGGTCCCTCCTATTCTTGGACTATTGTTTTCCAATTTTTGCTCACAGGAAGTTTGTGAGAATTTTCAATTTTTCTCAAGGGAGGGTTCTTATCTCCTCCTCCACCTAAAGAACCGTGTGTGGCTTTCTTACTTGGATAGTCTATTGGAGTACGCTCTGAGATGTTTTGGTCTTGGGTGTGGCGGTCGGGGATTAGGAACTTTTTTCACCTGAGCCTTTTTGTTTCTGCTTGTATGAATCCTTGGTACTGGGTATTGTCTCAAGGTTTCCTGTGTAAGGAGAAAGACTTCTTGAGGTGTTATATTTGTCTTAATTAAGGATAGTGTCAGTGAAATAACTGTTGAAGTGGCCCGCGAAACTGTCAATCTTGTTCATATTATTGACCATGAAATCCTCGACTTTCCAAGGCAACAAGATGAATTGAATTTTATTTTTTCATGGGAAAAATGAAACCATTAGATGTAATGCCTTGCTTTTCCAGCAAAAAACATTGTACCAGATATGTGACATGGAAGGAAGCAAGGATTTTGTTTGGACCCAAAAAAATTATAACATTATAGTTCTCCTTTTCTTCTAGTGTGCCCTTCCTATCTAGGAAGCTGGTCACCTGGTCAGATAACCGGGGAAAATACTTTCCAAATATCAATGCTTTAAAAACTGAAGCAAAATCATTAAAGACTTTATAAAAATGTTGGGAAGCATCGTGTCTCCATAATATCTTGTACGGGAAGGTTACAGGGTCAAATTCACAGTTCATCTTCTTACACATAGATATTCCAGGGAATGGACAATAATTCACCATCGTGAAAATTAAATAAGATGACATAAATAATTTCTTTTGCCTTGTGTATTGCAATAACATGGAAGAGATTTCAATGGAAATAAACTTGCCCCAATGAAAGATGGCTTGTTCCTTGATCGTAAAATATGAAATATACAAAATCATCTGAGAGATGTCGACTGCACTTTCTTGTCCCGTTATCCTTGTGAAAAGCCATGCAATTTGTCGAAAAGGGTTTTTAAATGCACTAACCTATAATCTGGTCATGTCTCGGGGAGTGGCCGCTGGGTTCTCTAATAACTTCGACAAGAGGTCCAATTCATTGTCATGCTTCTTTAAGAATTGTCTATGATTCTCGCCCTTGAAAGTAGGTGTTGGGTCAAGAAGTCTCAAAATATTTCGAAATACTTGAGGCAATAGGGATACTTGGGAATGGTTGCCCAATTGGAAAATCCTCTAGTTCGGAATATAGTTCTCGATGCATGAGCACGTGACCAGCTCCTTAAGGTCAAAAAATTCGGGGACACAATATGCTCTTGCAATTCCAGATGTCGAGATAAATTTATTCTGGGCAGAAGGGAATGAGTAGTAGTCATAAGCTCTGGACCACTGGAAAATCTGGTCCTCACACTCGAAAATATTTAGGGTATCTCCACAAAAAGTTTATCGAGCTGCAGCCATAGGGTGATGAGAATGTTCCTTTGCTCCTCACAGTATTTAAAATGAACGCTGGAGAATCATAATATAACCTCCGGTAAATCTTGGTTCAATGTGTTTTAATGGGAGATGTCCTCAAACTTTTCTCCTATTAATGCCAGTATTTTCGATGTGTCTAGTGAGTTGTCACTAATAAAGGAATAATTAATGTGCATTGGGAAGTGTTCAAAGGTGGCGGGGATGGACGGGAGAAAAAACTGCTTGGAAATGTTTGTAAACCTGGAATCCTGGGAACCCATGAATATGTGACTATAGGAGCTGAAGAATCGATTAAGTATGGAAATGCGGGGTATAATGCCTTAAAAAAGTTAAAGTAAATAACAATTTTTCCAAGCTCAAGATCCACACACACACACACAAAAAGCAAAATCACATGCCATGATATTGACCTTTGCCAATTTGATAATAGGGAGGTTTAGTTGATGGATCCAAATATGGCTCACTTCAGGCGACTGGGGTGCACGTGGGGTGCTTGTGAGTAAAGGTAATGTTTTGATGAAGATTTGTTTATATTGCTACATGTGGCAATAATTGTGTGATAGTATTTGGAATGAACACTGGAGGATGGTAATATAATCTCCCGTAAATCTTTGTTTAATGCATTTTAATGGGAGATGTCGTCCAACTTTTCTCTCATTAGTGCCAATATTTTCGAAGCTAATAAAGAGTAATCAATTTGCATTGGGAAAGTGTGCGAAGATGGCAGGGAAATCAGATTCCATAATATTCTCCCATCAATTCATTTTAATGGGAGATGTCCTCGAGATTTTCTCTTATTAATGCCAATTTTTTCAAACATCTATGGTGAGATGTCACTAGTAAAATAATGATTGATGTGCATTGGGAAGGGGTGAAGGTGGCAAGGATGGAGGGGAGTGTAAAATGATTTGATACGTTTTTGAACCTAGGAGTCTGTGAACCCACAAAAATTTGAAGAAACGACTAAGTATCAAAAGGTAGGGCAGTCAGGCGAAGTCATCGTAGGTAGAGTCAAGCTTGTGAATTCGAGTAGTCTGTGGTCAAATCGTATATCACCCAAGTTTTGGGTACAAGACATATACTTTGAACACGAGGCATGATAGTTTGATAACGTCTACCTGGGAACCCGTTGCCCTAAAATTGGCTAAGTAAGGAAACAAAGGGCAGTTAGTCGGACTCGTGACGTCAAGATATAGATGGATATAGAATTTGTGAGTCCACCACATGAAAACCCACAAACATATAAATGTGACTAAGTATAGAAGAGGAAAAAGAAAGGGATCAAAGAACTTTATGCCTTGCATAAGAACACTTTGATAATTATCAAGCAATAGAAAGAAATCGACTATGGGGCATGGGACTTAGGGGCATGAGAGTTCGATAGGGCTTAGCCAGGAACCGATGGACATAAAATTGGATAAGTATGGAAATGAACAATGGTAAGTCGGAATCGTGATGTGAAGATATAGATGGATATATAATTTCTGAGTCTGCAACCCCGGAAACCCATGAGCATAGACATGCAACTAGGTATAAAAGTAGAAACATATAATAGAGGGGAAGAAGAAAAGGGAAAAACTGAAAAGTATGGAAAAGCGGGGCAGTCAAGCGAAGTTATTGGACGTAGAGTGAGGCTTGCGAGTTTGAGGAGTTCGTGGTTGAAACTTGGTCTTAATTATGGAAAGGTGGGGTGGTCAGACGAAGTTATCGTAGGTAGAGTGAGGCTTGTGAGTTCTAGGAGTCCAGGGTCAAATTGTAGATCATCAGAGTTTTGGATGTAAGATGTATACCCAAACACGGGGCATGGGAGTTCGATAGTGCCTACGCGAGAACCTGCGGCCATAAAATTGGCTAAGTATTGAAATGAATGACGGTCAGTTAGACGCATGATGTGAAGATACAGACGGATATAGAATTTCTCACTTCGCCACATTGGGAACCCACGAGCATAAATATGCGACTAAGTATAGACCCATAAACAGATAATACAGGGACACAAGAAAAGGGAAGAACATGTAAGTATATAATAGGAAAAATAAAGGGATAAAAGAACGGTATGCATCACACAACAACAATTAGTTTTATAATTATCAAATGATAGAAACACATCAAATATGGGAAAAAAAATTTCATCCATGGAATATAAGTAGAGATCAACATACCCTGGTTCAAGATAAAAGAGATGTCGTTTATATCTATCTCAACAAGCAATAGACAAAATATATGACTTGGCACATTCATATGAAAGCATCTAGACGAAGTCATCGTAGGTAGAGTGAGGCTTGGGAGTTCAAGGAGTTCGAGGTTGAATTGTAGATCATTGAAGCGTTGGGGTGCAAGATGTATACCACAAACACATGGCATGAGAGTTCGATGGTGCCTACGCATGAACCCACAACCATAAAATTGGCTAAGTATGAAAATGAACAATGATAGGTCGAACTCATGATGTAAAGATATATATTGACATAGAATTTCTCATTGCGCCACTCCGGGAACCCGCGAGCATAGATATGGGACTAAGTATAGAACCATAAATGGATAGTAGAGGGGAAGAAGAAAAGGGAAAATGGGTAATTATAGAAGAGGAAAAATAAAGGGAGAAAATAACTGTATGCCTCACACAACAACACTTAGTGTGATAATTATCAAGTGATAGAAACACATCAACTATGGGAAAAACATTCTCAGCCATGGAATATAGTTGGAGCTCAACAGAACTTGGTTAAAGTTAAAAGAGATGTTGTTTATATCTAAGTCAACAAGCAATAGACAAAATATATGACTTGACATTATTGCATGCAAGTATATTCTAAAATATGACAAGCTCCAATATATGCACAAATTGGGCAACGTATGCAGATGGGAGTTTTTGTAATCATACCTCTTAGTCTTTGGACCTTGTACTATGATGGAGGTTTCACTTCTACTTGTCGATATTTCTTGTGAACTAAAAAACATGTGGTTTAAATGACATAAACATTTTTACCATGGCATAGCTGAATAAATAAATGTGGATATTTGTTTCGTAAACATAGAAAGCATGTAATCTATGAATCCTTACCTTCGACATTGTCCCTGTGCCGATGTTTGCAACGATTCACTACCCATGTCCATGTCACTTATGAGACAGTGGCTATGAACATGTGTATATTGTCCATACTCATTATGGATGTGCATTAGGCATACATGTTGTATTTGTTGTGTCAAAACTGGAGTCATACCTTTTGCAATATTGTATTGGAGCTTTCTCAGATGTGGCACACAAGGTTCCATCCTTGTGTTCAATTATTGTGTTCTTGTTTCAATGTAGCAATACATAGAATACAATGGACATGAAAGAAAGATGCTACGTAGGAACACATGAAAAAACGATGGAGTACAAATTTATTTATTTCAAGATAGTGACACAAAAAATACAATCAACATGAAGAAAAGTTAATATACATGAAGATATGGAGTATCCAAGGAAAAAAAAAACCCAGAAGAGTTGCAAAATAGTGGAACAAGTATAGATAGAGTAAATGAAAAACAATTGGATATGGAATGCAGGTAGAAGTATGGACCTTTGCATGTATTCTTCTACATTTCTGGTTAAGAGTTATTTTCCTTATCCAGTTTTCCTGTTTGTTTCAATGAAAAAAATACAAAACAAAATGGACATGAACATAAGTTTACATGTAAGGAAAAAAAAGGAATATGTACATACAATAAATAAAATAGAATAAAAGGAATAGAGTAAGAGATAGTGTTAAAAGAACGTACCATTTTTTTTTTTGTTCATCCATGTTTGTGTATATATACAAATGTGTGTAAAAACATTTTGTGTCCAAAATCAATTACAAACCAGGGAAAACTAAGAAGTTGGATAACTTGGTTTTCTGCAACAAGCTAGACATATATGCTTTGAAACATAGAAATATGATTTTGAAATATGTTTGATGTATATCTCATAATTCAAGTGCAATACCAATTGTATCGTGATTAGACTAGTATGTTTACAAACCAGGGAAAACCAAGAAGTTGGATAACTTGGTTTTCTACAACAAGCTAAAAATTTTTGCTTTGTAACATCGAAATATGATTTTGCAATATGTTTGATGTATATCTCATAATTCAAGTGCAATACCAATTGTATCGTGATTAGACCAATATGTGTCTAAGATAAAGACGTTGTATTGAGAAATGGGCACATTCGACTATACATGGTCAATAAGTGCGCTTTGTACATGGTTTATGTTGTTCAAAAAAAAATGGAGACTGTATTTGCACATGTAGTTTTCCAATTCTTTTGTTCTGACATTATTTTGTAGCATGTCAATATTGAAATCTCCTACAATGACAATGGTTTCGTTTAGATGCAAATGGTCTAATGCATTGGAAATAACATTTAGTATGTTGGAGAATGTTGCATGCGAAGCATCATATAAATTCAGTATTGCAATTTTTGATGCATGGAGAAATACTTTTGTGACCACCATCTCAATATTGTTTTCTTCGAAATGCATATGCTCCAAAATTGTTACATGTTTTTTCACTAATATCATCACCCCATGTGTAATGTAACTTGATATGCAATTGTGATTTGGAAATTGCTTGTTTTGCATGCATAATGTCATTTATGTTTCCTGCAAGCACAAAATATCGGATTGCATTATGTCATAGTCATTGAGTATATCATCCATGTGTGCATGTAGGCTGTGTGTGTTAAGTGAGAGAGATGATACTTATGAGTTTGTTTGTACGAATTGGTAATCATATTGTAGATTCCACTTTGCAATAGTCCTAAGGCGTTGCATCTCAATATCAACTTTGTGCTTGACTTTGAAGTTATCTTTTGTAAGGGGACTTAGTAAATACAAGAAGTCTATACTTCTGACATGAGACATTTCTATGTATACAAGTCCATGTATTCGAATTCCAGCAGGGTCAAATGCAACACTATCAAGTGTTAGTCCTTGCGATCTGTGGAATGTACATGCACATGCAAGTTTAATTGGAAATTGTTTTCGAATATTCAGTCGACCTATCTTTACCGATGTCGATACTGGTTTTGATATTTGCAAAATATGTGTCCAATCATGTGCAGTGTTTGAATTATATAGATAATCCAACTTGTTTGTTTTTCAGTGGCCTATATGCGGTTCATGGAACTTAATCTAGAGCACATCAATTTTTTTTGTTTTGGTATAGCCTTTGAGTATTCCATTTGCACCATTCATCAAGCCATCCTATGAATCATAGTTGCAAGCATATATTTCAACCAACATGTCTAATTTCAGGACATGTTGCAAAGGCAAAGTGCTTGTATGTTCATGACATGGCACATTTCCATGGTTGTCTTTTTCGATGTCAATTGAATTGATGATGATATCATCACGAGGCATGACCGATAGCATGTACCTATTATGCATTGCAACATCCCTATTCATGTAGAATAGGTAAGGGAAGGTTGGGTTTGTTGGTGTAGTTCGCATGCACCTTGAATTGATATATGTTAAGTCATCATGTGTTTGGATATTTGTTTGCATTCTATTCAGAATTGCAATAAATGTTTCATCTGTTTGGCGCATTTTAGTATGTAATTCAAAACATTTTATATTGTCTTTCCAAAAGTGACACATCATTGTTTGCATGTTGACCATAGGTTATTCAAATATCAAAGAATATTGGATGGGTTCCGCCTGGTAAAGATCCCCACAGAATATCATGTCAATGTTTCCAAAGTATTTGGTGTGCACATGTTTTATGTTTCTTAGTTGGTTGTCAATGGAATACAAAAAGTGACTTCCAATCAAATATGCCTCATCTACGAAGACAAGTTGCAGTTCGTCATAAATCTTAGACAAGGTATCTAACATTTCCTTGCTCAGTGGAAGCAACTGTGACTTGTTAAAATACATCAAAAATGCAGAGTGGACTGTTGTTACACCTGCATTATATGCAACTTTTCCTGTGTATGCAACTATTATCCTCTTTGGTTTCATAGGATCAGAGAAATTGTTTGAATCATAGATTCGTATAAGCATCTGAAATAGTGATTTCGCTGTGAATGTCTTGCCTGTTCCAGCCCAGCCTGTAAGGAAAAAGTGCACTTGAATGTGCATGTTCAAGCATAATGTCCTTAGAATTGCTTGTTGTTCTCGA
The DNA here is from genome assembly GCA_009831015.1 of Picea engelmannii. Lineage (NCBI taxonomy): Eukaryota > Viridiplantae > Streptophyta > Pinopsida > Pinales > Pinaceae > Picea > Picea engelmannii. The sequence continues at coordinate 510,396 of ML780113.1, forward strand.
TTCAACATAGGTATGATTATGTGGTATTCATTATTTTCAATAAGGAAAGGATGTTTTGTGACTTGAAAACCAAGATTGATACATTTTTCAATGTTGTCTACTTGAGGATGAGGCAAATATGCTTGCAAGTCATAGGACTCGTAAAGAGTTCTAGTTGTTTTATGGTTTGTGAATGTCTCATCAATATTGTCATGGGTTTCTAGTTCATTAACTACACTTTCTAGATCGCCCCATGTTGGATTAACATTGTATTTACATCTAGATTCATTGGTGTGTACTATAGTCTCAGAGGAAATATACGCAACCTCCCATGCAGGGAAGTTATGTTTTAATGTATTTTCATTTTGATAGAATGGAATGTATAACAACAATTTTTATCTACAGTAGTTTTCATAGTCAGTATGTTTGTTCTATTTGAAAAAGCGTATTATAGAGGGATTTTTTCTTTTTGATATGGGTGCACCATTTTTTTGTAATGCAATACAAACTCTGCTAAGAAGATATGCTTAATAGGAGATGGGCACTGGAGGTAATAATCAATAATAGAGCGACATAGCACGTCCTATGAGTTTTCAGGGTCTTGTTCCAACAAAGACGATGGTTTAAGCACAAATGTGTGTTTATCAAGTGGATATGTGTTTATGAAGACACATTTCCTTGAACTACAATTGAGGGGCAAGGAAAGTGCAATGTGGACTGCTTTTTGAGTAGTCATTTATTGAAAATTAAGTAATGTATTTCCAAGCGTACGTATCATTTGCATAGCATCAATATGACTTCTTTCATGTTCTTTGCATATTCTTCTGAATTCACTTGTTAGTGATTTGTTAACCTTTGTCATATATGAGGTACAGTATGATGCTGCATCATTTGCATTGAGGACATACTGCAAATTTGTATTTTCATTCCACATAACTAGCATGTCCTTGGAGAAATTGTTGTTCCAAATATGGGAAATTTTTCCTTTAAAGAAAACTATTGGTTGTTTAAGCATACGTTGTATGGCTTGGATGTACTGATCTTTTGTTAGATTTAGCTCCGTCAAGAAGTCATCGAATCTCATTAAATCATCAAAGTCTCGTTGTTCTAGAAATGTGAACAAGGATTTATATTTCTTAATGATAACATTGTCCTCTAAACTAAGTGGCTCTATGATTCTTGTTGTTCTCATTGGCGACATAGGGAAGTTGTATCTGCAATGTGATTTTTTTTTCGTTTTTTACAACTTTTTATATGATAATGTCTATGAACTTTGGAAAGTTCTGGATCCAAATGATCTTTGTTTCATGTTATGTATTTGTCCACAAAATGATCGATCTATGAGTTTTTGTCAGTTCCATACAATGGTGCACCCTTTATCCACAACAATGCGTGGTCATGCTCACTCCCCCTATTCTGGAACTTGTCAGACAATTGGATTAGGTTGATGGATAGTTGGTATGGATTTTTGGTTTTCATTGATTTCAAAAATTGGAGAGTGATATTGTATATTGATGTCAACCCTTAGTGATTGTTGTCAACCCTTGGAGAAAGTCTGGTAGCGAATTCCTGTAGCACAAAGGTTTGGGTAATGGACCCAAGTTTGTTTGATGTATAATGGTATGATTTTTAATATCTTTGAAGGTAATACTATTATATATGGGTATTACATGTCATTCCATTTCCATTGGTATGTGGAATGTCACATAAATCCTCACGGTTACAGAGTTATGGCCATGTGAAGTTGGAGAACCCAGGTTTGGGTAATGAACCCAAGTTTGTTTGATGGATAATGATATGAGTTTTGATATATTTTCAGGTAATAATATTCTCTATGGATAGTGCATGTCATTCCATTTCCATTGGTATGTGGAACGTCACATAAATCCTCACGGTTAGAGAGTTATGGCCATGTGAAGTTAGAGAACCTTCACGAGTCATCTAGAAGCCCCAAAAGGTCAAAGTAGTCAACGTGGTTTAAGAGATTTTTAGAAGGTAAATAATAAAGTGAAGTGATGAGTGTACTATAATTCAAAGTGAATACAAAATAAATTATTTAAATAATAAATTTAATGGAGAAATTACTAAGTTGACAGGTGGTTAGAAATGGATTAACCCTAAAATAAGGAAAGTGGTTTAAGATGGTTAGAAGGTAACCCCGTGAGGTAAAGTGAAGTGATGAGTGTACTATAAGTCAAAGTGGATACACAATAAATTATTTAAATAATAAATTTAATGGACAAATTACTAATTGGACAAGTGGTTAGAAGTTGGTTAACCCTAAAATAAGGAAAGTGTGTTAAGATGCTTAAAAGGTAACCCCTTGAGGAAGCTACATGAAAGTATAAATAAGAGGCAAGGCTCTCTCATTTTAAATACACTTGAGAATATTGAATATTTACAGGTGACTGAGGTAACCAAAGGCTATCTAAGCCGAATTTAAGAGAGAAGGTTAAGTAAAGAAGGCCGAAATTCAAGGGAGGATAAATTCTTTTAATGATGCTTTCTAAGGTATGTTATTTACATGTCATCTCACCATTTTCGTAATAATTTTTTTTCTAGAATGATTCAGACCATGACATTGATAGGCCATTGAGAAAACATATCCAAGAATATGTGGTACAAATTTCATCTTGTGCGTAGTTGTAGTTTTAGTGTTACACTCCGTGGAAAATAGGGTTTGTGGCTAGTCCTCAAACTAGTCTAAAACAAGTGTTTCGGGTAAAAACATCATAACTTCTTCATAAAAGATCCAAATTAATTAAAAAAAAAAAGCGTTGGTTACAATATAGTCTATAGTATTTTTTGTAAAGTTTTCATATCCATACAACAAATATTCCGTGCGGGGCACGTTATACAAGTTTGCTCTCTAGAATAAGTCAGAATTCACCAAGGTATGCCATTTTTGCTATAACTCCTTTTTTGAGAGGTTCCAAGTAGTGAAACCTGGAGGAATTGCATAAAAGAAATTGAAGAACATTGTTTATCATTTTCATATGTTTATTCATTACAAGTACATAGTTATGATTATTTTAAGTTAGGGTTGTTGACTAATCCAAAACTAGTCATGTGAGACTAAAGACAAGTTTGATGAAAATGCTAGTCTCTTGTTGTTAAAGTTAAGGAAGGTTTGCAGGTATGTGATCATATACACCAGGTCTATTACATAGTTACAAATCATATTTGTATGATGAAATTGATGAGGGCTTTTGGTTGAGGTACATATTGGGTACATAGTTGAGACAAGTAGTTGATGAGTTGGCACATACATGAGGTGTATAGTTGATGATGTCGGTACATATTGATGAGCCATAGTTGATGAGTAGTTGATACATGATTGATACATACTTGGTACATGGTTGGAGACACTTGTTAGTATTATTTTTGACACATGGTTTATGGATGATGCAACATACATTTATTGGTATATTATTAGAAGCACATATTGATCTTGGTGATGATTATGAGTTGTTGTGTTATGCTTGATTAATGCACATCTTTGAGAGTTGTATTGGTGAGTAGATCTGATTTGGTTGATAATATTGATGAGATAGGTTGTTGTGATAGGTTGTTTGGACAGGTTGTTGTGACATGTTACTTGTACAGGTTTGGTGCATGGTTGATGCACTTGTCCATGGTACAGGTTGAGGTATAGGTTTGGTACATGGTTGATGCAATTGTTCATGGTACTGGTTGAGGTACAGTTTGGTGCATGGTTAATGCACTTGTTTATGGTACATGTTGACTACAATTTGTTTGGCACACATTGATGCATGGTTGATGCACTTGTTTATGGTACAGGTTGATTACAGGATGAGGTACAAGTTGATGCATGGTTGATGCATGGTTCATGTTATTGGTACAGGTTGTTTGATGCAGGTTGATTTGTATAGGTTTACAATAGTATATATCACAATGATAGTGTGACTATGGTTCCATCATTATACTTCTACATCAGGGCGGTTGGACAGAGTAAGGATAGGTGGTTTTACCCACCTTCCGGTTGTAGCCAGAGAACATAGGGGGTTGTAGCCTCCTTTTGGTTGTAGCCAGAGAATTGGGGAGTTGGAGCTTCCTTCAGGTTGTATCTTGAGAAACTAGGGGTTTGGAGCCTCCTTCTAGTTGCAACTGGAAAAAAGGAAGTTGGTTCTTACAATGAATGTAATTCTTAAAGACATATAAGAAAAATAATTCCGTGGTTTTCTCCCGCTTTGAGTTTCCACGTAAAACACTGGTGTACTGTGTATGTGTGTGATTGCTCATTTGTTGATTGTTTATTTACTCTAGAACTATTGGATGATAATGATACATTTATATAACACTTTCATTTTATGGTGAAAAAGAATTAAATTTCTCTATAACTAATTCACCCCCCCTCTCAGTAATCCAACAGAACTCGGTCACAAAAAAAGTAGTCCAATATTTTTCTGAAAAAAAGTTTCATCATGGCATATCAATTGTCTCAAAGAATTTATTCTATGTCTATAGTAACAAGTACATGTCATTGGGTCTTTTCTTATGAGGTAGTCAATGCCATCATTTTCCACTGTATCATTTTTTTTTCCATTTCCTGTTCCTATACAATTCAAACACCGTAGCCACCAATAGATCCCAGTGATGCTCTGCACTTGTAAATGTGACGAAAAATGTTGGCGGTCCCAATTGTCGGATCATTCCAAAAATAGTTTTCTTGTTTTGTTGCAAATAGTCATGAGAGATGCAAATGTTTTTGAAATATATGTATCCAATATCAGACTTCAGGATTTTTTCTAGGTTTATTTTGTACTTGACATCTTTGGCCAACAACTTTATTCCTTGTAAATGGCCTTTTCTTATTCGCACTCACATGCAAGACAACACTTTCTCAAATATTATGCCCACTGTTTTGAATTTTTTTTTTTTTTATGTGAAAGGAGAAGTCACCACTTGAATGTAGCAGTTCCCATCGAACTACTTTATGGTAGCTGAATCGTTCCATAATGTCACTGGGACGTGGATCTCCATAGAACATTGTTGGTAAGTTCATTTCCTCATAAAATTTGTCCTTGAATATTCCAAGTGGACGTTTCCCCTCAGGAGATGCAATTTCGACAATCTTGTATTGCAAGTCATGAATGCGCTGTGAGTCAGTGAATCCATGTATCAATGTTTCAATAGGTGTTTCATTCTCCGATTCATCAGTTGTATCAAATTCACTAGAATTTTGAGAGTATGAGCAGAGCTGTCATCCCTTCTCCAAGAACATTGTTCTAGTTCTCATTTATACAAATGTTCTCTGCTTTGTACAGGGCCCTGTAACATAATTCTTTTAATGCTTTCATTACAACATGCACACAAACTTTACCTATCTGGTATGCATTTTTGTATTGCAAGCGTCTTTTGAGAGTTACATCAATTGTCATTGTATCGCTAATGAATTGTGGCAAGGATTTTTTCACAACATCTAGTTGGACATGCACATTAATAATTGATCCTAAGCCCATTTGGGGTCGTTTATAGCCCTAGGGTCTGATTTGTGCAAATGTAATTAGTAGAGACATAAGTCTCTCTTCAAGTTTTGTAAGTGCACTTACATCTGGTAGTGGTGTATTACATCTTCTTTGGTCAGGCATTGCAAACTGTGGCTGTTTTCCATTTTCAAACGACCATTTGCATGGAAGAAAAATATTGCCACTGAAAAATGTTTTATCATTTAGTGTCAAGCGGAGGTATTCTGCTTCCAAATCAGGCATGAAAGACTTAGTGTTTTTTGCAAAATTCAATTGATCGAAAATTTCACATGCAACAGAAGGAGTGTCTTTAATTTGTTTCATATATATTTGTTTTGCATCTTTATTTCGTAGGGAAGTATGCATAGAAAGTGTTCGCTGGTTTTCATTGGTAGCAGTGCATGGTGTTGGATCTAGTCCACAAAATGTGATTTTTTCCTCTCGGTCAGTGCCATGACCATTGTGGGATATGATTCCGTTCTTGTTTCTCTCATGTATTTGTTTTTTCAAGATGTGTTAGGTTAACTTATGCTTGCCACTAGAAACTAGTTTCACTTGTTGACAAGCCATGTTGGAGGTGGAATCGAAATTTCTTATGAGCATTACATCCTCACCATATCGATGATGCAAAATGTTATGTTCTTTGTCATTCTACATGTGATGTTTGTGCTCAGCAAAAAAAAGAGAAAATGTGATTGTGTTGTGCATGGACAATTTTTTTTAGGTTGTGATATGTTGGTTTCTGTCTAGAACGAAGCGTAGTAATGTATTTTTTTCTCTCATGTATGAGGTTTTTCAAGTTGTGATAATTTAGTCTACGTTTTTTGTTCAAGGTCTAGATGACCTCATGAAAACTGGGATGAGTTTCATTCTGATTAAATAACATGCGACGCTTATGCAGATTCGATGTGATTTGGGTGGCATTGACACTGGACCCTGAACTGGTAGTATTTCCTATACTACCAATGTATTGTTTTCTCTGACGTATGACGTTTTTCAAGTTGTGATAAGTTAGTATACATTTTTTGTTTAATCCCTGTATGGCCTCATCATAACTGGGATGAGTTTCATTCTCATTAAACAGCATGCAATGTGTATGCAGGTTTGATGTAGTTTGGGTGGCATGGATAGTGGAACTTGAACTAGTAGTATTTCTCATCAAAGGTTGATAATGGATATGTGGCGTATCTTTTTTCAACGAGATGATGTCAATTGTTCGATCATATTTTGAATCAATACAACAAGAATGGACAGTGCCATCCAAGAGGGCTGACCAGACGTGGAAATTTACTCTGAATATGATAGAAAACCATTGCAAACAGAATCTGCCACCCTCTACATTTCTTTTTTCATATGGAAGTGCCATGTTTACAAGGTATTGTTGCCAACTTCCAATTGTCAACATATTTTCTAGGAGATATGGTGAAAGGTGTTGATGCAAGCAAGTAAAATCCTGTTGGCTTCCTCCTATAATTGCATTGCAAAAGGACTGTACAATGTAGAGCCACAATGATTACACATCGAAATCTGTTGCTACCAAATAGAAAATTTTATTGAACATGCTATCTCCATAATTAGATGCAACATTTTTCGCTACCTTCAAGCCATTACAGTGTATACGATGCATAATTTGTTTCCATTTCGATTCAAGGTCTTTGAAAATGAGGGAAAAGTAAATATGAGATCCTCCAAGATTTCATATGGATACTTTTCTATAGAGTAGTGGTTCATAATGACCATTGATAGGATTGGCATCATGGAACAAGATGCAATATCAATCACTAGATGCAATTTTGTTGAATAGTAGATATCTTGTTTTTCCTGTCAATGACCATATTTAAATTGATATATCTAGACACTTGGAAAACCACCGTATACAAAATGTATCTCCCAAAATTCCCCTATCATGTGCAGGCATAATTGCAGATGCAGAAAACCTCATCTTTGAAAAATACGTAGCAACATCATGTATTCCATGCAACTGCCAAAGAAAATTAGATTCCAATTCATATTGATACACATCCAATGCCTCAGTGTTGCCATTTTTTAAACAACACTAGAAATAATCTATCAATCCATTGTGCAGGTCGGTCGAGGAATAACATAAATGCAATAGAACCTAAAATGCATCGAAAAGGCAATCTCCTACAGTATACAAGAATGCATCCAATCTAAAAAGCCCATTGCTATGAAATACCTAGTCAATGCTGTCATGTACAATGGAGTTTGTATCTATTTCATAGGAATCAACATCTATTACTTGTTTCATCTCTTAAGCTGTGATTTTCAATATGTTTCTTAGCTATATTTAGTTTATATGCAAACAGAGGAAAAAAAAAAGAAAAAAAAGAAAACTATAAGTGCAAAACTGCATACCAATCCCGCTATATATCCTTCAACCTTCTTCTTGTCAAATTCAATCCCCCTAGTTTCTATATCATATGAAAAACAAACAAACATACATACATTTAACATTGAACCAAACAAAAGAGACAACACAAATGAAATAACACCATAAATTTGCTGAGCACAAAGACCAAGTATTCAAGGTATATCATTTTTTAACCTATTCCATGCATGCATCCAATAATATTTTCAGTGGTAGAATATGCTTTGCAATACATAAAGGACAACACAAAGGCAACAAGTGGACAATTTTTTTGATTCAGAGAATAAAAGCATGCTCTGTCACAAGGGCCTGGAAGATGGCTTCCCCCTGTGACAACTCCGAATTCATTTTCTAAACCCATTTGCATTTATATTTTCAAAACAACCATGGCACAATATCCATAAGGGAACAACCTGGAAAATATGCACCAAACACATGGTTTCCATGAATAGAAAATAAGAGAACATTCGGTTTTATTTTTTATATTTCACTGTAGCTGAAACATATGTGGGTTCTATGTCTAGCATCGACAGTCAAAGAGGAAAAATACATTTGGAAGGGAACAGACTGGGAAAAATTCACCAAACGTATGGTTTCCAGGAACAAAAAATATGAGGAGAACATTGGGAAAAATGCACCAAACGTATGGTTTTTAGGAGCAGGAAAAAATGAGGAGTTTTCTTTTTTATATTTAACTATGGATACAACAAAGGCAGGTTCTGCATAGAACATCGAAGTTCAAGAACAAGGAAAATATTTTGGTCATAGAAGCCACATAGAAACACGTTTTGCAACATGATTTTGAGCCAGGGATTCCTAGTATTGAAAATTATTTCTTGCAAGCTGCAAATAGCAAGCAATAAACTAGGAATAGCAACGAAACCATGACACATAAACTTACCCATGAACGAGGAATGAAAGAAGTGCAACTCCAAACCCTGCAAACTGCAACAACTCCAACTACAAATGCAGGACGCCAACCTTGCAAAGTTGAAGCAAAAAAAAGAAAGAAATAAACAACAACCCAGTGAACAAGCACAAAGAGGTCCAACTGCAGCTGTAGGACCCCAACTTTGCAAAGTTGAATCAAACACCAACAAGCAACATCAAATGAACCAATGGACAAGCATCAACCAATGAACTAGTAATGTCGGTGAAGAACAATATTTCCCAAATTCACTACAGACAACACTATATCAAAAAATATGAGGAAACTGTATTGTAACACGCATGTAGAGTAAACATTTAAAGCTGCGAGGCCTGTTAGGTAAACACTTAAAGCTGTCAGAACCGTTGAAGGGCGTCACACTGTGCAAACATTTAAGAAAGAATGCAGTGTGGTAGGCCTGTTTACGTACACAATAATGAAAATGCCACTCCAAGTATGCAACAACAAAGAAAAAACAATAAAAAAAGTAAAATAATAAGAAAAAATAAAAAATAATAACAATAATAGCACTAGTTCGAACAATGGAGACTATGCTAAATTTTTTTACTCAGAGGACAAAGTAATATGAAAACTGACTATCCATGCTCAAAACTTTGGATATCTAAACATTTCAATATGAATAGTACAAATTCAAAAAACACCATAGACGATAAAAACTTTGGATATGCCAACATATAAATCATTGGGAATAGCGAAGATGGAAATAAGACCTCAAATCTATTATCCGATGAGATCATGACATCTAAGGTTTTTTTTATTATATAGAAAATAATGTTTTTAGTTCTCTTGTTCGAACAATAGAAATTATGCAAAAATTTGTAGTCAAACGACAAACTAATATAAAGTCAATGAATTATCAATTGCTATAAACTTTGGATATCTAAACATTTTAGTATGAATAGTACAAATTCAAAAACACCTTATATGATAAAAAACTTTGGATATGCCAACATATAACTCATTGGGAATAGCAAAGCTGATAATAAGATCTCAAATCTATTATCCAATGAGATCATGACATATATGGGTTTTTTTATTATATTAAAAATAATGTTTTTAGTTCTGTAGTTCGAACAATAGAAATTATGCAAAAAATTGTAGTCAAATGACAAACTAATATAAAGTAAACGAATTATCAATCGCTATAGTCCCTCTACACCTTCAGAAGGGACTAATAAGGTAATCACATGAATCGATGCATTCAATGGACACATTGATGGTATTTTAACTTTTTTGGAATTTGAATAACATAAGAAATCTTCTTGTTAGTTCGTTCCTATTTAGATACTTATTTCCTCTTTGTAGAAAGTATAACCATGGTTAGTTCAAGTTGAGATGATTCTTCTTAAACCAAAAATTGACTCGTTCAACTTTGGAAGAACCAAACAACCCTATTGAGTGGTTCAGACTTGGAGGAACCGAACAACCCTATGGATACAATGACCGATCATTGCGCCATTCTCTAGGTTCTTGGTTCATCTTAATTACCAACATTGGAGATAACAAATAGGAGCATTGCTAGTTCAAAATGTGATATGTAAAAAAGGGTCGGAGGAACTAATTGACATGGGAAAATACTGGGCATATTACATTAAAAAGAGTGAGCCTCACATTTCCACCAAACCAAAACTCTTTAATGTGCTAGTTATGGAGTGAAACCAATAAAAAATTGTTCATGACTATCCCTGACACATAAGCTTGTCAAGCTAGGTGGGGAAAGGCATCATATAAGTATGTTCTTTAGTTAAATTTTTGAGAAGATGGAAGCACCTATATCCAATCACTTGTGATAATCCCTTGATATTAACATAAAGTAAACACACGTGTCCTTGTACACATCTTTATGAATGGTCATTGCTCCAAGTGTGTATTGCTCTCTTTTTGTTCCTATTTCTGCTTCTTATACAACTTTCTTGGTTGAATCATCCATATAAACAATGGTGGTTAGATTGACTATTATAATTTACTGATCTTCAAAACCTATTTATGAGATTTAATGAAGGTAGGATGAGACAAATTTGTTTTGGGGAATTGGGTTTGTGGGTAAAAACCTAGATTTAGAAGTGATTTATGGGGGTTCAAAGGAAGGAGAGCTCTCAATATTTGAGGTGGGAAACTAGGTTTAGGAAAAAATTGAAAGTATTGAATTACATTCATGAATAAACTCAATTAACGCATAGCCCCTTGCAATATGATAGTTTCATAACTATTTTTCGATTGGCGGGTTCAACTGGAACTGGATATGGGGTGAATAAAACCTTTCTCGACCATGCCATTGTGGTTGTAGGGTAAATACATAGCTATCATCCTCTCTGAATTTTAAGTTATTCTATGAAAATAAGTCCTAAGTGACATGATAGTTTGGTTAAAGGATACCCTCTACTTACTCCATAGCTCATTATCTCAACCACTAAATACATAAATATAGAATGGGATGAGTGAGAGGTAGTAGGTAGAGATAGAAGGAGGAATCCCTTGACCAAGCTTACCTTGGTAGATATATAAGGAACCATCCCTTGACCAAGATTACCTTGGTAGAGATATTTGTTGGATTACTGAGAGGGGGGAGGGGTGAATCAATAATAGCGTAATTATAATCCTTTTTCTCCAAATAATTCAAGTGTTATATCAATGTAGAATTATTATCCAATAATGAGCAATAAGAAATGAACAATCACACACATACACAGTACACCAGTGTTTTACGTGGAAACCAAAATCGG
>ML780113.1:556778-581050 GCA_009831015.1 Picea engelmannii
TGATTACTTGTGGAGAGTTGGGATTTTCCAGCTCGGATAGGAGTGGTAGCTTAGCCTTGCAAGGCGAGCTGGGAAGCTAGATCTACCATCTGGATAGTGTGTGGCCCCTTTACGGCTCGGAGGGCTAAGGGGGAAGCAAATTACCCCTAGCGATTGGCTAGGAGGTATCAGTGTAGTCTCTATGGTCGACGAGTGGGAGCGGCGCGGAGCAGGAGCGGCATGGAGCGCGGGGTCATCATTTGAGGCGGGAGTCAAGGCAACGGTATGATTTGTATTTTAGTAGGATGCATATTTATTTTCTTCGCCGGTTATAATAGCATTGTCGTAAAGGTTAACTTAGCTGTTAAAATTCGGTAATGGGAGGAACAAGAATTAGTTATACTTCATCTAATTGCATCTATGTCATTAAATGAATATTTCTGTTGTTATCCTTGATAGTTGATGTCTTACGCCTTCATGGGTGCATTAGCCCTGAACTTTGTCACTGGCGCGGCCTTTCCCTTCACTATGCGTATATCCACGGCTAGATTTTATCCGCGCAGGGGATATTAAAACCTCGGTTGTCATTCCAGTGACCACATGGCTCGGCGCTCATCATGCTCTTCGTATTATTTATTTTGCTTGAGCTGCTTCTCTTGTAAGAAGGGATAAATTAACCTTGTAGTGAATATTTCTGGAAATTTTTTACGCTTAAGCTGATACTTCTCATAGAAATTTAAATATGATTATCTCCTTCCTAGCAACTAAATGTGAATATTGTTACTCTAGCTTGCGTTCTTCTTCTTCAAACCGGTATTGCCTTTAGGCGAATCTAGTGTGCCCAAAACAACTGATGGCAGCTGTGCCCCTTCCATGCTCTGCATCTCCTATATCCTTTGCTGGCTGAACTACCTAGCGAGTCACCCCTTGGTTACTTCTCTCCCAGACCCATTGTTTCTTCTCCGACTGTGTTTTTTCTTACCGTCAGCGTTTTATTTAAAAAAAAAGGGGAATTTGGGTTCTAATTTAAATGGCAAGTCTGAACTGCATTCCCAATGGCGAAGTGGTGTTTTATTTTTATAACGATAGTTTGCTTCTCTGAGTTGTAGACTGATCCATTCTGGACTGAGTAGTGTAACCTTGCAGTAACAGTGTAACCATGTGTCCCTATTTTGCCTGCGTATATCGTTTTACCTGGTTATTTCGCCTTCCCATGGACTGCGTGTTGTCACCTCGTTGGAGTCACGATCATCTTTTGTGCTTGGACTATGAATCACTTGCAGCGCACACCCTAGATTCATTTGGAACCAGATACAAACTTCCACTGCTGATTTCATGGCCGACTGATACAGTGCCTGCGCCATTTAATTCCAGCAGCGAACCTTTAGCCGTCGATTGAACTGGGCATTGAATGCCAACAAATTGGACAGCCTTTAACTTAATTTCCCCTCCCAGCATGCATGCACAGCGGGATTTCATCCCGTGGTTGACAGCCCTTGGGCCTTTACTTAGCAGATTTACGCCTTAATTTTTACTGTAATCATTACAGAGTTTGGTTCCACGTTTTTCTTTTCCTTTATTTTTTTTTTTGTATTTCTGTTTATAAAAATGTATATGTATTATTATATACGCATGAGCCTTGGGTCCTAAGTGTTCCCGTCGTTGAGACTTACCATACTGTCTAGATAACTTAAGCACAACCACTCCTTGCCAGGCGACCGCCACCTTGTGCCTTTATGAATGGCATTGACCATTGCATGATCCCGGTACACCAGGACGCCCTCAGTCACTCCCGCCTTGAGTGACAAGCGTTTATTCCTGACAGCCCAGTTAATATGGCAGTCAAAATCTTAATTAGTGGGTCGAAGAAGGTTCCTAATTACTGCCAGCAGACGTACGTGCTTTTAGAATAAAGATTTAGCAACAGTTTATTTCAATCAATTTTATATGCCATCAATTGAACAATTATTGTAGAAGACACGACTTGTTATGGTTGCCTTAATGTAGCGCTGCTGTAATGGTATTATAATAACATTCTAAATGGTATAAGGTATAACGATATTGCTGTTGTAAAAGCAGGTTGAAATATAAGGGATTGTTTATTTGCAACTTAAGTAAACCATAGCCTTAGCGTTGGATCACAGGATTGGAATTTATGTTATTTTATTGCATGGTCTGGTATTGTCATAGAAGTATACGGTTATTTACTGCAGAGTTCATCTTTCTCTCATATTTGAGACCATAACATGTAGGGCCCTTGCATTTAATTGCATCACTGTTTAATAGGAAAAACAATATGGCTATTTTACTGGTCTTAATCATTGTAGTTCCAATTGTTAGCAATAACACTGCAATGTAACTCCTTATTTTAATCGAATATTTTGAAACGTAAAGGTAATGATATGATTAGGTTAATGGAAATGTTACCATAGTGTCATTTTTATTATAGCAAGTAAAATGTAAACTCCTTATTTTTGAATATTTGTAATGTAAAGGTAATGATATGATTAGGTTATGGAATGTTACCATAGTGTCATTTTTATTATAGAAAGTAAAAGGGTAAACTCCTTATTTCTAATTAAATATTTTTGTAATGTAAAAGTGATGATATGGCAAGGTTATGGTAATATAAATGAATGTTGAATTATTTTATGGTAAAGTTAGTGTAATTTTATTATATTGATAACACACAAGATGAAATATGATTATTATTTATTTGCAAGGTTAGTAAAAAGAATTATTGTTGATAACATTGTGGGAATGTGGTTGAATGTTGTCGAATTGTTAACATATGAAAATGAAATGTCCTTAAACTAAGTACAATCAGTCATTGGTAATAGGGAATGGAAATTATTTGATTTTACATTATTTTTAGGGGTAGATTTGGCAACTTGTGAACTAATGGAAATTACAGGGAGTATTGGATCGGAATTTGATGCTATTTGAGTCGTGGATAATGCCTTGTCCTAATGATGGTTGGTAGTTGTCGAAGTCCATTTGGGTTGCATTTTCCGTAGTGGTCATGGAAATTTATTAATTATTGTTGTACATGGTTGTAATCATTTTATTGCTTGGTCTGTGGGTGTCGGGCGGGATGTAGACACCTCCATGTTCCTCAAAACAGTCGCCAGCCCTGAGACCTTAAATGGTTAAAATCGATGGAAACCTGGGCTTGAGCGTTGATTATGTGTCTTGGAGGTCCTAACCATTGCAGGGTAGGACGGGCGGGTAGTTAGTCTTACTTATTGTCGCTTGATCGTCGTTAAACACATGCTGTTACTGTGGTACATCGTATGTCGTCTTGTTGTGTTCGTATTTCTTGCGTCTTGTACTAGTTTCTACCTGAGCAGTCGGCCAGGAGCCTATCTGACATTCTGTCTCTCCAGAGCAGAGGACTAAGATTAAACGCCCTGCTTTCCTATGCAGAAATAGTAAAATCTACTATTATGGATTCTTCCTTATGTCTATGGTCGTTAATGCTTGCAGTTACTTGTTGAGTGCCTTATGTCTTCTTGTTGTGATCATCGTGGTTGCATCTTGTTATTCGTTGGGTGGTGACGTAGAGTCTAGTGTGTCTGTTTCCTTTCTACACGCGCGCACACACTTAAAATAAAATAAAATAAAATAAAATTTGCACCTGTTATCAGAGTTGTTGTCGAAGTGGGGAGTATGTGACATGCACGTTTTCAACTCCTTTCCTTTCCCAGGTTACAACTGATCATAAAAAAAAGAGGAATGACACCTTAGATACAAGAAACAAAAAATGTTTCTTTCGTTATCCATCTTTTTCAGTCATAGTTTAGGATATTCATTGGAGGTGGAATTCTTAAGCTGAAATATCTCCTTGAAAAACTAATGTAACTGCTTCTGCCAATAAATCCAAACTATTCCTTTTGGTCTGCTAGGATTGAGAACGAGTTTTCATTCTCGTGGGCTTATCTCCCTCAGATCCAATCAGAGGGTTTAGGCCTTTCTTATTCTTTTTACCTTGTTTTCTTGTAGCAACTCTGTCTTTTCCTGTAGGAGTCTTTTTATTTATTGTCAGACCTTCCTTCTTAATTGTCATAACCAGAAATCTAGACTCTTTGCTATAGAAAAATGATATATATTTTGTGCAATGAGAAAGATAGGGGACTTGTTGGCTCTGTGGATGAAAATTAAAATTGACCAGCTGCAGTAGTAACAAATAATGTGCCAGGTTTTAAAGGAACTGATTTGAAAAAACCCCATTCGCATGACATCTTGGACAACAGACATGTATAGGTGAAAAGACCCCACCTTCACATGTTGTTATTGCCTATTGGGTAATTGTTAACTGTTTTGAATTTTCATTCAGCCTTGCAGGACAATCCACGACTTCTGAGTCTCCTAATGGTGCTCGAAATGATCACAATTAGGGACATGTGGAAGTTCCTGTAACGCTCAACAAGATTTGTCCTTTTACATTCTTAGATGGATTTTACTTGAATCAACAGCTTACTAACTTGGGTAATCATGAAGAATAAATCATGATATGATATATAGCTCAAATGAAAATATTTAAAGCTAATGATGCCATTAAACAATCATACAAACATGTGTATAATTTCCATTATCCCCTTTTTACAAGGCTAAGTATCCCTCATTTCTCTCAACATAATACTAATTTGACCCCCTAATAAGATTTTGAACCCTTAATCAAGCTAATGATTATGATTTATAGCTTATACAAAAATTTTGAAATGTAGAAACTAAGAGATGAGAGATGAGACTTAGTAGAACAAAATAGGTGATAACAATGGATCCATGGGGGATGGAGTTCTCCTTATGGAACTCCAAGAACTTGTATACTTCTACATTACTCATTGGGCTATGGAGTTATTCACCACCTTCCAAACCTCTGCAACTTATTCAAATTCTGAAAACACACTGTTGAAAAAAGAATATACTGTTGCATACTATAGTCTACCCATAATGTACAAGCTGAAGAAAACCAAATGCTTGGAAAGAGAGCTTCTTCATCCTATCCTACTCTACTCTAACCAACTCTCCAATTTTCTCAAGTAAAATAAAATTTCCATAACAGCCATGAAAGTAGCTTCACAACTGATAGAATCACATGTATACCAATGATTAACGTATAACAATAGAGATATAACAACAACCATAAATTATTTGGAAAACCATACTCACCTTCAAATGCCAGTGACATGATGAAATCTAAAATCTTCAAAGAATTAAAAAAATAATACTCCAACATTAGTGCTACTGAGTCTTCAAAACCAAGATCAAAAACCTGTTGATCTGGATGAGATGACTGCCACTGCATGGATTCTCTTTTGTTGAGAAAAAAGTGACCTCCTTGTTCCTTCGACAAAAAAAACCCTTTCCCATGACAATCAAGATTTTTTTTTTTATTTGAGCATGTAGTACAAATCCATGACCAAAACTTGAAAACATATAATCCTAGAGATCATCATAAACAAACAAATACTGTTGATTTCTATTATGAATAGTTAGGTGCTTTAGAGCAACAATTGTTTCCTTAAAAAAAATCACGTGACACTTCAATAGTAGGATTAAAAGGGTTCCTACTATGATCAGATGAAAACCTTCCACAAAGAAAATATGTCATTTGAAAAATGACCCTCATGATCATCCTCATAAGCACAATCAACTCTTGGCTCATAACTAAAAAAATAGTTAATTGTATTTGTAAATTCATCTTGCTGGTATAAGTTATGAGCATATAAATCTTCATTCTCATTAGTAGAAAAATCAATTTCAAGACCTAAAAAAGAATTGAAATCTGAAAATGATGCAGAAAGGTGTCCCAAATATGACTTCTGTTCATAAACATCATCCTTTCCATATCCTTCTTCCAGTTGATCTGCATCTAAATCTGATTCATGCTGCTCATAAGATTTACTTTGTTCAAAACTTTCATACCAAAACCACGTTGGCAGCCTCCCATAGGCTCAAAAATTCTCCTCGATCTCCTTAACAACAGTAAACATTTGTTCAAGGGATGAAGATTTCCTCTCTCTAAGATAAAGGAACAACTCAGGATGTTGATCTAGCGTATAATATACCATGGACGCAGTTTCAAAAGGCTGGATATTCAAAGGCATACTTCAATAAAAATTATGGAACCTCCCATTGAATGGATAAAGGGCTTCATCCTTCCCTCTTCTCATATTATTAAGTTCAATCAAATATTGTTAAACATATTTGTTTTCACCCCAATATCTCGAGAATACACGATGAAAATCAGTCCACGAACAAATAGAACAAGCCTTCAGATTTCTAAACCATAAAGCAACATCCCCCAACAAGGATTTGTAAAATAACCTTAAGATAACATCCTCATGCATGACTTCAAAATTATCAACAAAATCCTAAAAATATTCCATGTGCTTATTGACTGCAATATGATCATCTCCTTTAAACACAATAATGTATTCAAAGAACATGGGAGGATAAGAATTTAGGATAGGAGGCAGCTTAAGAGGTTTACAAAATTCTCTGATTCTTAATTGAACTTTAGATGGTTGGACACAAAGGTCAACTGGCTGATTGCAGGGTTCAATAGGGACCTCAGAAAGTATATCAACTTTGTAATCCATAGGTTTTCAATATGATTCAATTTCAGGAGAAATTGAAACATAGACCTCCGTTTTTTCAATAGGTTCACATGATGGGATAAAATCAAGATCAATAGTGCATGAAGAGGATAAATATTCATTACCCAAGAGAGAATATGCATTTGTAGAATTACAATCATCTGAATAAACAAAGAATAGGATGATCCTCTTTACATGCAAAGGGAAATACATGAACGAGCTGATAAGGAAGAACAAAAGTTCATGGAGAAAGATAATGAGTTGATACCTTGTTTTTCCCTTCCGTGATTTCATTTTTCTATCAATAGGATTCTTCAACCAGTGGAGTCTTATATTGTGGAGTCGTCAGGTGAATGATATGCAGTATGATATATGTTCACTTCTTGTTCACCATCCAGAAAATAATTTGATCGATGTCGTTCTCCCAGGGAATATTACTTTGTTCCTTCAGTTCCCTGGCAACGATGCGAAAAGATGTTAGCACTAGAAGTTGTTCCTAGATTGCTTTAAGAACAAGCCTAGCACACCTTGTTTCAAAATGTTCAATAAGGGTTTAGATTTTAAAATGTTTGAGAGTGGCAGGATCAAAGATGGAGGCTTGTGATTAGGATCTTTGTGCCAACTTTCTATGTGCAATAGATCAGGTTAATAAAACCTAGATCAAAAAAATGAGATAGTAGGATGTGATGAAGAAATATGAGAAAAAAATTGTAAGATAATAAAAAAACATCCAGGTCTTCAATATGTCTAACAGTAGAGGAATAATTCAACATTTAGAAAAACTTTCTAAACATGAATTAAAGACTCAAATAGTTTTGTGGAAAAATTTACAGCATACCCTACACAACAACCTTCTCAGCACAGAAAATGCGTACATATACTTGATAGCAACATAGCCTATTCGAGAAAAGGAATGAGAAAATATAATTTACACATAATTATAGAACAAACCGACCATTGAATTTATTTGCAGCTGATATCTTTACAAAGAGGTCTGGTGAACAAAAATATTTTTAAAATAATATATCAAGTTTCCATCCCTAACTCTCCCTCAGTCCCTTAGACTGAATCCTCTCTCCCCTTACATATGATTTTCCATGAGATTTATAGATCATTGATATAGAAACTAGATCCTCAAATTTTGGATCTCATCTACTCAAAATATACATAGATGACACCTCCTAGGGTCGAATTTGCACTTAGTCATATCAACATGATTACAAAAAATATGGAAAATCAGTCCCATACCTAAAATCTAGGGTTTGACAAATTTAAAGCATTAAATATATTCAAATCAGATAAAATATTTGAGTATGTTTAGAAAAAATATCCTCCTTGAACATCCATGTGTCTTCCTTACTTGACACCTCATCTTGGTACGTGTGGAATCAAACTAAAGGCTAATTGTCCCATTTCATAACATATGGAGAATTACTGAAAAATGAGTTGTAAATATATACTTCTATCTCCCAAACCATGGCACTTGTGTAAAAAATGAGGGAGGTTTTTGTATATGATCTTATTCTTGAGAAAAAACTCTTTCATTTTTTCAAAATACATTTCCATTGCCTCGTAGTGTGTGCCCAAAGAAGATGGCTAAAACAAGAAAATTCTTGTATTTTCAAATCTGAAAAATGAGTTGTAAATATCTACTTGTATCTCCCAAACCATGCCACCTATGTAAAAAATGAGGGAGGTTTTTTGAGATGAGTTTTTTATTGAGAAAAAACTCTTTCCATTTTTCAAAATACCTCTCTCTATGGTCAGAGCATGAGTTTGAAATTGACTGCAAAAACAATAGTTTCCAGAAAATCCATTGTTTTTTGTGTGGAGAGCTACAAGAACTTCCTGTATCGATATACAAAAAACCAGTTTTGTATGTTTTCAACTCCATTCCTTGCCCAGGTTACAACTGATCATAACAAAAAGAGGAACGACACCTTAGATACAAGAAACACAAAATGTTTCTTTCATTATCCATCATTTCCAGTCATAGTTTAGGATTTGTATTGGAGGTGGAATTCTTAAGCTGAAAGATCTCCTTGAAACGCTGATATAACTGCTTCTTCCAACAAATCCAAACTATTCCTTCTGGTTTGCTGGGATTGCGAATGAGTTTTCATTCTCATGGGATTATCTCCTTTAAATTCGATCGCAGGGTTTTGGCCTTTCTTATTCTTTTTACCTTGTTTTCTTGTAGCAACTCTGTCTTTTCCTATAGGAGTATTTTTATTTACTGTCAGAACACCCTTCTTAACTATCACAACCAGAAATCTAGACTCTTTGTTGCAGAAAAATGATGTGTCCGCTGTGCAATGAGAAAGATAAGGGATTTGTTGGCTCTGTGGATGAAAATTAAAATTGATCGGCTGTAGTAGTAATCAATAATGTGCCATATTTTAAAGGAACCGATTTGAAAAAAAACTCATCAACGTGAAATCTTGGATGATAGACATGTACAGGTGAAAATACCCCACCTTCACATGCTGTGACTGTTTATTGGGTAATTTCTAACTGTTTTGAATCTTCATTCATCCTTGTAGGACAATCCACGACTTCCAAGTCTCCCAATGGTGCTTGAAATGATCACAATTAGGGACATGTGGAAGTTCCTGTAGCGCTCAAAGAGATTTTTCCTTTTACATTCTTAGATGGATTTGACTTGAATCTACAACTTACTAACTTGGGTAATCATGAAGCATAAATCATGATATGACATATAGCTCAAATGAAAATATTTAAAGCTAATGATGTCATCAAACAATCATACAAACATGTGTATAATTTCCTCTATCCCCTTTTTACAAGGCTAAGTATCCGTCATTTCTCTTAGCATAATACTAATTTGACCCCCTAATAATATTTTGAACCCTTAATCAAACTAATGATTAGGATTTATAGCTTATACAAAATTTTTGAAATGTAGAAACTAAGAGATGAGAGATGAGACTTAGCAGAACAAAATAGGTGATAACACCTCCAACCCTAGCATAGAATAAATAGGCATAAAAAACCATAAACCATTTATGGTTTTCCAATTCTACATGCTAGAAACCACCAACAAGAAATTGGATAAATTTAGTTTCTTAACATTGATTTGTTATTGGTGCTTTTCATTTATTCCCCTACCACTAGTCAACATTTATTCCCTGCGGTTGCTCTATGTAAGGTTTTCATTGCAAAGCTGCTCGCATCCTGGATGCCACTGAATAATATTCAGAAGTAAGGTTTTCATTGCAAAGCTGCTAGCATCCTGGATGCCACCTGAATTTTGGATCAGGTCTAAGGTGTGGAATATCTTAGTGTTGTTCGGAAGTGTCAGGACCATAGAGAGCCATGGTACCCTCGATATCATCACAGGTCAACCGTCACTTTACTTTTCTAGGAGAAAGATGGCTAAACATGATGGAGCAATGGATTGTGAAATGGTCCAAACCTATCAAATGCCCGATCTCGTGAAGTGCTACACTCTCAAGATCCATTGTGAACTTATCATCCATCACTGCCATGTCCATCGTCCAAACCTCGACGCTGTCTAGGTGAAATCATCTGTCCTCCGACAGAAATGGATGCGCCACTGTGCCAAGAAGGTCATCGAAGGGCCATCCGTCTGAGTGGTCTCCGACCATGAACTTGATATTTATATTCACTGCTTCAAATTCATCGATCTCTCAAAAATCCAAGTGAATGACAACATCCCACTTCTGGAAGGAGAAAGCCATTGCAGTCTTAATGTTGCTCCTGGACAGGATGGATGGCTCAACGAAACTGTAGAAAGAGTAGGTCAGATTTATTATGCTCGGCCAGATTTTGTTCCTGATGAACTTATATTCCAGGGGAAGATTTATTGTGCTTAGCCATATTTTGTTCCTGATGAACTTATATTCTAGGGGCTACAACTGTGAAGGCAATGGGTTTCTATCACGTGGGAGGAGATGCAGAGGCAATGGGATTCCATCGTAACTAGGTATTATTATTTCTTGTTTGGGGAGGAGCATGTGAATGGATCCAATTTTAACTTCATTCTTTCGACACATGGGAACCCGTAGACTGTCCAACGTGGTTGTTTTTAAAAATACTGTCATAGACACATTGAGTTTATGCTGGTAAAGATGGAGGGTTGTCTCCAGGAGGTCATCGAACAGAATTGCGGGTGGCTTGTGGTGTTGGTTGAGACACAAAATATATCCTAACTTTGTCAGAATTCTCTTCAAATTCTTTGATACGACGATGCTCATCCCCCTTCTTGAAGTTTTTCTAGTGACTGGAATTTTGTGACAAACCGTTGACGACATGTATGCTTTTTGCTCCCAAATCTGGAGATCTATAGAGTGTATAAGGTAGTTCTCCCACATCTGGAGATCTGCAAAGTGTCTAAGGTAGTTCTCCCACATCTGGAGATCTGCAGAGTGTCTAAGGTAGTTATGTCTAAAACTCCAGTCACAGAAAGATTGAAATTTCTCTGGTAAAGACGGAGGGTCGCCTTCAGGCGATCGTCGAACAGGGTTGTGGGTTGGTGTTCACCGAGACACTGGAGATATTTGCATGTTGCTAGACATTTTTTCAACTCCTTGATATGACAATGTGTATATCCTTTCTTGAAATTCCTCATCTTATTAAATTTTGAAGCAAACATGGTTAATAGCTGATAGGGTTTCAGCTAGTTCATGGACATGACTCTTTCTTTATTGAACCTATCAACTTTGGAGGCCATCACCGTGGTTAATAGATGATTCTACTGGTTCATTATTCTGTTATCCAAGGATGCCCCCAGCATCATTAACACTGCCACCACAATAACAAAAACTATCACTCTGCAAAGATAAGGTAAGATGGCCATTAAAATGTTGGAAACTGTTGAACTGTTCAACAATGAAATCGTAGAAAGACTAGAAACTAGTCAGCAATGAAATCACACAAATGCTTGATTCAAAACAAATTCTCTGTTCAACAATGAAATCGCCAAAAATCCTTCATTTAAAACAAATTCTCCAACCTCATGTCATAGCTATTTATAACTTTTTTTTTTTTTACGTAAGTTAAGTTTATTTTTTTAATGTAATACTTTTATTGATCCGCATATGATTACTCGATTGTTTTAATGTAATTATATTTTAAGGTAGACCAATAATGTTCCATAAATTAAAATATTTTAAGTATAAAAAGACTTTGTCTAATTAAAATGATTACGAAAACCATAATAAATTTGAATGTGATATTAATCTTTTGATTCATATGAGAATGGATTATAGTTCATCACGGGAAGGTCAAAGATTAATGTTCAAATAATTTACAATAGTATCAAAGTAGAAAGATATATTATTCTTGGGATGATCTTTACAATATAAAAGAAAAATAAGAAACTGATTTATATGGAACTTGAGCAAAAATTGAAAAATCAAATATATATTTGCTAATTTTTTTTTATAAGTAAAATGAAAAATCAATTTATGAAATAATAAAGACCATTGAAAATATCTAAACAAATGATTATGATTAAAAATTAAGAAATTCTTAGATGCATCATCAAAATGAAATATAAGAACAAAGTTAAGGTTAAATATAATAATATTAAAGTCATGGTTACTCGATATAAATATTAGGCACTATAATTATATTGAAGTAATGATTACTCTATTAATATAAAGACTAGAAATATAAAGGTAATGTAGAAATTTTGTATAAATGTAAAGATTTTTTTCAGTTATGAAAGTGTTAAATTGTTATATTCGTTTTGCATATTATGATCATTTTGAAAATAAAAATTATCTAACTATTATCAACAATGCCATACTACCACATAATAATAAGGGAATCCAATTCCATTTCTTTGGTTCCCTAAATAAATATTTAGCTAACATTCCATTCACCATCTTTTGAACGGGTAAAGCTGGCCGGGGATATGAATTTGAAGAGAACCATAGCCCCATTCCTTCCTTCGCTTCTTTTCCATTTTTAAACTCTTGCAAATTTATATAGTGTAGATAAGAGTTCTTCATTTCATGTTTTCTGTTTGGGGAGGACCTGGGGAGGCAATTTATGTACGTACAGTGGTGCAAACAATCCCCTCCAAGCTTTTAAAAATAATATTTATATACACACAATGGTGGAAACAATTCCTTCCAAGTTTTTGAAAAATAACATTTATGTATGGACATTCCTTCATATCTAACTGAATTACTTTTTCTTGCCCTCCAACAATTGGTTAAAGCCTTCCAACATTTGGCTAACCAAAGCACGAGAGTCCGAATGATACTTTAGAGGCCAGGAAGAGGCCAGCCTGGCTCCGAGAGACATTACAGGATGCAGAGAGGATTGCAGCTCCTAGAGGCTCTTTCAGAGAGAGCAAGAGACCACAGAGATTCTCGAGCTACATGCCATTGATGAGCCACATCATTGATGCGGAACCTTCCAGTTATGAGGAAGGATGTCATGGTGGAGGAATATCAGTCCATCATGAAGAATGATGTGTGGAAAATTGTACCGAGACCAGAAGAGAAGCCAGTGGTTACTTCCAAGTGGATCTTCAAAATAAAGCACACGGCAAACGGAAGCATTTATAAATATAAAACTAGATTTGTGGCCCGAGGGTTCTCCCAGACAGAGGAAGTTAATTAGGAATTAAACCTAGAAGCAACAAGATCCGGATCCGGTAATCTTTAGTAGAAAGGTTTTCATTGCATCCGATGCCACCGAAGATTACCCATATCTACAATTCGGTTACATGGATCCTGAATGTTGAAAATAAAACACAAACCCCATCCTGGTACTATCGAACGCTGCCGGTCCCAATGCAGAGCTTCGGCCTGGAATATTAGGAGAATCGCAGCTTGTTGTGTCCAAACTCTTCCCATGGTCACCCATGAGGCCCTGGCCACTCTCGAGACGATAAATAAAGGTCTTGGTCCCTTGACAGTAGAGCACAAGATATAAATAAACAACCAATATAATTTCTACGTTGCTCTCTTTCGTGATTACAACAATTTGTTGTAGAGAAAATGAGTTGGATGTCACCTACGATTACAACAGATTACGCCCACCCTTTCTCTTTCTGCTGAACTGGTTTTATAAACGAATAAATTTAACAAGCACTGGGACGAATTTTGGCGTCCGCCTTTTCCATGGTTTTTTGGACAACATAAAACCTCTTCCATGTTTTTTTGGACAACATACCTATAACATTGGTACGACTCCATGCAAACAACCGCATTCTTTGTGTCATATATTTTGTGTGATGGTTGATATTCACATTATTTGTGATACAGTTAACACAGACACATTCTTTATGTGATGTTCAGTACTCATATTCTTCACTCACATCCTTTGCGTGATGGTAACGATCACAGTCTTTGTGGTACGATCAACACTCACATCCTTTGCGTGATGGTCGACACTCAATATTCTTTGTGGAACGGCCTGCATTCATTCTGGAGATATGTCACCCACTAGCCTTTGACATCTCTCACAACAAGGCACGGCTAATCAAATAAGAAGCATCCATTCATCGTGTTCTACAAATGCATCTCCGCTCTCACTTTAGTTTATCATAATCAATCATCTTCAATTATTATAGTTTATCAAATAAGAGGATATATGCGGATTTTATTTATCATCTTCAGTTATTATGACAATAAATTACTTTTGAAAAATATTAAAAAAATTAATAAACACTAAGATAATAAAAGTATTACTTTCAAGCTAATACATCATACCATAGTTCATAGTTCAATTGTGTATTTTCAACCATAATTATCCAAAAATATGGAATATCAACATTTTGTATGTGCAAAGATCTCCACATTTTGTAGTCTCATTTGGTTTTTTATTGAAGGTTTTATTAGCTATATTAGATCTTATTCCCAAACAAATGATAGGGAAGGAAATCCTTGCACATAGGAAAATAATAAGGTTTGTTAAACACATCCATCAAATTGATGACGAAGTTTGAGAAAATTTATACAAAATTCAAGGGAGGCAAGGGGCTAGATATGATCAACATGCCATAGACCATCAATTTTACATAGGACAAATAATCTGGATTTACTTTCAAAAGGAGCACTTTAGGGACAAAGACAAGAATATCAATATGCTCAGGTATGGTGGTGGTGGCAATGGAAATGACAACGTTGATGGTGGTGGCAGTGACAACGATGATGTTGGTGGTGATGGTGGTGTATTGGGTGTTGAGAAACCTAAGCAATGAAAACATGGTGAGGTAAAGACAATTCCTAAGTGACATTTGAAACCTAAATGATGTTAACACCCTTTGTCATCCATTATTAGTGAACCATATGGTTTGAAGTCCATATCTTAGTAAATTGTTTAGCTCCTCCCTTTAATATGAAAAACTTAAGGGAAAATGTCATATCCCAAACATCATAATCAATATTACCATTGTGAAAATAATATTCATCTTCCTTACCAACATATATAACATCATATCTAAAATATCATTTTCTTTTTTCTTTTATGTTTTCTTGTTGTTACACAACTTTGCCTAAAAGATTGGATATACTATCTTAATTTTATACACAATTTTTATAGTTACTAAATGTAACAAGGGATGATACAAAGCCACAAGTCCCTATCTTAAGTCGAGATAATTTGAGAAAAAATATCTTATCTTTATACAAAATTTTGATAGTCGTTAAATGTAACAAGGGATGCTACAAAGGCACAAGTCCCTATCTTAAGTTGAGATAATTTGAGAAAAAACATAATTACTATAGCGTAAAGATGCATTGTTTATAGAGGAAACAAAAAACAACTATTTTTTCAATGTGAGAGGGGGGGATATAGTGTTTTGGTTGATTACTTATTTGTATTATATATACGAAGCACATGGAAGTGAAGAAATAGTGAAGCACATGAAAGTTAAGAATTAGCGATAGAAGGATTTGAGTGAGGTATTGGAATTGACAGGTTAGTTAGTCTGCACTATTATTGCATTACGTAAACCCACTCTAAAGATATACAATTTTTCTTAATTAATAAGGATTTTAACCTTTGACAATTAAATTTTGACCTTAAAAAATGATAATGTTCTAATGTTATTCTCATTTTGTTGAGTATTATTAAGTAAAAAAATAAATAATTAAGGGGTGAAATCACGGAGGTGGGTAACACTTTCGTGACAATCTGATCTCCAAAATTTTGAAAAACATTTTTTCGGCTGAACTAATATTATTTTTCGGTCGAAACGTGGAACGTCAAATCGAACGGTACAGTGACGACACCCTCGATTTGCGTGTAAAAAATTTAGTCGGATGGATTTTTTTCCATCCGACAATATGTTTTCAGCCAAAAGATATTCCGGCCGAAACATTCTTTCGGCCGAAAAATGGTTTATATATCAACCACACATCCTTATTGTAACGGTTTTCTAAGCTCTTTGCGTTTGTGATATTGAGTGATTGTGAGCTTGTGTTGGCACGAATGTTGGGTTGGCATAGAGTTTGTGTCGGTGGGTGTTCCTGCGGGAGGTCAGGGTGTTGTGTTGGCAGGAGGTCGACGAGCCGAGCTTCAGGTAAATTTCATTGTAAATTTTAATTTTAATTTTTAATTTGTAATTTCAAATTTAATTTTTATTTTTAAATTAAAATTTAGTTTATGTGGTGGCCACTATGGCCAAGCCATGGGCACGTCAATGGCTTGGCCATAGGGCTGGGCTCTCGCGACCAAGTCACAGTCCATTGGACTGTGACTTGGCCGTTGGGGGCCAACCCTGTGGCCAAGCTGTGGGCACGCCAACGATTTGGCCACAGGGCTGGGCCCCCGCGACCAAGTCGTAGTCCAGTGGATTGTGACTTGGCTGTGGGGGGCCAACCCTGTGGCCAAGCTGTGGGCTCGCCAACGACTTGGCCACAGGGTTGGCACCCCATGACCAAGTCACAGTCTACTGGACTGTGACTTGGTCGCCGGGGCCCAGCCCTATGGCCAAGCTGTGGGCACACCAACGACTTGGCCATAGGGCTGCCCCCCACGACCAAGTCACAGTCCACTGGACTGTGACTTGGCTGTGGGGGTCCAACCCTGTGGCCAAGCCGTGGGCATGTCAACGACTTGACCATAGGAATGGCCCCTCACGGCCAAGTCATAGTCCACTGAGTTGGGCCCCCGCGACCAAGTCACAGTATCATGTACTTAATTTATAAGATTTCATTTATATTTTATAAGATTAAATGGAGTTTTTATCATGTACTTAATTTATTAGATTTTATTTATGTTTTATAAGATTTTATGTATATTGGTTGGTTTTAATGAAAATATTGTTACACATTCTATTATTTAAATTTAAAGGTAGGTTTTTTATTTAACACATTGTACTTTTTTTATGACTTTTTGTTGAAAAAAAATATATTATTTATTACACCATAGTCATAGTCATTATAAGTGGAAAATAAAGAGAAGTTATAAAATGTTATATAAGTTTTTCTATATTTTATACAAATTAATTAGAATTATAAATCAATAGATTGTGTCTACATAAACCTTTAGGATATGTAAGATAATGAGATTTTACGCAAATTCAAACTCTAAAATAAGTTGTTTTACATAAAAAGAAATTCCAAATATAGAATTGAGGCCTTCATAGAATTCACAATTACAAGTAAGATAAAGGATGAGAATGATGAAAGAGATATGAGGAATGAACATCTCAAGAAAGGTGTCCCAAAAAAATCCATTAGTTTAGAAAAATTATCTAAACAATTAAAGTAATGTAATAACTATGACTATAAAGTAATTACATTTCAAATTAGTAATTTGTTCTTTCTAAAAATTTTAATGTTAATATTCAAATCCCATAAAATATTCCTTAGATGTCTTTATATTCAAATTCGAAATAAATACATAGGAATGCACAATTTGGAGAAATGAAGAGAATGCTAATAAAAATGGTTCCATTAATTCCTAATTATCACAAGTCTGAATATGTACCACATGTATGACCTATGTCTGCATGGAAGACATATGTACCGCATCTATTACTTATGTGAACATGTAACACAAATCAATAGATCATGTTTACAAAAGTCTCTAGGATAACCAAAGGAATAAAATTTCACACAAATTCAAATCCGAGAGTAAATTTTCCTACACAAATAGGAAGCCCAAAAGTAGCGTGGAAGTCTTCATAACACGTGCAACTAGAAGAACCATAAAGGATGGGAATGAAGAATGTATATCCCAAATTTGTAATTTGTTCTTTCGAACTCTAAATATTAATATTCCAATTCTAAACAACATTCCCTCGAAGTTCTTAGAGTGGAAATTTAAAAAGGAGTGTATAAGGAAGTACAATAGATTATATGGAAAAAATAAATTCATTAATTGATTATTATTAAATGTGTAAGCATGTACAATCATTACTACTTGTAAATCCATGCTATATCCATTTACACAAACCTAGATAGTCTCGATCTAGCAAGAAGTTCATGTACATCAATAGTAGATATTGTACTTTACATATCAAAATTCCATATAGATAATGAACTTAGATATCGATCCTATCCTCATTTTCATATTTAAGAGGAAAATTTACATCACTATAAAGTGTTCAAGAAAATACAAAAAAAAAATCAAAGCACTAATCATATCCACAACCCTTTTTAACTAGCCAAAGTTTATTTTCTCACAAGTTTGTACCTTATAAAATTGTATGTTATACCTAGGATAAACCCATTGTAAATTGAATTGGCATGCCTAACTTTGATTTTCATTTACATAATATTAATATGTAAAGATATTATTGAATTCAATATGGACCCCTTAAATTCGGTAAATTCAAATTATTTCAAAATTATTTAAAAAAGAAAGTCAAAACTATCAATGCACATATCTAATATTTAAAAAATAAACAAAAAAGACTCAATTGAAAGAATGAAAATATAATAAAGGTGGACCAAGAGACTATATATGCTTTACACTT
Organism: Picea engelmannii; assembly: GCA_009831015.1. Classification (NCBI taxonomy): domain Eukaryota; kingdom Viridiplantae; phylum Streptophyta; class Pinopsida; order Pinales; family Pinaceae; genus Picea; species Picea engelmannii. The sequence continues at coordinate 575,289 of ML780113.1, forward strand.
AGATTCAACTTATGTATCTTTCCTTCTATTTTGGGAAGTAGTTTCATTTGCATAAATGTGCAACCTAAAAGAACATAAACTAAATTTCAAAATTATACTCAATAACAAGCTTAAGAATCGATTAAATAATTAATATTTATGAAGAAAAATTTATAGGATGATGAGTTAATTCTCAAAATTATGCTCAATAACTATATAAAGAATTTATTTAATAATTGATATAGATAAGATAAATTTGCGGGGAAGTGGAGAAGCCCAATAACAGTCACACTACAATGTTGTTACTATCTCTACTCATTTTGAACTCATAGAATTCAAAATGACAACCATTATAACTTAGCATCCCAAAAAATTAAAATAATCTAAATTTTTGAAAAGATCAAAATTTCATTTTATCCAAGTGAAAATAAATTCATTTTTAATAAGGTGAAAAAATATGTTGCAATAGGTGATACACCAAGAGCCACATAGAAGGAATGTCCATACACATTTAAGTTTTTTTAAATGAAAAGGAAAAGCGCTGAAAGCTATCTTGCAAAAAGGCAGAATTCATTTTGTTATCAAACATAAACAACCATGAGTAAGATGGAATTGAATTGCAAAGAGTGAATATGGCATTGTACTTAACAGAAAATAATCTAGTGTCATATTGTATGATTGTAGTTCAAGAACACGATTCTATATGGAACAAGTATTTCTTGAGTGCATCGTATTTTTTAACACAATTTCGTAGTGTACAAGAGTCCTAAAAAAATATTATTAAAAAGAACTAATCACAAGTGAAAAAGTCCTTAAGAATGAATTGATCAAATAAAACTAGGTTCAAAGTGTTTTCTAGCAAACATTTACACTAAGAATCAACACTAAGATTCAAGATATTTTCCATGAATAGAAAATCTATATTACTTTGTTAATGTTGGTATTTCTATAATGAGTCAACCTATTCATAGATTGATTAGGTTCAAAGTGTTTGCTAGAAAACATTTACACTAAGATTCAAGATATTTTCCATCAATAGAAAATCTATATTACTTTGTTAATGTTGGTATTTCTATAATGAGTCAACCTATTCATAGATTGATTCCATTTTAAGTAATCTGTAATGGTCATTAGCCAAGCTATCAAGGTTCCTTAGGTTAGTGAGTTGGGCCAAGCTATGATATATGATGAATAATGTGAGTCGGGCCCCATAAAAATCCTCAAAAATTCATGAGCTCACTATTACTCCCAATTGGATACTCTGCCAGGCATCCCAAATTGTAACACAAGGGAATCCAAACGTTTTGTATTTTTATAAAAATTTCATAAAAAATTCAATCTGTCTATGTAACATCCCGCTATTGCGCGCACTGAACAAACATATTCTTTGAGGACACTTGCTCGCAAGTGATACATATTAATATACTTTTGGGTATTTGATTTATGATTATGAGACGTTATAAATTGCTGACATGTTATTTGGCTACATTGACATAGACATGTTCTATTGACTCGATTTTACTGAGTGTGCAGGATTTTAGACCTCGAGGATGCAGAGGCATCGATGGAACCCCTTGGACTCCGGATCGAGGCGGGGAGTGAACCATTGGGGTTTGATTGTTTTATATGTGATATTAGTGCATCTGATTAGATGATATGATATGGATATATTTATGACATGATTCGTTGATGATGCAGGCTGACGATAGCTTTCCGACCAGACTCACATATGGAGTAGAGGGGTCATGCACGACTACTGGAGATGTCGAGGGAGAGGTGTGGACAACAACCCTGCCACAACCTACTATCACTCCTGTCATGGATCGAACTGTAGGTTAATGATTACTTAGTTCGAGAAGACCCACGATGCTGTGAGGGCTGACTGTGACAGTCGCTCACGATGATTCTAAGGGGCAAGCAATAAGGTAGGGGACTTATTCCTTAGAGGCCCTTAGTCTCCCATAAGATCACCTGGCGGAGTATTGACTCCAGGGGTTTTTGATGTCTACCAAGTCAGTAAAGAGGTGAGTGGCACCTTTGGAGCACATGGTGCATCTTGAAGGGCACTTCACGCAAGAAAAATGGAAAGAGGTGAGTGGCACCCTTGGAGCACGTAGTGCGTCCTAAAGGGCACGTCGCGCAAGAGAAACAGAAAGAGGCGAGTGGCACCCTTGGAACACCTAGTGCATCTTGAAGGGCACGTCGCATTGTTATTTAATAATTGGATAAAACTAGATGGATTTAGGATGAGTAACGTGTTAACAAAGATTAAAACTTTTCCCCTAATAAAATGTTGCCCAACCTAGGAAAATAAAGTCTAGGTCTAAATTATACTTGTGATAAATTTTTATCTATCTATCTATCTATCTATCTATCTATCTATATATAATAATGATAATCTTCATTAATCTTGTGACAAGAAGGGGGTAAGCAATTAAAATGATTTATAAAAATATTTTGGGATAAAATTTTAAAAGGGGAAATAATTGTTTTACTATATTATGCTAATTAGAATTTATTGATTAAAAAGAAAAAGGAAAAAAGGGTAAGTTTCTGGACATGCCTTTTTGATTTTAAATAAAAAGGGGACATAGGGAAATTTAAAATAATTAGGAAACTAGGAAAAGCGGGAAACATAAAAAGAAAGTGGAAACACAAGGAAAAATAAGATAGTCTAACTTAGTAAGGTATCTAGCATTTAAGAACTTTCTAATTTAAACTCAACTAGTAATTTAATAAGGGGGAAAGTCATTAAAACTTGTAAGGGGATATGGGGACATCTAGGAGCGATTCTAGGAGTGCCTTTAGGTGAGTGAGGGAAATAGGAGTAATTAATTAATTAATTAATGAAATTAATTTATGGAGGAATGAAGGGGATGGGTGACACTTGTACGGGTAGTATTATTATGAATTAAATTAATGAACAATGAATTAAAATGGGTTTTGGGAAAGTTTTTGACTTCGAAACTCTATATAAAGGAGGGAGGAGAAGGATGATGGATCTCTTTTGTTTTGCGAACGTTACGTTGCAGAAATATATACTTGATTGACTTAGCTTGTGGGAGCTGGGATACCCAACTCGGTGAGTAGTGGTAGCTTGGCCTTGCAAGGCGAGCTGGTAGTTAGCTGATTCTCTGGTTAGTGTGCGTGGCCCCTTTGTGGCTCGGGGGGATAAGGGGGAAGAAGAGCACCCCTAGAGTTGGTTGGGAGGTATCGGTGAAGTCTCATCGATAAAAAAATGGGAGTTGCATGGAGCGCGCGGGACATCAACTCAGAGTGGGCGATTGGGCAACGATACACTACCTTTATTTTAGCATGGTAGATTGTTAGTATGATTTATGCTTTCAGTTCTGTATGCTTAATCAAGTAAAGAATATGATAGTCTTAGCGTTCTAGTTGATGACTGAAATTTTCCTATAGCCTTAGCTTGATGTTGATTGATTTCCCATGGCATTCGATCCTTGCATGTCTTGACTGTCTTGAGGTTTATCGATTGCAATGATTGCGGTTTATTTTTTCCTTCGTCCCTAGCTCATTAGTCTGTGCCTGAGTAGTTGGCCAGGAGCCTGATCTACGGTCGTCGCTACGGCGTTAATAAACCTATGGATCTCAACACCCTTCTTTTTTGTGCATGGATGATGAGCAAAGGATGTTCTTGTCAACCGTCTACCTCTTTTTTTCGTCCTTGGATGATTGTTGGTCTTGCGCCCTGATGTGTTTAATTAAACTTGCAAAATTTGATTGATGGCAAATTTTTATTTAAACTCGGCATTTTTTATATCTCATTGTTAACTCGTTTTACAACTCATTTTTATATCTTGTTGGACCTTTCCTGTGTTTTTATATCTTGTTTTGTTTGCCTGGCGATTGCTACTTCTTCGGCTGCACTTCGTTGACTTGGGGGTGAAATTTGCTCGGCAAACCTTTTTATTTCTGGTTAGTTGTTTGGATTGCCAGGTGATTGACAAAGCTACACACTTCTCATTCTAGATAACCAGTGTGTATTGGTTAAGAATAATTTTACTTCTAGGCATTTTATTGAATGGTTAATCTAAGCGCATTAAGTTTTTGGATGTTTTAACCTCAGTGAAATTTTGACTGTTTAAACTCAACGATTTGATTTATTGAAGGTTAATATCTCTGCGATTTTGACTAGTAGACCAGCGTTTTTATCCCTGAGTTACAACATCTTATTACTGAACTCGCCATCATTTTTATCCCATATTTTACAGCGCCTTCCCCGGTAATTTACTAGGAAGTTACCTTGTTTCAGCGATTGGAGTAACTCCTGTTAACTACTGCAAATTTTTAACTTGTGTAACAACATTTTCCCCCCTTATTGTGTAGCGTATATGGTTGATTGTGATTGCTATTGAGGGGACAGGTTTTCCCTTAATTGTTGATTGAGTTTTTCTATTAATTGGACCACAAATTTTTCTTTAGATGATTGATTGTGTTTGTTGCTGGAATGACCACAATTTGGACCACGAATTTTTCCTTAAATGATTGACTATATTTGCTGCTAGAATGACCATGATTTGGACTACGAATTTGCTTTAAATGTTGACTATGTTAGCTGTGGGAATGACCATGAGTTTGCCTTAAAAGAGTGACTACGTTTTTCCATTCACCTTTGCGTCCCCACGTATTTTTTTTAACCTAGCAATTTTCCATTAATCCTTGCGATCCTACTCTGCCACTCATATTTATTATCTCTGCATCTTCAAGGTGATTTTTGTCTGGAGGTGGAAACAAATTGCCTTTGTGTCTTCGCATCTGTTTGCCAGCCTCGTCCCCCTTTTGTTTGTACTTGATTGTGGTTTGAATGCTCTGGAAACGTTTGGGTGCTTAGCTGGATTCAATGATTTCTTTATCTTGTATTGTATAGCTCGATTTTGGTTGGGTTAAGCGATTGGTGTAAGGGATAATTCTATATAAAGCTATCTTGTATTTTTGGCAGCCATTTATTTCATGACTGAAATTTATGTTAGGCACAACTCTTTATGATTACAGACAGCATGGATTTAGCAATTACCTTGAAGGAGATTGCCTTCATGTCTCACAACGTCCTCACCTCGTTGTCAGTAATTTATGCATTAATTTTAAGGCATGGTGTTGGCAGCCAACTCATTTTTTTTTTAATTACTAGAAAAATGCTGCCTACACCTCTTGTCTTCTAAACGACAAATCATCGTCGCATTGAGCTTCAAGACATTTGTTTCATTTTCGCGACAATTGCAATTTGATTTCGTTTTGATTTTTCACAACTGAAAGTGTGAAAACACTTCTCTCVTTGTYTGGACYATTGTCRTCTTTTATTGATTTATTGAAATACACTTGACCATTGGTTTAYYACTTCACTGYAGAAGGTTCTTTCAAAACTRTAGCCATTCACTTTAATTGATTTCTCTTTTGGGAATGTTAAGTTATGASTTATGCTTGATGACTCAGGTGACATAATTCATCTTGGTTTTGTATGAGRCTCATTTMTTTTGAACTCTTAACTTATCAATTTCATATGTTTATTGATCACAATGTTTTGACACTTCGATAATGCTACGAGCACATTGGCAATATCATGAGTTTGATTTCATAAAGTGGTAATAGTTTGAAGCGCTTTGATCAACCTATTGGCATTTAGATTTTGTGATTTAAACCCTTACTCGATACATTGGTTTTCTGAGTTGATGTTTGAACGATCATATAGTTTCGAACTATGTATGGGTTTTTAATGTATTAACAGTGGTATGAAGCATTGAAATGACACGACTGATCGATGGTTA
>ML780113.1:596673-609725 GCA_009831015.1 Picea engelmannii
CTCAGGGCAGCGAACACATTAGTTTCACAGGTTTTAATCAAATCTGTAATCTGTCCATATTGTCTATTTGTGAATAAAGAATGATCATAGCTGATAATTAAGTAGTTGATTTGAGTTATTAGAAGAATAGTTAGTAGTTTGTAAATAGAATAGTTAGCATAGTTTATAGTTTAGTATATTAGTTCCTTATTTGTTTTATTAGTTTCTAGTTTCCTTAATTTTAGTTTAATTTCTTTTTAGTTAGTTAGTTTGTTTTAATTTGTTTTATTAGTTTCTAGTTTCCTTAGTTTAGATTACTTAGCTCAGATCAACTTTTCTCTTTGGTTTCTTTAGGAGACCTTAGAGTGGCCAACGGAGCCGTTAAACTCGTCAGGGTGGTTCATTCCAAACGGCTTGGGTTATTTAGACAACCCCGGACCGGTTCCACTCTTCCAGTTGACGGATGGACTGTTTCGCCTATCAACACATGGGCGTTCTTAAGGAAAAGTTAATTTTGTTTACTGTCAACTTGTTTCCTTTTACCCAACAACCTAATGTGTGATTGGCAGTTGGTAAAACCTTAATACTGTTCTAGATAGTGTGTTGGAAGTTAATTCGTAGTTAGCATTTTAATCACAAGCCTTGTAATTGATATCATGAATGTTGTTATATATTGGTGTTGCTAATTTAAATTGTGTTAATGTTAGTTGATTTGTAATTAATGTTTAAATTGTAATTCTAGACTTGCGAATTATATTGGTATTAAGTTTAATTTAGAATAGAAAATTATTAACTAGTAGTAGTTTGGACTTGCTAAATTTGGATATGGGATAAATGTTAAATGATATATAGTTATTGTCTAAACTCGTAATTTGACTTGCTAAATTAGATTTGTATATCATGTTAAGTTAGGTTGGTAAATCACTGACTTTTGTAATTTAGACTGGTTAAATTAGACCTGTATTTAATGCTAAATTAGATTGTAGTTTTGACCAAATTAGACTTGATAAATGGTTGGGTGGTTGTCGAAGTCGTGTATTTGATTGTGTTCTTCCCTTGTTGTCATCTTCTTGCGTCTTGTCTACCTGTTGCATGGGGTATGGGTGTATCCTTCCGGTCAGTATTCAACTCTAGAACGTCAAAGTTATCCAAAGTCCTTGGTCCAGATAAGATGTGTTGCGCCAAGGTTATAGTCACGTTTATCCCCTGGGGATGACATGATGCCCGATGAGGGGATCATTGTGTGCCCTAAGATATAGAGGTGTAATATAACTTGGCTAAGGTTGGTGCATTCCGTGTGGGTGTTGTTGGCTGATGTGAGCTACTATTAGCACTTAGGTTGTTACGCCTTCATACCTTTGGTTCTCGCACCTTGATGTTCTATCATTTGGTCATCAAGGTTGTTGCGTCAGGTTGGGCATGTTGTCTCTTAGCTTGTAGGCATGGTCTTGTTGTGTCAGGCGGGTAGTCGTTACTATATTTTGATCTATGCCTGTTTCGCCCCGCTACTCGTTGTGCTAGTGCTTGAGTCGTCGTTGTCTGTTGCCAGATTTTTTTGAGTTGTGTCGTCATTGTCAGGTTGAACCATTAACTGTTGTTTGTTGTTGCGTTCCTGTCCTGCTTATAAAAGAAATAAAAATAAGCGCGCTTGCATGTGTCGTGTAAAGTCATAATGCAGGGTTGTTACATTTGGTATTAAAGCAGGTTCAACCCACGACTTGGGATCACTACGACTTTCATTGATATGATTTTGGTTATAATGTTTCTTATTGAGTTGACTTGTATTCGTGTAGGTAATTATGGTTATAGGACGCGGCGGAGGCAGACGACAGGGTGCTAGGGGAGGAGGTGTGATGCCTCGAGTAGCATCCATGCTTGAGGGGTTTGACCCCCACGGAGACGAACAGGTTGTCAGGTAGGAGTAGATATCGGTGGGTGATGTGGTTGGAATGATGAGGTATTTTCAGCGAATGTCTGAGGCATTGATCAACCGTTTAGACAAAGATGAGGCCAGGGCACTGGCACCCCCTAAGGGTCCACTGCGCGCTCCGGTTGGTACTGGTAGCATTCACCGTGAACTCAAGAAGGTCAAATTTCCCAAGTTCTTTGGTGCCCCGAACGATGCAACCACCAAGGCATGGTTGGAGAATATGGAGATGTGCTTTTCACTTCGTGACTATACCTCCAACATGAAGGTCTGCATGGTGGTATTTCAACTGAAGGGGAGTGCTCTTCTATGGTGGAAGATGCTCCTACCACAGATGAACATGGCTATTGAACATGTGTCATGGGAACTATTCAAGGAATGGTTCCGAGAGAGGTACCTATCAAAGAAATTCATTGAGCATCATCTCAATGAGTTCAACGCCTTACGATAGGGCGGCCACACGGTGCCCGAGTATGAGGCCCATTTTATGGAGCTTCTCCGGTATGCTTTGCATCTTAATACTGAGAAACTTAAGGCCAATAGGTTTGTGTTCGACCTTAATCGCAGCATACATGAAAAGCTTAGGATTCTGATGCCTTAGACCTTGCATGATGCCGTCTAGAAGGCCCTCATAGTAGAGGAGGAGCTTATCAGCGGGGGTCAGAGCAGGAATCTAGTGAGACCAATAGGGCAGGTGTCATTTGGTGTGCAAAAAAATCAGACACCAGCCAAACGTATGCCAGGATACCATGGCTTCCAGAGGGGATCCACTTTCACTACACCTCGACGATTGACACCTCAGCAATAGACACCTTATCGAGGAGGACAACATCAACAACAACATTGACCGCAACAACAATAGTTTAGGCCTGTTCAGCAAAATAGACCAGGATTCTAGGCCGGTGGGCTGTCATATTCTACTTCGGGTACCAGGAGTACTGGACCAAATAAGGGGTGTTGGATGTGTGGGGAGCCACACTACCAGTGCGACTGCCCAGTGGAGAGGACTAGAGCATTTGAATCAGCCGGACTCACTACCATGGGAGATTTGGGCAAGGCCCATCGAATTCATGCAGTGGTGAATAACTACCAGGCAGAGCACCAGTCCACTGTGCTCGAGACGTTAGGTATCGCCACTGACCAGACCCTTAGTATTTTGATAGATCCCAGTGCTACTGAGAGTTTCATTTCTGGTATAGTGCTAAAAAGGATTAAGGTAAAGACAGTTGAACAGGACGATTTTAGCTTCGTAGAGATGGCTTCTGGAGCCAAATAGAAGGTTGGACAAAAGTTTACGGGATGTATCCTTAACTTGGGAGAGTTTGTCACCAGGGCCAACCTGTACGTCACGAGCTTAGGATCTTATGACATCATGATTGGTATGGACTGGTTGGAATCGCATGAGGTGATACTCAACTGTAAGATGAAACAATTGAGCTTGGTCAATGAGGAGGGACAAAGATGCATGATTGTAGGACGAAACCAGGGAGTTTCCCTGAGGTTCATCTCTTCCTTGTAGATACGGAAGAGCATGTGCAAGGGATGTAATATTTATGCGATCCTTGCGTTAAACGAGAAGGGAGTAGCAGAAGGTCTAGAACACCTTCCTGTGGTGAGAGAGTATGTAGATGTCTTTCCAGAGGAGTTACTTGGGATGCCACGAGAGAGGGAATTGGAGTTTACTATAGAACTAAAACCGGGGACTGAATCGATAGCAAGAATTCCTTATCGGATGTCAACCCCAGATTTATAGGAGTTGAGAATGCAACTGAAGGAATTGCTAGACCTGGGACTGATACGTCCAAGTGTGTCACCGTGGGGCGTGCCTGTTATTTTGATACAAAATAAGGATGGGTCATGGAGGCTCTGCATTGACTATCGTCAAATGAACAAGGCAACGATCAAGAATCAGTATCCATTGCCGAGGATATATGATCTGTTTGATCAGATGAAGGGTGCAATGGTGTTCTCAAAGATTGATTTATAATTAGGGTATCACCAGTTGCATATCAAGGAGGATGATGTCCATAAGACTGCCTTTAAGATGAGGTTTGGACATTATGAGTTTACTGTTTTATCGTTTGGACTGACAAATGCCCCATGGGTATTTATGAGTTTTATGAATGGGGTGTTCCCTGAGTACTTGGACAAGTTCATCCAAGTATTCATTGACGATATTTTGATTTATTCTCGGACAAAAGAGGAGCATGACGAGCACTTGCACTTGGTACTACAGTGTCTGTGAGAGAACAAATTGTATGGGAAGTTGTCCAAATTCTCATTTTATCAATCGAGGATTCACTACTTAGGGAATGTCATCTCTGACGAAGGTATCGCCATGGATCCAACAAAGGTCGAGGCTATTATGGAATGGCCTACACCGACGAACGTCTCAGAAGTACGTAGCTTCATGGGTTTAGCAGGATACTATCGACGGTTTGTCGAGGGATTTTCGAAGATAGCAAATCCAATCATAGAATTGCAGAAGAAGAACAAGAAGTTTGTTTGGACCGAGAAATGTGTGGAAGCATTTCGGAGGTTCAAGGAGATGTTGACAACAACACTGATACTAAATGTCTTTGACATGGACGCATAATTCTTGGTATGCACTGATGCATACAAGGAAGGCTTAGGCAAAGTCTTGATGCAAGACAGTCGAGTGATCGCTTACATCTCGAGGAACTGAGAAGGCATGAGGAGAACTACATGATGCATGATTTGGAGTTGTTAGCCATCGTATATGCCTTGAAGGTTTGGAGACACTACCTTGTTGGATGAAAATTTGAACTAAAGAGAGACCACAGTGGACTACAACACATCTTTACACAAAGCAACCTGAACACGCAACAACGACATTGGTTGGAATTGCTTAGTGAGTATGACTTCGATATTACTTACATAAAAGGAACAATGAACTGAGTGGAAGATGCATTAAGTCAGAGACCACACATATTTTTGATGTTGCCTCTTCAGACGAATCTACGTGAAAATATTCTAACTTTACACCATGACAATGATTGGTACAAAGAGGTTGAGGGTTTTATCGGAAAAAACACAATGATGGTACCAAGATTTGAAGGATTTACATTTGACGACGATGGATTATTGATGTTTAAAAATCAGATTTACGTACCTTCGAATGATGAGTTGAGGATCTTGATCCTAAGAGAGGCTCATAGAGCAGTCTACATGGCTCACCCGAGAGTCACAAAGATGAGGGCATACCTTAAACCCTTATTCTTCTAGAAGGGAATGAAGGAGGACGTAGTAAACTACGCAACCAGATGTCTAGAATGTCAGTAGGTAAAGGCTGAACATAGACATCCAACAGGATTACTACATCCACACGTTTTTCTGGAATCGAAATGGGAGGTTATTTCGATGGATTTTATTGTTGGATTGCGACTGACGGCAAGGAGACATGACTCGATTTTCGCAGTAGTAGACACTCTGACGAAGAGTGCTCATTTTATTTCTGTGCATATGACGTATCAAGAACCTTACATAGCTATAGTTTTCATCAGTGAGATTTTGAGGCTGCATGGCGTGCCTAAGAGGATTATATCCGATCAAGGATCGACGTTTACTGGATGATTTTGGACGAGTTTCCAAGAGGCCTTGAGAACCCAACTTAAATTCAGTACTGCGTATCACTCGAAGACTAACGAGGAGACCAAACAAACGAACCAAACCTTGGAGGACATGTTGTGCATGTACTTTATGGACCAACAAAAGCGTTGGGAAGAATTCTTGCCACTGATATAATTCGCTTATAACAACAGTTACCAAAGAACCATTAAGATGGTGCCTTTCGAGTTTCTTTATGGTGACCGTGTCAAATGCCTTTGAGTTGGGATTAGCTTGAGGATAGGGTCCTGGTGGGACCAGAATAAATCCAAGAAATGGAAGAGAAAATGCAAACAATAAGACAAAGGATTAAGGAAGCACAAGATAGGCAAAAGAGTTATGCCAACGCACACTGTGTCAACTGTAGTTACGAGGTTGGAAATTGAGTCTTCTTGTGGGTTAAACCACATAAGAGCTCAATCAAGTTTGGAAAGGGAGATAAAATCTCTCCTAGGTTTGTGGGACCTTTCGAGATCGTGGAAATAAAGGGGCCCGTGGCCTATCGACTAGCCTTGACTGATTCCTTGATGCGTATGCACAATGTTTTTCATGTATCTGTTTTGAGACATTATATTAGTGATCCTACACATGTTATTGACATGAGTTCCTTGCAGGTATCGGATGAGGGGGCACTCACGACTGAGTCGATATGCATCCTGGATCATCGTGTTCGAAATCTATGATGTCGAACAGTAGATCAGGTTAAGGTCCAGTGGGACAATTATAGTCCACACTCGATGACCTAGGAGGACGCATATGATATGTGCCATCAATTTCCATTTTTGATTGATAGATATACTTATGATACCGTGATACACATTATTTCGACACTTTTATACTTTGAAACTTTGGGATGAAGTTTAGATCAAGAGGGGGTTTATGTAACATCCCACTCTTGCGTGCACTAAACAAACTTATTCTTTGAGGACACTTTCTCGCAAGTGATCGAGATTAATATACTTTTGGGTAATTGATTTATGATTATGAGGCGTTATACATTGATGACATGTTATTTGGCTGCATTGACATAAACAGGTGCTATTGACTCGATTTTACTGAGTGTGAAGGATTTTGGACCTCGAGTATGCAGAGGCATCGATGGAACCCCTTGGACTCCAAATCGAGGTGGGGAGTGAACCATTGGGGTTTGATTGTTTTATGTGTGATATTAGTGCATATGATTAGATGATATGATGTGGATATATTTCTAACATGATTCGTTGATGATGCAGGCTGACGATAGCTTTCCAACCAGACTCACATGTGGAGTAGAGGGGTCACACATGAATACCAGAGATGTTGAGGGAGAGGTGTGGACAACAACCTTGCCACAACCTACTAGCACTCCTGTCGTGGCTCGAACTATAGGTTAATGATTACCTAGTTTGAGAAGACCCACGATGCCATGAGGGTCGACTACGACAGTTGCTCATGATGATTCTAAGGGGCACACAATAAGGTAGGGGCCTTATTCATTAGAGGCCCTTAGTCTCCCACAAGATCACCCGGAGGAGTATTGACTCCAGGGGTTTTTGATGTCTACCAAGTTAGTCAAGAGGCGAGTGGCACCCTTGGAGAATGTTGTGCATCTTGAAGGGCACGTTGCGCAAGAAAAATGGAAAGAGGCGAGTGGAACCCTTAGAGCACATAGTGCGTCCTGAAGGGCACGTTGCACAAGAGAAACAGAAAGAGGCGAGTGACACCCTTGGAGCACCTAGTGCGTCTTGAAGGGCACGTCGCATTGTTATTTAATAATTGGATAAACCTAGATGGCTTTAGGATGAGTAACGTGTTAAGGAAGATTAAAAATTTTCCCCGAATAAAATGTCGCCCAGCCTGGGAAAATAAAGTCTAGGTCTAAATTATACTTGTGATAAATTTTTATCTATTTATTATATATATATATATATATATATATATATATAATAAATAATAATGATAATCTTCATTAATCTTGTGACAAGAAGAGGGCAAGCAATTAAAATGATTTATAAAAATCTTTTGGGATAAAATTTTAAAAGGGGAAATAATTGTTTTACTATATTATGCTAATTAGAATTTATTGATTAAAAAGAAAAAGGGAAAAGGGTAAGTTTCTGCACATGCCTTTTTGAGTTTAAATAAAAAGGGGAAATAGGGAAATCTAAAATAATTAGGAAACTAGGAAAATAGGGAAACATAAAAAGAAAGGGGAAACACAAGGAAAAAGCAGATAGTCTAACTTAGTAAGGTATCTAGCATTTAAGAACTTTCTAATTTAAACTCAACTAGTAATTTAATAAGGGAGAAAGTCATTAAAACTTGTAATGGGATATGGGTACATCTAGGAGCGATTCTAGGAGTGCCTTTAGGTGAGTGAGGGAAATAGGAGTAATTAATTAATTAATGAAATTAATTTATGGAAAAATGAAGGGAATGGGTGACACTTGTACGTGGAGGATTATTATGAATTAAATTAATAAACAATGAATTAAAATGGGTTTTGGGAAAGTTTTTGACTTCGAAACTCTATATAATGGAGGGAGGAGAAGGATGATGGATCTCTTCTATTTTGCGTAATGTTACGCTACAAAAATCTATACTTGACTGACTTAGCTTGTGGGAGTTGGGATACCCATATCGGTGAGGAGTGGTAGCTTGGACTTGCGAGGTGAGCTGGGAGCTAGTTGATTCTCTAGTTAGTGTGCATGGCTCCTTTGTGGATCGGGGGGCTAAGGGGGAAAAAGAGTACCCCTAGCGTTGGTTGGGAGGTACCGGTGAAGTCTCATCGGTTGACAAGCGAGAGTTGCATGGAGCATGCAGGACATCAACTCAGAGCGGGTGATTGGGCAATGGTATGCTTCCTTTATTTCTACGTGGTAGATTGTTAGTATGATTTATGCTTTCAATTATGTATTCTTAATCAAGTAAAGAATATGATAGTCTTAGCGTTCTAGTTAATGACTGAAATTTCCCCATAGCCTTAGCTTGATATTGATTGATTTCCCATGGCCTTCGATCCCTGCATGTCTTGACCGTCCTGAGGTTTATCGATTGTGATGATTGCAATTTATTTTTTCCTTCTTCCCTAGTTGATCTATCTGCACCTGAGCAGTCGGCCAGGAGCCTGATCTATGGTCTTCGCTTCGGCGTTAATAGACCTATGGATCTCAACGCCCTGCTTTTCTGTGCATGGATGATGAGCAAAGGATGTTCCTATCAACCGTCTACCTTTGTTGTTCATCCTTGGATGATTGTTGGTCTTGCGCCCTGATGTGTTTAATTAACCCTGCAAAATTTGATTGATGGTGAAGTTTTCTTTAAACTAGGCATTTTTTATATCTCATTGTTCACTCATTTTACATCTCATTTTTATATCTTGTTGGAAATTTCCTACATTTTTATATCTTGTTTTGTTTGCATGGCGATTGCTAATTCTTTGGCTACAATTTGTTGACTTGGGGGCGAAATTTGCCCGACAAGCCTTTTTATTTCTGGTTAGTTGTTTAGATTTCCAGGTGCTTGACAAAGCTACACACTTCTTGTTCTAGAAAACCAATGTGTATTGATTAAGAATAATTTTACTTCTGGGCGTTTTATTGAATGGTTAATCTAAGTGCATTAAGTTTTTGGATGTTTTAACCTCAGTGAAATTTTGACTGTTTAAACTCAACGATTTGATTTATTGGAGGTTAATATCTATGCTATTTTGACCAGTAGACCAACGTTTTTATCCCTGAGTTACAACGTATTATTACTGAACTCACCAACGTTTTTATCCCAGAATTTACAACGCCTTCCCTGGTAATTTACCACGAAGTTACCTTATTTCAGTGATTGGAGTAACTCATGTTAACTACCACAAATGTTTAACTTGTGTAACAACATTTTCCCCCCTTATTGTGTAGTGTATGTGGTTGACTGCGATTGTTGTTGAGTGGACACGTTTTGCCCTTAATTGTTGATTGAGTTTTGTTGTTAATTGGACCACAAATTTTTCTTTAGATGATTGCCAATGTTTGCTACTGGAATGACCGCAATATGGACCACAAATTTTTCCTTAAATGATTGACTGTGTTTGCTGCTGGAATGACCATGATTTGGACTATGAATTTTCTTTAAATGTTGACTGTGTTAGCTGGGGGAATTACCGTGAGTTTTCCTGAAAATAGTGACTGCGTTTTTCCATTCACCTCTGCATCCCCACGTCTTTTTTTTAACCTAGCGATTTGCCATTAATCCTTGCGATCCACCTCTGCCACTCATATTTATTATCTCTGCGTCTTCAAGGCAATTTTGGTCTGGAGGTGGCAACAAATTGCCTCTGCATCTTCGCGTCTTTTTTCCAGACTTGTCCCCCTTTTGTTTGTACTTGATTGCGGTTTGAATGCTCTGGAAACGTTTGGGTGCTTAGCTGGATTCACTAATTTATTTATCTTGTATTGTATAGCTCAATTTTGGATGGGTTAAGCGATTGGTGTAAGGGATAATTCTATATAAATCTATCTTGTATTTTTGGCAGCCATTTATTTCATGACTGAAATTTATGTTAGGCACAACTCTTTATGATTACAGACAACATGGATTTAGCAATTACCTTGAAGGCGATTTCTTTGATGTCTCACAACGTCCTCACCTTGCTGTCAACAATTTATGCATTAATTTAAAGGTAGGGGCATTTTTAAGGAAAAGTTAATTTTGTTTACTATCAACTTGTTTCCTTTTACCCAATAGCCTAATGTGTGATTGGCAGCTGGTAAAACCTTAATACTATTATAGACAACGTGTTGGAAGTTAATTCATTGTTATCATTTTAATCATAAGCCTTGTAATTGATATCGTGAATGATGTTATATATTGGTGTTGCTAATTTAGATTGTGTTAATGTTAGTTGATTTGTAATTAATGTTTAAATTGCAATTCTAGACTTGCGAATTAGATTGGTATTAAGGTTAATTTAGAATAGCAAATTATTAACTAGTAGTAGTTTGGACTTGCTAAATTTGGATATCGGATAAATGTTAATGATATGTAGTTATTGTCTAAACTTGTAATATGACTTGCTAAATAAGAGTTGTATATCATGTTAAGTTAGGTTGGTAAATCATTGACTTTTGTAATTTAGACTGGTTAAATTAGACCTGTATTTAACACTAAATTAGATTGTAGTTTTGACAAAATTAGACTTGATAAATGGTTGGGTGGTTGTCAAAGTCATGTATTGGCTTGCGTTCTTCCCTTGTTTTCCTCTTCTTGTGTCTCATTGACCTGTTTCATGGGGTATGGGTGTATCCTTCTAGTCAGTAGTAGACCCTAACACGTCAGAGTTATCCAAAGTCCTTGGTCCAGATAGGATGTGTTGCGCCAAGATTATAGTTGCGTCTATCCCCTGGGGACGACATGATTCCCAATGAGGGGATCATTGCACACCCTAAGGTATAGTGGCGAAGGATAACTTGGTTGAGGTCGGTGCCTTATGTGTGGGCGTTGTTGGCTGATGTGAGTTGTTGGTAGCGCTTAGGTTGTTACACCTTCATACATTTGGTTCATGCGCCTTAAGGTTCTAGCGTTTGGTTGTCAAGGTCATTGTGTTGGGTTGGGGATTTTGTCCCTTTGCTTGTAGGCGTGGTCTTGTTGTGTCGGGCGGGTAGTCATTGCTATATTTTGATCTACGCCTATTTCGCCCCACTTCTTGTTGTGCTAGTGCTTGATTCATGACTCACCATTGTTAGTTGCCTACTATTTTTGAGTTGTGTCATCATTTTCAGGTTGCACCGTTAACTGTTGTTCATTGTTGTGTTCCTGTCCTGCTTAAAAAAAAAAAATCGTGCTTGCGTGCGTCGTGTGATGTCATAATGCAGGGTTGTTATAGTCTAACTTTTTAATTCATTTTTTTTGTATTTTATAAATATTTCAAATCTTTAGGAATTCAATATATAAATCCATTTTTACATATGTAATATTAGAGTATCGTAAGTTTCTTACAAATTTTAGCTTACAAAGTATCTTACAATGCTTTGTTTACCGTTAAATTATATTAATTCTTTCATAAGTTATGTTGTTTTCAATATTTTTGCACTTGATGCTACAAAACATTGGTTGTAGGTTTTTAATAATGTGAATCTAGATTATAAAATGTATTCAAAATATTTTGATGATATTAAATATCAAGGTTGTTTGGTTTTAACAATGCAAGTAGATTATAAAGTTTATTCAATATTGAGGATATTGAAAGAGTCCTACACATGAAATGATGTTCTTATTAGATGAGATTCTCATATTATAAATAAAATACATGGGATACCTTGATCTATAACACTTTGAATACCATTGCACCACTTCTCAACAAGTGAATGCATATGGTATGTTTGTTGCATGTACAAGGAAGAATTCCCTCAATCCCTTAGACACCTTGCATTTACGGATGGCAATTTTCCTAAGGAGACAATTCCTTTGATTGTTGATGCAAGGAAAATGACATGGAATGTATTTCATCCAACCACACTACTTTGGGCATGGATGCCCTATATTGTATTTGATTCCCAGATATATGCTCCCTTATTTATGGCCTCAAACAAAAAATTCATTCAAAAACTCAATGATTAACATGATTATGTAATTCACGCCAAGTTTTTCATTTTTCTGTGTTCTTCATTTCATAACAAGAGAAAGAAATATTCATTTCCAAGAGTCATTTATATTTGGACTAGATTGAGAAAAACACATCTTGAAACCATCTAGTGAGACCTAATGATAATGGGTAAGTAATCTACCCCTATGATTCACATGTCCTACATATTGTCACAAGTCTTGGTCACATCTCTGTGTAAGACATGAGTGACCTACTTGTGTAGATTTGGTTTTTTCTTGAAATTCATCTGATCAACATTCACTGATTGAATTTCACTTTTTTCAATCCCTTAGACACCTTGCATTTACGAATGTAAATTTTCCCAAGGAGACAATTCCTTTGATTGTTGATGCAAGGAAAATAACATGGAATGTATTTCATCCAACCACACTACTTTGGGCATGGATGGCCATATATTGGATTTGATTCCCAGATATATGCTCCATTAATTAAGGCCTCAAACAAAAATTTCATTCAAAAATTCAATGATTAACATGATTATTTAATTCACGCCAAGTTTTTCTTTTTCTGTGTTCTTTATTTCATAACAAGAGAAAGAAATATTCATTGCCAAGAGTCATTTATATTTGTACTAGATTGACAAAACACATCTCGAAACCATCTAATGATACCTAATGATAATGGGTAAGTAAATATCCCCCTATGCTTCACATGTCCTACATATTGTCATGAGTCTTGGTCACATCTCTGTGTAAGACATTAGTGACCTACTTGTGTAGATTTGGTTTTTCCTTGAAATTCATCGAATCAACATTCACTGATTGAATTTCACTTTTTTCAGTCTCTAGAACAACCAAATTCAACAGTCACTTTTGATATGGCTTCTCTTCCAAACCATAGACTCTTATCATAGTAAACTGCTCAAAAAGGAACCAGTCTCCCACTTTG
>ML780113.1:613239-637883 GCA_009831015.1 Picea engelmannii
TTTTATATATGAAAGAGGATCCATTGTATTGAAAGGATATTTTTTTCAAGAAACCCATCAAACCGATACTCATGTTCACTTTCAAGACTACCAGTCAGATGTCACAAGTTGTCAATATAGTCATTTGGTATGTGCAACACACACAAAGTTAATAGAAGTTCAATAAAAAAAAAAAAAGTTAGAAAATGGAAAATGTCCGAAGTCGACCATGAACAAATAATTGAAGATGGAATACCATTACATTGTTTTTAAACAAACTTGGCACATGTGTACATTCTAGAATTTTTAATTTTTCATTGAAAGTACATTCCATATTTTGATGGCTTGTTTTGACTATTGTCAAACATATTTCCAATTATGATATTTATAAAAAGGGTACTATGTATAAAAAACTCACTTGGGAACTACACCCCAATTAATACCTAAAAGTATATTGTTAATACTTACAACCTAATTAGTATAGGATTCAGGGAACTACTAATTTGTATGGAAGTGAAAGAACCATTTGGTAACTTATACCCCTATCAATACCCAAACGTATGTCATTGGGGAATTTCACCCTAATTAGTATAGAAGTAAAGGACATGCTTGGGGAACACCTTAATTTACATATATAGGAGTGAGACAACAACTTAATGAATTTGCATCTTAATTAGTGCCAAAAATATGTTCTTGGGATTTAAACAAGAATTAATATAATAAAAAGGGAACCACTTGTGGTACACCCTATTTGAATAAGAGTAAGAGAAGTACTTACAAATTATGACACCCCCATTAATACCCAAAAGTATGTTCTTGGGGAATTCCACTCTAATTAGGATATGAATGAGGGAATCACTTGGAAATTTATGCCCAAGTATGTTATAACCTAAATTTGTATAAGAGTGAAAGAACCAAGAACCGCTTGGGGTGCACCCTAACTTCTATATAAGATAGAGGATAACTTAATATTTTAGGGACATGCATTTTATATAATACAAGTTCTTTTTTCAATTCAAGAAGTGAGGTATCCTTAGGCGCAAGGGATGAAACTAATCCTAACTTAGGCATGCTCACTACTAGGCATATTTACAAGACATATTTAATTACCTGATCCGACTAATAGACCCATCATCATATATCTATATAAGAATGCCCCCTTCTAACATTTGGATGCGACTAATCTTTTTTAAAGAAAGGATAGTATTAGGGCACCTTTATGATATCAAATTCTCATTTCATTTTGTGATTGGAAATGGATCACATGTTAAGACAAGTAAAATATATTTTAATGAAGTTCATTCGATGAGGTTTACTTGCATTAGAATGTTTGAACCCATTCCCATATATGTATTATGGAGCCGTCCCCTTCAAACCCATAATTTCCAACCATACTCTTTGATTTTCCCCATGTTCATAAAGGGGCACACATGTTGAGAAAGAATATACTATTATATATAGGGTGATTAAGTCATGTTAATTACAAAGGGGTCCCTCTCACATGAATTCGTAAGACTTCATGTCCACCTTTTCACATGTTCGATGGGTTCTATTTACTTTGGAGCTGCCTTGCTACATGCTAAACGATACAATGGTGTGGGTCCTCAAGTGGTAATACAAGCGGCCATATAATCTCACATGCTAGGAATGGAGCTGCACCCATTGAGCAAATCTTCCTCATGGCTCATTCTATTTGATTGACTATTCAAATGGATTGGGTGTCATTCTTTTTTGAGGTAACATTAAATCTCTTTGTACTGCACAAGGTTCATACCCATGGAGTATCATGAAGTTCACTTATCAAAGCCAATTGATCACATCTAGGAGTTATACATTTTTAGTACCTTCTAGAAT
Organism: Picea engelmannii; assembly: GCA_009831015.1. Lineage (NCBI taxonomy): Eukaryota > Viridiplantae > Streptophyta > Pinopsida > Pinales > Pinaceae > Picea > Picea engelmannii. Next base: position 615,073 of record ML780113.1, read on the forward strand.
ACAAGGAATATTATTTTTTATTATAAAAGGTTGATCTAGAAACTCTCTATTTAAAGAGAAGTTCCTTCCCTTCTTACGCATGGTTGGATTTGCGAGATTCTAGCAAATTCTAGTGATGGATCACCAAGATACCCACTTCTAACTTCTAAATGGAACTAACCCTTTCTCAAGAATGTGCATTACCATGACATCTTTATGATACCCAATTACATTGATAGAACCATTAATGTAACCTCTTCTAATATATACGAAGGATTCAATATCAAATTTAACCTCTACATCTAATTAAAAAAAATTAATTTAAAGTATTTTTTTTAATTGAATTGTTTTTTGATATAAACATTTTATGTTTCACAATTATTATATATAATTATTCACAATGTTAATTTATATTTAAGTTAACAAAATTTTTAATATAGATGTAATGCTTTATAAATATTTTAAGTCACAATTATTTTATATGATAATAATTTATTTTTAAGGTCATGATATTTGTCTAGAAGATTTTTTTGTTTATAGGATAAGAGATTCTCCCTTAACCATTTGATTGTTATTATTTTATATGATAATTTATTTTTAAGGTCATGATATTTGTGTAGGATATTCTGTTGTTTATAGGATAAGAGATTCTCCCTTAACCATTTGATTGTTAATGTGTATGGAGATATATAACCTTCTTCTTTAGTTTTGACCATGACTTCCAAAGAGAAAACACAAATTTTATTGTCACATCATTTTGAGAATTTTATTTTATCATTAACTTTGCCACTTTTTGCCACTTTGTCACATCATTTTGAACATTTCATTACTATTTAACTTTGTCACTTTTTGACAATAGAATCATTTTTGGATAGTACATAGTGAACATAAAATAAAACATTTAAATTAATACATAGCAGAAAAATATTTAAGAGTTTGATGCTTAATTTAAAATGCATTGTAAAAAAGAGAATACACAAAACATTATTTCATTACTAGTTTACTTTTTCACCTTTTAACAACAGAATCATATTTTTGACAATACACAGTGAACATAAAATCAAACATTTAAATTAATACATAGCAGATAAGTATTTAAGAGTTTGATGCTTAATTTAAAATGCATTGTAAAAAGGAGAATATACAAAATATTAGTTCATTACTAGTTAACTTTGTCACTTTTTGATAATAGAATCACATTTTTCATATTTTCGACAGTACACAATAAACATAAAATGAAACATTTAAATTAATACATAGCAAAAAAATATTTAAAAGTTTGATGCTTAATTTAATGCATTGTACAAAGTAAACATAAAATGAAACATTTAAATTAATACAGGGAAAAAAAGTATTTAAAAATTAGATGTTTAATTTAATGCATTGTAAAAAGGAGAATATACAAAACATTAGTTCATAACAAGTTAACTTTGCCACTTTTTTTCCATCAATTATGAGAAATCAAATATGAGACAAAAATTGCTATTTTGAAGTCCAAAATTATGAAATATATATACTATAATCAAAGTCTAAATAGTAACATTGTAAAATACATAAGTTCCACATCCATTTTAGGATGATAAAAAAAACTAAGACATTTAACTCCAAAATTATGGACTCTAAGCCATCGCTTTAAGATAGATCACTTCATACATGAAATTCAAACCTGCAAAAAAAATAGATTTCAAAAATTAAAAATTTACAATTCAAACATGCGAAATAATACATAATTCAAAAATTGTAATTAAAATCAAATTGACATACATACCAAAAGAGTTAATTGTCATCCTTCAACATACTCTTTCCCACAAAATATATTGTAAACATATTTTCCACCAAATATAATTTAGACATCTGTAAAAATAAAAAACATAATAAAAAAACAAATAACACATATTAGCATATATACTGTAACTAAATATTAAATAAACAATAAGTAATAATAACATAACCAACCACACTTAAACAGATTTAAGATCTAGTTACTCTCCAATTAAGAGTACATGATTTAAACAATTTGTAAATCTTATCTAAAATCTTAAAAAAAATTAAAAAGAAAAATTATGTTCTTGGTAAAAAAAAGGTTTGAATTAGAGTTATATAATAATCCGAAAATAAATATAGAACTGTGTATGAAGAAAGTTCACAAATCTCCATATTAATTCATTCTTCTAGTGAAATACTTTTCTCCTTGTGGATAAAGTCTCAAATCCTTCAGGTGAAATTCTCCTTGTGGATAAGGTCCCAAATCCTTCAGGTGAAATTCTCCTTGTGGATAAGGTCTCAAATCCTTCAGGTGAAATTCTCCTTGTGGATAAGGTCCCAAATCCTTAAGGTGAAATTATTATCCCAAGTGATGTTATTGTGTTCTTGGTAAAACAAATTGTGAGTTAGAGTTAAATAATAATCTGAAAATAAATATAGAACTGTGTATGAAGAAAATTCAAAAATCTTCATATTAAGTCAATCTTCCAAAGAAATACTTATCTCCTTGTGGATAAAGTCCAAAATCCTTTAGGAAATTCTCCTTGAGGATAAAGTCCCAAATCCTTCTATAATTCTCATCCCAGGTGATATTATTTGATCATATTTACATAACAATAAAATACTAATCTCCTTAGTAGTTAAATACTTCTCTTCTTTTTCTGCAGTGGTCATATAATCCAATTCCATGATGCACTTTCAAACTAAAGGACTCATAAATATCCATATTAAACAATTCTTCCAAAAAACTACTTATTATCTAAAAAAGTTCAAAAATCTCCATTTTAAAAACCATTCTTCCAAAAAATACTTATCTTCTCTTTCTTCAGTGGAATATATGTTCTCATATAATATTGCATGTACATGAAGAAAACAAAAATCTACACATGTATATTAAGTCATTCTTCAAAAACCATTTAAATGAGATGTATTCATATTAAATATTATGAAATGCTCTTTGAAATTATGTGAGCTAGCTCACATATATAATATGTGTGAGCTTATTTGTAAATCTAATTGAATGTTGTTTTTTGGGATTAGTAACTGTTGGCACAGGGGCAGACCATAGGTTCACTCCAAGAGAACATCAACAAGCCCTAGCTACCAACCCTTTTGGCAACACCTGCAAAGAAGATGCAGTCTCACCCGAAGCAACTATGAGGGGGTTGCAGGATAGAGATGTATACAACCAAAGGAATGTCAAGTGGATCAAGTACAACAACAACTCCATATGCATCAACACTTATCGAGCTAGATCTATTCTGCACAGTAATAGATCTGATCTAACACAATAAAACAATTAACCATATAACAACAACAGAGATCAAAGCATAAATCACACATACAACACAAGTTATACGTGGTTCACCCTCTCTCTAGAGTTACGTCCACATAAATGTGCTTATAATATATTAACATAAAGCCTATAGTTTTGATATGTGCTCTTAGCCAACAGATCTTCTCTCTCTTCTTCTATTGTCCTACGCACCCAATTGAAGGATTTGATCCTTGAACCTAGCTGAAGATCTTACAATACCAGGAGGCTCTCACTCTCAACACTCCCTCTCTCACAGTACAATAATCTCTCAATCAACACTAATCAATATCAATGCCCAACAATCATAACCCCTGACCTAGGTCCTCTCGACCTCTATTTATACATTATAGTTCCTCATCGACAACCTTAGGTCGAAACCTAGGTGTCAAAACCCTAATTACCAAAACACTAGGTGTCTAAAACCCTAGGTCAACTTGACCCACTTTTCCCGGGCTTCTCCAACCTGTCTCTCCTTTCTTTATACATGGTGGTAACGGTGGATTTCCCCGCTTTTTGAGTTGTCCTATATCCATCTCCCTTTCTGATTTGTCATCCTTTATCTCCTCATCCAATGACTAGCTTTTCCACACTTCACTCCGGATTTTTTGCTCTTTTGCTTACTTTGACCTAGTGACAGTCATTGTGTCTTCCACGCAGTTCGTGTTTGACCTTTTCTTCCTCGATATTCACTTGCTACCATACCTAAGGGCCAATAGGCCCCCAACACTCACCTGTGACTCATCCAAAGGCACTTCATATCTGATCTTTCTATTTTACTTTGACTTTGGACTATGCAGTGCAGTCTTTGCTTTCTGCTTTGTGCCACTTCTCTTCCCTTGTGCAGACTGTATTTTCTATGTCTGGTACCCAGTTTCAACTGCACCTGGTACCTAGACCCATCTCCTTTTGTTTTTACTGAGAGCTGCGAGGCAGCTGGTTGTTGTGGTACAACTTCAATCGACTCCCGTTCACCAATCCTTCCTTCCATTCTCCCTTCAATGTTTGAAATTGTGCAACTCCTCCTCCTGTAACATAGGTGATCTCGTATGGTTCGAGCCAATGCATCCTGAACTTCCCTAGGTGTCTAATGAACTTACTGTCATACACCAGTACTAAGTCACCTTGCTTGAATGTCTTCTTCTTGATGTGCCTATCATGATATGCCTTCTCTCTTTCTTTCTGAACTTGCTGGTGGAATCCTGCAATGAATCGGTCTTCCTCCAATTCAACCATCTGTGCTAGCCTCTCATGGACAGCGCCAATATCATCCATGTCTGTAAATGCAACAATTCTTAATCTTGGTACCAATTATTCCATCAGGACAACAACTTCAAGGCCATAAAACAACTTGAAAGGGGTCTGCATTGTTAATTTCTTGCAAGTGGTTCTGTAAGACCAGAGTACTACTGGTACTCTTAAATCCTAGTCGTCCCTGTTCACACTGCAAACCTTCACCAATGTTTTCTCTAAGATCTTGTTGAATGATTCAACCATTCCATTTTATTGTGGATGGTAAGGTTTACTCTTCTGATGGTGAACTGCAAATTCTTCAGTCAAGGCTTCCACTGTCTTACTGATGAAATGGGTGCCATGATCACTCATAAGGGTCTTAGGGCATCAAAATCTGGTTATTATGTCATCAAAGATAAAGCACGCAACTTTAGTTTCACTACATTCCTTGACTTATATTGCTTCGGCCCATCTGGTTAAGTATTCAGTCGCAGTAATGATGTACCTTGCTCCTGTGTGCTGCCCTGGTGGGTTTATAGGTCTCACGAAGTCAATGGCCCATTTTTCAAATGCTTGTAGGGTCATCTGTGGTGCTAATGGAATTTCATCTCTTTGGGATGGCTTTCCAACTCTCTGGCATACATCACAAGCTCTATCATAATTCTTAGCATCTCTGTGTAAGGTAGGCCACCAAAGGCCAGCTCGCAGGACCTTCTGTGCAGTTTCTTTCCCTGCATAATGTCCTCCTGCGATGCCTTCATGAGCTTCTGTGAGGATTGGTAGGTGATCTGACTCCATAACACATATTCTTAGTATCTCATCAGGTCCCATCTTATATAGCTGACCAACTATCAGTGAAAATTCTGCAGCGTGCACTACGAGCTGTTTCTTCTGGGGAATTGTATACTCACTAGGTGTTATCCCTGTTTTTAGGAATTGGATGATGTCAATGAAGTGGTCATCAATCTTTCTAATGATAAGAAATTGTGCATCTGGCAATTTATCCTCCAAACTGGTGGGTTCTTCTCCATGTTCCAACCTTGACAAGTGGTCAGGGCCCTTGTTGATTCTTCCTGGCTTAACTATGATCTCAAAATCATATTCTTGAAATATCAGGAGCCATCTGCATATATGCCCCCCCAACACTAGTTTATTGACTAGGTATTTAAGCATGGAGTGATCTGCGAACATTTTAAAGTGTCCTCCCAATAAGTAGTGGTAGAATTTTTGTAGTGCATATACCATGGCCAATCCTTCTCTCTCTGTGGTGGTGTAGTTAACTTTTTCTGTGGATAGCTTCTTTCTAGCAAAGGCTAATGGGTGATCAATGTCTCCTATTCTTGGTTGTGCCAGTATTACTCCTAGTGAAATAGAATACACATCAATGTGTACATGAAATTCCTTGCTCCAATCTGGAAAAACCAGAATGGGCGCAGTGACCATCTTCTGTTTCAGTGTGTCGAAGATCTACTGGCATTCATCTGTCAACCCATACTGGAAATCCTTCTTCAGTAGCTTCTCCATTGGTGCTGTAATTTGGGCATATCCTTTAATGAATTTCCTATAATAGCCAGTGTGTCCTACCAGAGTTCGAAGTTGTTTAACTAAAGTAGGAGGTGGTAAATCAACTATAATTGCAACTTTAGATGGATCAACCAACAATCCCTACTTGCATACAATATGGCCTAATAATACTACAAATGGTGAGAAGAAGATGCACTTCTTCAAATTTAAAGAAATTTGACACTGCCTGCATTTATCCAACATTAGCCTGAGACACTCAATATGTTTTTTCAACAAACTAAATACAGTCCAATCATCAAAATATGCTTATAAAAATTTATGCAAAAATTCTTTGAACGCTTTGACCACTACCCTAGAAACGATGGATGGGGCATTCTTCATTCCAAATGGAATTACTGTGTATTGAAAGGATCCCCATTCTGTGGAAAATGTGGTCTTATGGTGGTCCTCCTTGGCAATTCAGATCTGATGGTATCCTGAAAATCCATCTGTAAAAGAATATACCTCTTGGCCTCCCACGTTGTCTAATACTTCATCAGTGAATAGTGTAGGGAAAGGGTCGTGAAAACAGGCATCATTCAATTTTCTGAGGTACACACATATTCTAATTTCTCTTGTCTTCTTGTCTTGTACCACCATAGATCTAATCCATTATGATTCTTCAACAGATTCAATAATCCATGCTTCCAACATTCTGTCGAGCTCAATCCTCACTTTTTCCTTGTATTTTGGATTCAATTTGTAGGGTCTTTGCTTGATTGGCTTCACATATGGTTTCAAAAGTATTCTCATCTCTCCCATAGGTCCTTTGACTCCCTTCATATCAGTGAACTTGGTTGGAAACAAGTCCTGATATTCGTGCAATAACTCTGTAATCTTGTCAATGGTAGCAACATCCCAATAATCTCTGACATTGGCAAGCTTTGGTGTCTCCTCTATTCCAATATTGATCTTTTTGATATTGATTGGCTATCCAATGAATGGTAGTTCAACTCCTGGTCCCTCCACATCTCTTTGGCCTTCTATCTCCATGATGTTGACCTTCCTCGGGTCATCGTCGTCATCAACATTGATGTTATAGCAAGTCTGCAATTTATGGAGAGGTGCAGTCCATTCATCCTCCTCTGGTTCCGTAGGGAGGCTATATGCCTCTTCGAATACCTTATGCCTCACAATTTGTAGTGCTTGGTCTACTGCAGGATATTCACTTTCAAATAAAAAGGTGGTAATTTTTTTTTGAATCATACCTTCCCAATATGTGGTGATGAGGCACAGTTCCACTTGAAGGTACTAGTTGATAGGGTTCATATCTAGTGTATAAATGAATCTGTGCACCCATTGTTCTTGAGGAATATCTCTCCAAGCCTCTTCACAGCTTCGTGCATGGTCCTTTGGGCAGCTTCAACCAGTATACCTTACTTCGCAGCTTACTACTTGTGTCGAAAACCGTCCTGTCATCAAGGTTCGACATTGTGTCCAATCTGTGATGTTTTGTTTGTGCGTCCCCCACCATATTGATGGTGTAGCTTTTAGGGCCTCATCCATTGCCAACAATTACTATTGTGTTGGTACACTTGTTTCAAAATCTGAAAGGAAGGTTTCTAGGGGGTTCAAGCCATCAAATGTAGGTAAGTTACTCACTGTTATGCCAATCCAACGAACTTCTCTGGTTAATCTAGCACATCTTCTGGTTGAGATTTCATACATCTGGTTATGCTAGTTCTCCAACACTTCTTCTGAGTCTGATGAACACGCGTTTTCACTTCGCTAGCTCATATTCTCATCAGCTGTAGGATTGATATAATCCTGTTGTTTGGCTATTAGTTTGTAGATGTTTTCCAATTCATATGCATGGTCCTGTGCTCTATGTAACGCTGACCCTCATCTGGATCTAAGGGTGCAATGACCTTAAGGTCATCTCTTTCAAAGGTCATACATATTTTCTTCAAATCAACAATAGTAGAGTTGTCTAAGGCCCAATCGATTCCAAGCAATGCAGGGTAAGGGAAAATATCGTCAACAATTTCAATTACCTCAAAATCTACAAAGGTTCTAACTCCGTCGATGTCCAAAGGGACATGCTCCAATCATCCAAATGGGATGAAAGCTGGCTGATTAGGCATGCAAAGTATGATAGGGGAATATATTAGCTTGGGTTTTCCCATCAGTGCCCAAGTTTTCTTCGTCATGACATTGACCTCTCATCCTAAGTCGAGGACCACATAGTCTATATCATATTCTCCTATCTGAGCATTCAGATGTAATTGTTTATTTGTCCTTCTCTTCTTGCCAATTTGGTGTACTACCTTATTCAGTAAGGGGTCTATCTTCCCTAGCTCATACTGCCTGATTAAGTTCTGTATTTCTTGCACAACGTTCCCATCCTGGATTAACTCAAGACAAGTGTACAAAAATTTGATGAGTTTACTTACCTCTTTTCCTTCTTTATGCGCAGTCAACTGGTCAAATGCCTAAGGAATTACATACTCTTTTATTTCTGGTCGTGTTTTTGATGAGGACCCTTGGTATCTCTTGAACTCCTATCTTGCTTCCTCGAAGATTTGTCTTTCTTTATTTGCATCAAAAGCCCGAGTCTTCTCCGTATCTTTCTTGATACCTGAATCTTCTTCGATCTTTCTTTGGATTGTTATATCCTTTCCTGTAGCAGTGCCTCCTCAAGTAATAACAATGACTCTAGGGTCTGTTCCATGAGGCTCATCATATATCAATTGTACTTGAGGGTTCTGCTGGGGTCCTTGTCTTTACTGAAGCTTGGCTAGTAACATAAGGAAGTCTTCAATAACATGCTCAAAGGAGTTGCAATAACTACAGGTGGTGCAAGGGTTATGACAGTCCCTCGCTAGATTTCCTAGCTATGCGCAGTTGTAACATATTATTTGTCCTTGGCCTCAACCCATACCTCCTCCTCGTCCTTGTCCTCTATATCCACTACGAGGATTGAAAGTTCCTCTTCTTGGGGAATTGTACTGCGCATTGTTTCCTTCTTGGTGCACTTCACCTTGGATATTGTATATGTCTCTTGATCTTTCATGCATCATGTCAAAGGCCCTACAATCTCTCTCATCATTCCCTATGGACTAACATAATGTGCAATACTATTTTTTGGGTGTTTGAACATACGTTTTCATATAGTAGCACTCACTAGGGCGATGTTGGTTTCTACATACTTCACACCAGGGAAGGTTAACTTGCTTCAAGGGGCTCAGTGCTCCTGAGGCTAAATATTCATGAAACAAGGGTCAATTTTCCTTATCATGACCTTCGGATCTGCATATTACACACCAAATATCTTCTCTTTTGTCCTTCCCCTTGTTCTTCTTCATATCCTCGACCTGTAGAGACAAACTAGTCAGCAGGCTCAGGATCTGGCTCATGCCTGAGCTAGATTCTCCCATAGGTGTTGATTCAAGCTTCATGGCGATCTCCAAAGCTTCTGCCTGTGATGCAATATTCTACTACATCAAGGGAACTCTAATATGCAGTAGAAGGGCAACGATGAACCATTCCTTGTTCTGCTCATCTGAGATATTAAAAGTCAATCTTTTGGTTAAGGTTTTGAATCTTTGATCAAACTCCCAAACAGGTTCGGTGACCTTTTTCTTGATACCCTTCAGTTCTGTGATACATTGCGACTCCGACTTAGGTTTCTTAAACTCTGCAACTAGCACGTTCTTGATCTCATTCAGTGGCTTAGGCTACCCAAGTCCTTGGACAAGCTTCATGTACCATCTTAATGCGCGATCCCTCAGTGTGGTGCTAAACTAGTTTCTTTTAACATCTTCATCAGTAATGTTTTTAATGTTCCATACGGCTTCACATATGAACCAGTGTTGATCAAGATCTTCAAATCCATGTCCTCTAAAGATAGGGAGCCTCATCTCATCTGCCATGGAGCTACCTAGGTTTCCTGTCTGAGTAGACACTGAACTGCTTGTAATGGTACTCTGTGGACTTTGGTGATTCTGACTATTCTGATGGTTTAATGTTTTTGAAACAATAGGGGGGTCATTATTACTTACTTCAGTAGTTTGCGTAGTTCCTGAGGTTTCTGGCTCGCTTTGGCGAAGCTCTTCAACTTTCCCTTCTTTTGTTTCGGTGGGTTCTGAATGTTCTTCTTATGTCAGATCTACCTCTTACCCACTATAGAAACCCTCTTCTCCATAGTTTTTCTTAAATAGGTTCTCAAGGTGAACCCCTCTGAATACTGTTCCGCTGCGCGTATGTCCAACTTTCGTGTGGCTGTCGCTATCCAAGTTTTTGAACATTAGCCTTTTCAGGTCTAGCCAATCTACTGTATGTTCAAGATGTGGTTTTCATGCAAGAGCATCTTGATTCTTAACTTCAGAAAATGCAAGAATTTCCCTCTGGGTCCTTTTAAAAAGTATCTCTTGGCTTGGCTATACGATTCTACTCCATCAACAACAAATTCGGTGATATACCCTCCAATGGTACTATCAAACCAATAATCTACGGCTCTGGATACAATGTTATCAACTCTCTTAACTCTTTGTATCAGCGCCGATGTCCAAGCCACAGGAGGTCTAGATCTAATCTCAAACTGTGTATTAGCTAATCTATCCAACCACTTGTGTATCTCTTGATGGATTCCTCCAAAAAAAATCTCATGAATGTTGGTGAAAATGTATCTTTGTAGCCAATCTTTAGTACTCAGTTTAGGTTTCTTATTCTGGGCTTCAACGAAGTCCCTCTCCTGATATTCTATCCACTTTTGAATCTCTGTCTTTGATGGGAACCACCTTGGCATTCCCTCACGAAGATTCCTGTCCCGACAACAGAACCATTTGTTGGCACAGGGGCAGACCCGAGGTTCACTCCAAGAGCGCACCAACAAGCCCTAGATACCATCCCTTTTGACAACACCTGCGAAGTAGATGCAATCTCACCCGAAGCAACTATGAGGGGGTTGTAGGACAAAGATGTCTACAACCAAAGGAATTTCAAGTGGATCAAGTACAACAACAACTCCATATGCATCAACACTTATCAAGCTAGATATATCCTACACAATTATAGATCTGATCTAACACAGTTAAGCAATTAACCATATAACAACAATAGACATCCAAGCATAAATCACACATACAACATAAGGTATACGTGGTTCAGCCTCTCTTTAGGGCTACGTCCCCAGAACTGTGCTTATAATATATTAACATAAAGCCTTCAGTTATGATATGTGCTCTTAGCTAGTAGATATTCTCTCTCTTATTCTACCATCTTGCGCACCGAGCTGCATGATTTGATCGTCACACCTAGATGAAGATCTTACAATACTAGGAGGCTCTCGCTCTCAGCACTCCCTCTCTCACAGTACAATAATCTCTCAATTAACACTAATCAATATCAATGCCCAACAATAGTAACCCCTGACCTAGGTCCTCTTGACCTCTATTTATACATTATAGTTCCTCACCAAAATCCTTAGGTCGAAACCTAGGTGTCAAAACCCTAATTACCAAAACCCTAGGTGTCTAAAACCCTAGGTCAACTTGACCCACTTTTCCTGGCTTCTCCAGCCTATTTCTCCTTTCTTTCTGTGCGGTGGTAACGATGGCTTTCCCCGCTTTTTGAGTTGTCCTCAATCCATCTCCCTTGCTGATCTGTCATCCTTGATCTCCTCATCCAATGACTAGCTTTTTTGCTCTTCGCTCTGGCTTTTCTGCTCTTTTTCTTACTTCGACCCAGTGATAGTCACTATGTCTTCCATGCAGTTCATGTTTGAACTTTTCTTCCTCGATCTTCACTTGCTTCCATACCCAAGAGCCAACAATAACCAATTTTGTTAAGATTTGACAATACCATGGCAAGAAGGAATTCACTTTGTTGTATGTAGAAAACACAAATTTGTCCATACTACGCCATTCTTGGACAAGAAAGCAAGGAATGCAATCGTGGAAAATTTAGAAACTTTCTCTTTTTTGATGTGGGATAGAATCTGTTCTCAAATATTCAAACATATTCAAGTTTAAAATTAGGTCTTCATCATGATATAACCTTAAATAAGTTTGAATGTACACCATTTAACACAACGGAAAAATTATCTAGGGGTTCTATATATTTCAAAATAATTGATCAGAGCGTTGAATAGGAAAGGCTAAACTAAAAATTTGAGAAAACAAAATTTGATAAAATTCAAGAACATACATTTATGAATCATCTTGAATGGACACATCCTTCCCTAATCTGGGTGCTTCCTCAATCTCAATCTCCCTTACGAGCACACTCTCAGGTACTCTCTTCTCCACATTAGCCTATATAACACATTTCAAATTTGAAAATTTAAAAAATTATATTTAAATGATTATAACACATTAAATTGAAATTATTTTAAGACATTAAATAATACCTATGAACTCCCACCCTCTTAAAAGTCTCCCAATGAGAATTGAGACAAGACAAGCCAAGTAATAGGAGATGGAATAGAGAGTTGTGAACAACACAACTAAGAACTAAATCTAGGATTCAATGTGTTCACAATTATACAAAATTATAAATGTTGTTGATCTCTTATTCAAAAGAGTGGAGAATGAACAACTATTAGAAAAAACATACCCTATTCAATCCATCTAAATTCAAACTTGTCAAATCAAGTCCCCTACCGACTAGAGATTCATTTAACATATCTCTTGGAGATTTGTTTAACATATCTCGAAACTGCAATTAATGACAAGAAGAACTCGATTATTTCTATAGAGACAAGGATATCTAAATCTAGAACTAGAAGTAAACTATCATAAAATGCGTCAAAAGTTTCCTAAATAGAACACATACCAATCTGCAGTTCAGGTCATCATTTTGAATGACCTTCTTGCAACCATTCTAACAAAATTTTGCATACTCCAAAACTTCTTCTATTGATATTGCATCTAAGTCTACATCTTTTTTATCAACAAATGTGGCCCGGGAATTGGCTTCCACTCTTTGATGCTTCATGCCAACATCAACACCATAAAACATAGCTTCCAAATTTTCTCCGATTACAGTCCTGGCCTCTTTGCCAACTTTTGATGTAGCCTGGAACTCTGAAAGTGATGAAAATTCCCCTATTGGGCGAGGTACTAAAGGTTGTGGAGGCCTTGACAATGTCACACTTCAATATGCCCCTTTGCGATCAAATGCACATCCTTTACCGGTCCCATAATATTTGGATGGTATAATAGTATAATCAGGGTGCATGTGCAAGACAAAATCTGCAAAAAAGTGTCTTGCAAAATAATGTGGAACCTCATCATTTCATGGAAATTTCCCATATGCCACCAAAAATCTGTTATACAGATGTCTGGCAAAGTCAGGGTGCTTAAAATATTGCACCTTCAACATTTTCCACTTTGGGCCCTCTTTGAAATTGAACATGGAAATGGCGTCTTCTTTTGAAAATCTGCTTTTTATTGTCTCCCATTTATCAAGATCCATCATCTCTGACTTTCGCCACCTCATTAGATCGACAAAAATGTCAGTGGTTGGCCCCATCTTTTGATATGCATCCATAAAGTTTTCCAGTGAATGCAAAACAATTTGCAAACTTTGTTTCCTCTCCTGAGGGAGTTCCAAGACCACCAAATCATTTTCCAACCTCTTTTTAACACTTGAGCATCGCTCAAGCATCATTACTTGAGTATTCCCTTCCTAGGGAAGTTCATCACCAACATCTGAAGGATAGGTAGACGTTGGCGTGTAATCTTCTGTTTCCTCATAACGTGGCCTCCTAAATCCACCTTCACCCTCTGCACCGACATTTGAATCTTTGTTAAAACCACTCTCATTGTCCTCCCTTGATCTAAATTGATTGCCTACATACACATTTGAATGTAACTTCAAGATTTAACTTCACATAAATTTAAATACAAAAAAATTCAACATAAATAAACAAAATTTAAGAAACTTACCAGAAATAGTCTCTTGTCCAGAGCTATTCCCTACATTCTCAGGTGTAGGAGTATTGATGCACAACCTATATAAGAAGTCTGCATCCATAGCTCTGGCTTGAGCAGGTTCTGCAGTTGATCTATTTATAGGCTCGTTTGAAAATATCCTCTGACGAGATTGTTGTTGCTCACTTGGAGCCTCAGTCGAAGAAGGAGATCTTGTTCTTCCTTCTTGATAATGCCTAGATCATTTGCGATTAATGTTTGGAGAATCTCGTGTCAACATCACTCCTCAATATCTATCCACAATGCATAGTTTATCAATAAAAATCCAGAGATGTACACAAGTTCAAGCAATTAAAAATGTAGAGATAAATTAAAGTTTTAAACAATCAAGACACAGAGGTACTTTCTCATTAGAAGGCGTAAGGAATAGACATTCAACCATGAATCAATCAACTCAAAGATAAGTAAGGGGTCCATAGAAAACATGGAAAGTTCTTATCCTTCACTCATCATCCATGCACAGAAAAACAAGGCATTTGAATCTATAGGTCTTTAAACACCAAAGTGATGACCGTCGATTCAGCTTGTGGCCGACTACTCAGGCACATACTGATGACTAAAGGGATAAGTGACAGAAGATAAAACCACAAACTTTTCATAATAATCAATAAAACCCACACAAAGAAGTCGTTGAAATAAAAAAGTTGTGTTCGCCAAGGGAAATCAATTCAAAAAAACAATAAGCAAGTGGATTCATTAAAAGTTCCCTATGGCTGGATTCACTAAAAAAATGTATTAGAACATTTCTTTAAGATTCCTTAAAATTTCCCTATGGTTGGATCCACAAAGACCGCATATAATGTAATGCATTAGAATCCCCAAAACAAATAGTTTAATCGTCATAACCTCACACACCCATGTTTTAATCATAATGAGGTGAAGGTCTTGCATGGACATGGATTATATGCCATTTCTTTAAACTTCCCATTAGCATTGTTTAAATGTCATTGAGTTTTAATACTAATTCCTTTATTTTCATGTTAAATGGGATGGGATTGAGGGATGTTTGTATTCCTAATATAAATTAAGATGAGGTGGAGAAGATGCAATTTTTGTGATAATGTTATATTATATAACATATGAACTGTGCAAATGCTATATTATATATTTGGATCACTTGAAATATTTAAGGACAAATTGTTGGATAGTTGTGGATATAGTTGAACTAAATACATAACCGTGAAATATTGTATGGTCACCTAAAGTTACATAAAGGGACCTAATTTTACTATAAACTAAGGGATACATAAAGAGACCTAATTTTACTATAAACTACTTGGGATTTCCACTAAGGGATTTATACCTAATTGTTACATAAAGGAACCATATTTCCACTGAGGGATTTCTTAACTATAAACTCCCTAACTCCCTTGCTTGATATAGTTTAAGTTTATTTGTTGTTGATTATTAAACCAAACATCATTCAACTCATAGGTTTATCACTCACAATCCACATCAAAGAAGAAGACGCAAAGACTAAACATTCAACCATGAATCAATCAACTAAAAGATAAGTAAGGGATAAACAACAGGACAAATTATTATCCTTCACTCATCATCCATGCACATAAAAGTAGGGCATTTGAATCTATAGGTCTTTAAACATCGAAGTGATGACCGTCGATTCGGCTCTTGGCCGACTGCTCAGGCAAGGACTGATGACTAAAGGGATAAGGGACAGAAGATAAAACCACAATCTTTTCATAATAATCATTAAAACCCACACAAAGAAGTCATTGAAATCAGAAAGTTGGGTTCGCTAAGGGAAATCAATTCAGAAAACAATAAGAAAATAGATTCATTAAAAGTTACCTATGGTTGGATCCACTAAAAAAATGCATTAGAACATTTATTTAAGATTCCTTAAAAGTTCCCTATGGTGGGATCCACAAAGACCACATATAATATAATGCATTAGAATCCCCAAAACAAAGATTTTAATCTTCATAACCTCACAGATCCATGTTTTAATCACAACGAGGTGAAGGTCTTGCATAAACATGGATTATATGCCATTGCTTTAAACTTGCCATTAGCATTATTTAAATTTCATTGAGTTTTTATACTATTTCCTTTATTGTCATGGTAAATGGGATGGGATTGAGGGTTGTTTGTATTCCTAATATAAATTAAGATGAGGTGGAGCAAATTTAATATTAGTGATAATGAAATATATTATATAACTTTGTTACACATCAAAATTACTCACTTCGATAGTGTCGCAAGTGTCGTCATTACAAGTGTTGCAAGTGTCAGGAAAAACATATTGCCATAATGCCTATGTTGTACTTATAACGACATCAGAAGGAAATTTGAAACACCTCAGACATTTGATTTGGAAGAAGAGGAATGGTTAACTGGGTTTATGAACCTCTTGCCATTTGAAAGAACCACTAAAATTGAGTTTTTAGAGGAGAACGCTCCCCTATACCTCTCTCAGGAGTGTTGGCGCTCCCCTATAGACTATCTGGGAGCATTATAACACTCTGTCTACCATTTTGGAGGAGCGTTGCTGCTGTTGGGAGTGATGGTGCCCCCCTATACATTACTAGGGAGCGTTATAATTCTCTGACTGCCCTTTTGGAGGAGCGCTACCTATTCTAGGAAACAATTGGTTTGTTGAGAAGAATGAGGGAAAGATCCCTTCAATCTTTGAAGGCATTTGGATTCGAATCCTTAGTCAAACCATGATCTTAGGGAAGATCCCTAACTGAAGGAGGAAAATCCTCAACTTACCCCAAAGATATCTCAAGTGGTTGGGCCTCTCCAAGCCTATATAAGCAGGCTTTCTTATGGTGAAAGGAGGGGGATTTTGGAGGCATGAAACCTATGATCTCATAGGAAACACACAGTGAAGTGGAGGAGAATAATCAGTGAAGATATTTTCATTCTAATCGTGGGTCTTTTGAAGCAAGGGTTAGACAAGGAGGACTTGATGAAGCTGTTGCACTCGCATCTACGGTTGTAAGTTTCCTTCGTTGTTGTTCTCATTAATATGACATGCTAGGCCTGTTTCTTTCTAGTTTGTGTTTAATCTCACATGAACTTGTCTCTAATAGATAGGTCTATTTCAAGCTAATCTCAATAGAGTAGGAAGTGGTTGTATCTTTGTTTGTCTACAGGGCTTATCGAGGAGCACAAAATTGGAGCTCAATTCGGACTGTGCAGGGACAGACACCAACAAAAGGTACTTATTTCCTCCTTCCTCCTCACACATTAGTTTATCTATATCTAAAAGAAAGTCAGTGTCCACGATAAGCATCTTTTGTCTTAAGAGTTAAGAGTCTAGCTCTCAAGAGGAGATCTACCTGTTCGCAGGGAGATTTTCCTTCAACAAATATATGAACTATGCAAATGCTATATTATATATTTGTATCACTTGAGATATTTAAGGAAAAATTGTTGGATAGTTGTGGATATAGTTGAAATAAATACATAACTGTGAAATATTTTATGGTCACCTAAAGTTACATAAAGGGACCTAATTTTACTATAAACTAAGGGATTTCCACTAAGGGATACATAAAGGGACCTAATTTTACTATCAACTAAGGGATGTCCACTAAGGTCTTTATACCTAATTGTTACATAAAGGAACCATATTTCCACTAAGGGATTTATTAACTATAAACTCCCAACTCCCTTGTTTGATATAGTTTTGAGTTTATTTGTTGTTGATTATTAAACCTAACATCATATCCCTCCATGTCCAAAATTTATTTTCACCTTGAAAACAATTGTAAATCATATGAATTTTGGCTCTGGGAAAAAAGTAAACCCCTTTTGAGACACTCGTCAATCTTGTTATATTATATATGGATTTGAAGATTTGGGTTGTAGCATTTCTATATAATCATGGAGAAATACCGAGAAAATTGAAAAGTGTTTATAATTTATAATCTTATAATTAATATCATACAACCTATCCTATCCTCATATAATTAGTTATTTCCCCATTAAGAGAATGAATAAAACTAGGTACCTAATGTACAGGCGCAAGAGACTACTAACATGAAAGAAAATATGCTACCTATTGCTTAATGGGGGTTGGCATAAATATGCCAATTCTTTGCTAAATCATTTGAGAATGGAGAAGGAGATCACTCTACAAAACATTGACATATCATTAAAAATACCATTAAATCGAAATTTAATGAAATATCAATACTTATGAAGAGTTTTTGTTAACTAGAAGGTAGGGATAAAATGTTATTTCTAACATAAAAACTCCCATATGATATGGGTTTTCATTAGAAAATGTTTCTACTATGAGTGGATATATCACTAGTGTTAGGTCACATGGCCCTCATAACATTATGATTCCTTATTTCCTCACATAGTTCCTACTATGTTTAAATTATGCCTACATATCCAACACAAATCCAATAAGTCTTCAATTTGAATTTATATTATATGAATATAAATATCATCAATAAGATAAGCATTCAATAACTTTGGTCAATATGTCTGAAGTAATAAATGAGTATAATAATTAGTTCCCATCTAAGACTCTTTTATTTCTATGAATTAGACTTTATCATCCAAAATGAAGTATTCATTATAACTATTCCTTTAGTCAAACAACCTCTACAATTGGAAAAGACCACCAAAGTGGGAGACTGGTTATTTATATTTGATAACAAAATGAATTCTACTTTTTTGCAAGATTACTAGGAGAGAACCGACCTAATGTGGAAGTGATAGATTTACAAAACTATGCATAATTTAGTCAATTAGGTCAGAGTACGACTAAGTACTAAGTTTTGTTGGGAAGTTCCACTATGAGAGAACTGACCTAATATGGAAGTGATAGATTTATTGAACTATGCATAATTGACTTGAAGATCACATTGATGGACAATTAATGGAAATAATGGATACATGTTTCTAGAACATGTCAACAAAAACCTAAAAGGTTCTAAGAATGTTTATTGGTCAATTCTTCATGTAGTATGGTCTATGAGTAGTTGAATGATTGAGGACTAAGTTGATTGGGGTTCTTGGTAGAACAACACTCAACATTACCATGGAATAGATCAATCCTAATGGTTTCTTTGAGGGTGCATATATTAACCTCAATGAATTGACAAAATGTACAAGGGATTACAAGATCAAAAGCAACATGTGTATGGTGCATCGACAATAACTATTGAACCAATTCATTGTCATTAGGAAGTGGGCATCAAATGACATGTAGAAGTTGAATTGATTGTTCAAGTGGCATGTACAGAAGAGGAACAATTGTAACTATCTCTTAGAGACGAGCCATACGAATATGAATTGCTAGAGATTGAGAGAGGGAGGTATAAGTTTGAAGATTACAATTGAGAAAGGATGCAATTATAGGTGATTCGAGTGTTGAGATGGTATGTGACATGGGACAATTATAGTCATATAAGGTGGCAATTCACGTTGATTGAGAGTAATCATGACAATACTTTCAAATGTAAGTGCATCATAACCTATTGTAAACATAGTAATGTGAGTTTTAATGGGATATATATTAAAAAGAATATGATTTTAAGTGATTCTTAATTGTCACAAAATTTATGGTGGTAATGAAGCTTGTTTCTACAAATAGTAATGTGATTTTTAATGACATATATATTTCAAAGAAGATGCAATTGTGTGAGTCTTTTAATTGTCACAAAATTAATGGTTATAAAGGGTAATGTCTATAGATATCCACACTCCCCTCGTTTTTCGGGAGGGTCATGCTATCCACACTCCCTATATGTGTTATGACTAATACTAGTTGTCTACTAGAGATATTAGGTCGAAAGGTTTGAACATTTCACATTTGGATTATCTCTAGAGTTAGTTCAATATTGTCAAAACTCCAACATATTTCAACAAAGGAAGGGATGGGAGATGCGAGATGAAATTAATGGTTTAAAGGGAGCCTGGTGATTTACTTTATTTATTTGTTTGCATTATTAGTTGTTAACATTTTAAAACTTACATTAGGAACATGGCTTGTTATTATCGTCTACATGTATGAGATATGTGTGTGCTAGCTATGCCTAAATATCCAACACACATACAATATTATGGTTCAATAAACACATTAGTTACTAATGTCTCTAGGTTATTAATGAATTAATTAATAAGTTGTCAATTTGAAGCTATATTATATGAATATAAATATCATCAATAAGATAATAATTAGTTCACATCTTTAAATATTAAATGAAGTTATAATAATTAGTTCCTATCTAAGACTCTTTTATTTCTATATTAGACTTTATTCTCCAAAATGAATTATTCATTATAATTATTCCTTTAGTCAAAGGGTCAATACAATTGGAAGGGGAAATAATGGTTGAGATAAGTCTAGACAACCTCATTATATATTTAGAATCAAAGGATGCGCTAGTATCTAACTTTGCAATTAGGCACCCGACATATGCCCCTGCTAAGGCATTATGGTTCCCGGAAGACCCCTAATGCTCAAGGGAGGGGGTAGAAGCATTTAGAGGGGAAACTACTTTAGGTAGTACCCCTTCTCAATCAGCTTTCCCGGCAGCAATCTATTATTCCCTTGCTCCTCACTACCCTTCTTATTTCAAAGATCAGGTTCATTGTTCTCAGGATTTATCCCATTCCTCCCCCCACCCCCTTTATAATAGCTATAGAAAGGGGGCATGGGATCGGCCTTACCACTAGAGACAAATAACGTGTTTGACCAAGAAACATTTCCATGGTTTAATACTTGTGGTGTACCACATGACCAATACACTTGTTTAGTTGCCAAAGAGGCTTTCCAACAAGTAAAATTAAGATAATATCGATCAACCAAATCTTAGAAGTTGCCCTAAATGCACAAACCCCTAAGTGTCCTCACCCACTAACCTTGAGGTTAACACACAATCATGGTGGTCTCTCACAACACTTTAGTGGTTATGGAAATTTGAAAAAATAAGGTTCCTTTAAGTTGGAGGGATGATATGGGCACTTGCACAGTGAATTTAAATATGGTTTAAAAAGATGAAATATAGACATTTGAATGGTGCTCATATTACACTCTTGGGCCAAAGATGCGCTTTCATGGCTTCTTAGGTGTTTTGGCACCATGTGCAAGTTTTATAATCCCTAAAAGCAATTTTTATGCCCTGATTCATTCATTTTTATCATTCTAACATCACTAGGGTCACAAGAAATTACATCCCTCACACATAATTTCTTCTAATGGAACTCATATGACCCCTATAGATCACAAATTCCATTTACAAGAAATGTGTGGTGCTAGAATCTATGCATGGTCCATGATCTTTAGAAGTATATTTTAGGCTATAAGACATTGGCTTTTTTCCTTTGAATATTTGTAGGGCCCCAAGAGCCTATTTTAGTTTGCAAAACCTCTTAATCTGAAGTTTTTGAGTTAGCTATGCCTATTTTAGAGCCTATTTTGAAGTTTTTCGGAATTTATTTGTATGCATGATTAGTTACGTGAACATTTTAAAAATATGCATATAAGGAACATCACTTGTTATTATCATCTATGTGTGAGTTATGTATGTGCTAGCTATGCCTACATATCCAACACAAATCCAATAAGTTGTCAATTTGAAGTTATATTATATGAATATAAATATCATCAATAAGATAAGCATTCAATAACTTTGGTCAATATGTGTGAAGTAATAAATGAGTATAATAATTAGTTCCCATCTAAGACTCTTTTGTTTATATAAATTAGACGTTATCATCCAAAATGAATTATTCGTTATAACTATTCTTTTATTCAAAGGGCCTCTACGATTGGAAAAGACCACCAAAGTGGAAGACATTGGAAAAGACCACCAAAGTGGGAGACTGGTTCCTTTTTGAGCAGTTTACTACACAAGTAGGCCACTCATGTCATACACAGAGATGTGACCAAGACTCATGACAATATGTAGGACACGTGAAGCATAGGGGGATATTTACTTACCCATTAGGTCTCACTAGATTAGGTCTCACTAGATGGTTTCAAGATGTGTTTTGTCAACCTAGTCCAAATATAAATGACTCTTGGCAATGGATATTTCTTTCTCTTGTTACGAAATGAAGAACACAGAAAAATGCAAAACTTGGCGTGAATTACATAATCATGTTAATCATTGAGTTTTTGAATGAAATTTTTGTTTGAGGCCATAACTAAGAGAGCATATATCATAACTTGGCCTGACTCACTAACCTAAGAAATCTTGATAGCTTGGCTAATGACCATTAAATATTACCCAAAATGAAATCAATCTATGAATATATTGACTCATTATAGAAATACCAACATTAACAAAGTAATATAGATTTTCTATTCATGGAAAATATCTTGAATCTTAGTGTAAATGTTTTCTAGTAAACACTTTGAACCTAGTTTTTAAGGATTTTTTCACTTGTGATTACTTATTTTTAATAATGTTTTTTTAATACTCTTGTACACTATGAAATTGTTTTAAAAAATACGATGCACTCAAGAAATGATTGTTCCATATATAGATTCTTGTTCTTGAACTACAATCATACAATATGACACTAGATTATTATTTGTTAAGTACAATGCCATATTCACTCTTTACAATTCAATTCCATCTTAACCATGGTTGTTTATATTTGATAAAAAAATGAATTCTACCTTTTTGCAAGTTTTATTTTAGCTCTTTTCCTTTTCATTTAAAGAGCAACAATGCCACAATACTAGTAAATTACACCAACACACAAAATTTTGTAAATATCAACATCCCTAAAAAAAAAGTAAATATATTTCTATATACTACCTAAGATCTAAAATGATGAATAAATCAAAGGGATATAAGAAAGTG
>ML780113.1:638921-718195 GCA_009831015.1 Picea engelmannii
CAACAAAAACCTAAAAGGTTCTAAGAATGTTTATTGGTCAATTGGTCAATTCTTCGTGTAGTATGGTCTATGAGTAGTTGAATGATTGAGGATTAAGTTGATCGAGTTCTTGGTAGAATAGCACTCAACGTTACCATGGAATAAATTAATCCTAATGGTTTCTTTGAGGGTGCATATATTAACCTCAATGAATTGACAAAATTCACAAGGGATTACAAGATCAAAAGAAACATGTGTATGGTGCATCGACAATAACCATTGAACCAATTCATTGTCATTAGGAAATGGGCATCAAATGACATGTAGAAGTTGATTTGATTGTTCAAGTGGCATGTAAAGAAGAGGAACAATTGTAACTATCTCTTAGAGATGGGCCATAAGAATATGAATTGCTAGAGATTGAGAGAGGGAGGTAGAAGTTTGAAGATTACAATTGAGGGGCTCCATGCTTTGTACAATCCCATCATTTAGCAGTTCTAGATATTGTAGCTAACCATTCTTAAGGTGTTAGTAAAATGTGTTATGAAGCCGCTTAGTCTAAATATTATTATTTTTTAACGGTTTGTGGCTGCTTTCTCTGATTATTTTTATTTAGAAATTGGTAGATGGAATGACAGATGTAAGGTGTTAGAGATTGCATAGTTTTGATGGATTATAAATTTATTTATACTTTTAAAGCTGCAATTTAAATCATGGTAAATTGTAATTTTACTTATAATTAAATTACAAATTTTTTATTTGAAAACATTATTGAACGTTTTCTGGTTGCTTTTTCTAATCAGTTTTGTTTAGAAATTCACAGATGAAATCACAGATGTAAGGTAATGAAATTGCAGTCATGTAAAGTGTTGAGATAACATAGTTTTGATAAATTATAAATCTTTATAATTAAAATAATGAAAAACTATAATTTCACTCATAATTAAATGACAAATTTAGATTTGAAAACCTTAAATCCCCACTTCAATAATAAAAAAGCATGAAGCTACACCATTTTGACTACTTGGTCGGTCGGTTAGAGGCCACATCTATTGTGGGGTAATATGGAGTTCAAATTATTCGATATAGATATCGATGTCTATGGTTTAGATGTTGTACATGGGCTTTTAATTATGAGTTATGAAATCTAGTTGCTTTTACACCATGTGGCTTTTAATTATTTGTTTTTGAAAAATGACAATAAAAATTCATAATATAACACACAGTGTGTGTTATATTATATAACACACACTGCATATGTTATTTAATATATAACAAATTAAATTTATGAAAAAATTAAAACTAAAACTAAAACTAAAACTAAAATAAAAAATTAAAATTAAAAATTAAAATTAAAATACAACTAAAACTAAAACTAAACTTAAAATTAAGTTAAACTAAACTTCAGCAATATGCTCGCTTCGTTAAGTTAACCACACTTTTCCCATCGATGTTTACAAATATTAGTAATATTATAAAAAAATATTACTTCTAAAAATGTTAGTAATATTAGTAAATTTATAAAAAAAATATTATAAATTTTTACTACTAATGTTATGGGCCTATGTTGAACAGAGCAATGTCGTGGGCACGCCAACGGCTTGGCCACAGGGCTGGGCCCCCACAGCTTAGTCACAGTCCATTGGACTGTGACTTGGCCACGAGGGCCTAGCCCTGTGGCCAATTTGTTGGGGTGCGCACGACATTGCCCTATTCGGCCACCTAATTAACTAAATTTTAATTTAAGAAAATAAATTAAATTTCTGAAAAAATAAAAACTAAAACTAAAACTAAACTAAAATACAAATTAAAATACAACTAAAACTATAACTAAACTTAAAATTAAAAACTATAACTATAAATAAAGCTAAAATACAAATTAAAATTTACAATTAAAACTAAAACTAAAACTAGTTCGACTGAAATAAATATCTTTCGACCGAAAAATAATATTATTTCGGCCGAAAACATGTTTTTCGGAATTTTGGAGATCCAATTGTCATGAAAGTATTACCCACCTTCGTGATTTCACCCATAATATAACTTCAAATTGACAACTTATTAATTAATTCATTAATAACCTAGACATTAGTAACTAATGTGTTTATTGAACCATAATATTGGATTTGTGTTGGATATGTAGGCATAGCTAGCACATACATATCCCACACGTAGACGATAATAACAAGTGATGTTCCTTAGATGCATATTTTTAAAATGTTCACAACTAATCATGCATACAAATAAATAAAGTAAATCAAACTTCGAATAATCCTCATTAAAGAAAGAATAATAATTCAACATTCATCCATCTTTAAAATTGAATTATTATAATTTAAACATGGTAGGAACTATGTGAGGAAACAAGGAATCATAATGTTATGAGGGCCATGTGACCTAACACTAGTGATATATCCACTCATAGTAGAAACATTTTCTAATGAAAACCCATATCATATGAGAGTTTTTATGTTAGAAATAACATTTTATACCTACCTTCTAGTTAACAAAAACTCTTCATAAGTATTGATATTTCATTGAATTTTGGTTTAATAGTATTTTTAATGGTATATCAATGTTCTGTAGAGTGATCTCCTTCTCCATTCTCAAATGATTTAGCCAAGATTTGGCATCTTTATTCCAACCCCCATTAAGCCATAGGCGGCTTTGACTAGAGTTTGAAGAAATCATAGGTAGCATATTTTCTTTCATGTTAGTAGTCTCTTGTGCTTGTACATTAGGTACCTAGTTTTAGTCATTCTCTTAATGGGGAAATAACTAATTATATGAGGATAGGATAGGTGGTATGATATTAATTATAAGATTATAAATAATAAACACTTTTGAATTTTCGACGTATTTCTCCATGATTATATAGAAATGCTACAACCCAAATCTTCAAATCCTTATATAATATAACAAGATTGATGAGTGTCTCAAAAGGGGTTTATTTTTTTCACAGAGCCAAAATTCATACGATTTACAATTTTTTTCAAGGTCAGAATAGGTTTTATATCCTTCATTAATCCTTTCTCAATGCTATAATTTCAATTAAACTTGTGATTAAGGTAAAATCCAAGACATTTATATGAAGAAAATTCCTCTAAGTTGTTATTCATACGATTTGCAATTGTTTTAAAGGTCATAGGTTTTCTATCCTTCATTAATCCTCTTCTCATTGTTATAATTTCAATTAAACTTGTGATTAAGGTAAACTCCAAGACATTTATATGAAGAAACTTCCTCTAAGTTGTTATTGGCATGTATCCTAAAGGGTTAGCATATGTAGGTGTCAACTTCCATTCATTTTTTATTATATTTTACCTCCATACGATAATGGTGCTAGCCATATGGGATAGAAAGGGATAACTACCCTTTTTCCAAGGATGCTTATGAAGCAAAAAGGTGATACAAGTGGAAGAAAAGCAAGAGTGTGGGTTGGTTAATTGGGAGGAGAAATAATTCTTGAAAATTGAAGAGGACTTAAAAATACTTTATTTGTTATTCACATATTACCTTGTTGTGTCCTGTCGTTGTTGTTTGTGAAACTTTGGACATGGAGGGATATGATGTTAGGTTTAATAATCAACAACAAATAAACTCAAAACTATATCAAGCAAGGGAGTTAGGGAGTTTATAGTTAAGAAATCCCTTAGTGGAAATATGGTTCCTTTATGTAACAACTAGGTATATATCCCTTAGTGGAAATCCCTTAGTTTATAGTAAAATTAGGTCCCTTTATGTATCCCTTAGTGGAAATCCCTTAGTTTATAGTAAAATTAGGTCCCTTTATGTAACTTTAGGTGACCATAAAATATTTCACAGTTATGTATTTAGTTCAACTATATCCACAACTATCCAACAATTTGTCCTTAAATCTCTCAAGTGATCCAAATATATAATATAACATTTGTACAGTTCATATGTTATATAATATAACATTATCACAAATATTACATTTTCTCCACCTCATCTTAATTTATATTAGGAATACGAACAACCCTCAAACCCATCCCATGTAACATGACAATAAAGGAATTAATATAAAAACTCAATGACATTTAAACAATGCTAATGGGAAGTTTAAAAAAATGGCATATAATCCATGTTCATGCAAGACCTTCACCTCGTTGTGATTAAAACATGGGTGTGTGAGGTTATGAAGATTGAACTCTTTGTTTTGGGGATTCTAATGAATTACATTATATGTGGTCTTTGTGGATCCAACCATAGGGAGATTTTAAGGTATCTTAAAGAAATGTTCTAATATGTTTTTTTAGTGGATCCAACCATAGAGAACTTTTAATGAATCCACTTGCTTGTTGTTTTTCTGAATTGATTTCCCTTGGCGAACCCAACTTTTGATTTCAATGACTTCTTTGTGTGGGTTTTATTGATTATTATGAAAATATTGTGGTTTTATCTTCCGTCCCTTATCCCTTTAGTCATCAGTCCTTGCTTGAGTAGTCAGCTAGGAGCCAAATCGACGGTCATCTCTTCGGTGTTTAAAGGCTTATAGATTCAAATGCCCTGCTTTTCTGTGCATGGATGATGAGTGAAGGATAATAATTTTCCCTACTGTCTATCCCTTACTTATCTTTTATTTGATTGATTCATGGATGAATGTTTAGTCTTTGTGTCTTCTTCTTTGATGGGCATTGTGAATGATAAACCTCTGAGTTGAATGACAGTCCCTTGGCGAACCCAACTTCTAATTTCAATTACTTCTATGTGTGGGTTTTATTGATTATTATGAAAATATTGTGGTTTTATATTCTGTCACTTATCCCTTTAGTCATAAGTCTGTGCCTGAGCAGTCTTCCAGGAGTCGAATCGATGGTCATCACTTCGGTGTTTAAAAACCTATAGAGTCAAATGCCCTGCTTTTCTATGAATGGATGATGAGTGAAGGATAAGAATTTTCCATGCTGTCTATGGACCCCTTACTTATATTTGAGTTGATTGATTCATTGATGAATTTCTAGTATTTGCGCCTTATAATGAGCGAGTACCTCTACGGCTTGATTGATTAAAACTTTGATTTATCTCTGCATTTTTAATTGCTTGAACTTGGGTACATCTCTACATTTTTATTGATAAAATCTACATTGTGGATAGATATTGAGGAGAGATGTCGACATGGGATTCTCCAAACATTCCTCACAAATTCTCTAGGTTGTCCCAAGAAGGAAGAATAAGAACTCCTTCTTCGACTGATACTCAGAGTGAGCAACAACAATGTCGTCGGAGGAGATTTTCAAACTAGTCTGTGAATAGATCAACTACAGAACCTACTCAAGAAAGTGTTATGGATGCAACCTTCTTAGATAGGTTGCACATCGATACTCCTACACCTGAGAATGTAGGGAATACCTCCAGACAAGAGAATATTTCTGGTAATTTTCTTTGATTTTGTTTATTTTTGTTGTATTTTTTTGTATTTAAATTTATGGGAGGTTAAATCTTGAAGTTACTTTCAAATGTGTGTGTAGAAAATTGGTTTAGATCAAGGGATGACAATGAAAGAGAGAGTGGCTATCACGTAGATTCAAATGTCAATGCAGAGGGTGAAGGTGGATTTAGGAGGCCGCGTTATCGAGGAACAAAATATTACACGCTTACGCCCACCCATCTTTTAGATGTTGGTGATGAACTTCCTTGGGAAGGGAATACCGATGCAATGACACTTGAGAGATGCTCAAGTGTTAAAAAGAGGTTGGAAAATGATTTGGTGGTCTTGGATCTCCCTCAGGAGAGAAAACAAAGCTTGCAAATTGTTTTGCATTCATTGGAAAACTTTATGGATGCATATCAGAAGATGGGGCCAACCACTGACAATTTTGTCGATCTAATGAGGCGACGAAAGTCAGAGGTGATGGGTCCTGATGAATGGGAGGTAGTAAAAAATAGAGTTTCAAAAGAATACGCCATTTTCATATTCAATTTCAAAGAGGTACCAAATTAAAAGATGTTGAAGGTGCAATATTTTAAGCACCCTGACTTTGCAAGGCATCCATATAACAGATTTTTGGCGGCATATGGTAAATTGTCGCGGAATGATGAGGTTCCACACTATTTTGCAAGACACTTTTTTGCAGAGGTTTTCTTGCACATGCACCCTAATTATACTAATCTACCGTCCAAATATTGTGGGACTGGTAAATGACATACATATGATCGCAAAGGGGCATATCAAAGTGCAACATTTCTGAGGCCTCCACAAACTTTAGTACCTCTACTAACATGGGAATTTGCTTCACTTTCAGAGTTGCAGGCTACATCAAAGGTTGGAAAAGAGGCCAAGAATACAATTGGGCAAAATTTGGAAGCTATTTTTTATGGTGTCAATGTTGGCATGAATCGTCAGCAAGCGAAAGCTAATTCCCAAGCCACATTTGTTTATAAAACAAATGCGGAGTTAGATACAATGTGAGAAGAAGATGTTTTGGAGTATGCAAAATTTTGATGGAATGGTTGGAAGAAGGTCATTCAAAATGATGACATGAACCACAGATTGGTATGTGTTCTAGTTAAGAAATTTTTGATGCATTTTATGATAATTTACTTCTAGTTCTAGATTTAGATATCATTGTATCTATAAAAATAATCCAGTTCTTCTTGCCATTAATTGCAGTTTGGAGATATGTTAAATGAATCTCTAGTAGGTAGGGGACTTGATTCGATAAGTTTAAATTTGGATGATTTGAATCAGGTATGTGTTTTCTAATGTTCAATCTCCACTCTTTTGAATAAGAGATCAACAACATTTATAATTTTGTATAATTGTGAACACATTGAATGCTAGATTTAGTTCTTAGCCGTGTTGTTCAAAAATCCCTATTCCATCTCCTACAACTTGGGTAGGTTTGTCTCAATTCTCATTGGGAGAGTTTGAAGAGGGTGGGAGTTCACAGGTATCAATTAATGTCTTAAAATCATTTAAATTTAATCTGTTATAATCATTTAAATATAATTTTTCAAAATTTCAAATTTGAAATGTGTTATATAGGCTAATGTGGAGAAGAGAATACCTGAGAGTGTGCTCAAAAGGGAGATTGGGATTGAGGAAGTGGAGGAAGCACCCATATTAGGAAAGGATGTGCCCATTCAGAATGATTCATAAATGTATGTTATTTACTTTTATCAAATTTTTGTTTTCTCAAATTTTTAGTTTAGCCTTTCCTATTCAACGCTTTGATCAATTATTTTGAAATATATAGAACCCCTAGATAAGTTTATTGTTGTCTTAAATAGTGTAAATTCAATCTTATTTAAGGTTAGATCATGATAAAGACCTAATTTTGAACTTGAACATTTGAATATTTGAGAACATACTCTATCCCACATCAGAAAAGAGAAAGTTTCTAAATTTTCCTAGATTGCATTCCTTTCTTTCTTGTCCAAGAATGGCATAGACTTGACAAATTTATGTTTTCTACATACAAAGAAGTTAATTCCTTCTTGCCAGGGTATTGCCAAACTCTTAATTAAATTGGTTACTAATCACAAAAACCAACATTCAATTAGATTTACAAATAAGCTCATACATATTGTATATGTGAGCTAGCTCACATAATTTCAAAGAGCATTTTATTATATCTAATATGAATACATCCCATTTAAATGGTTTTTGAAGAATGACTTAATATACATGTGCAAATTTGTGTTTTCTTCATGTACATGCAAGATTATATGAGAACATCTATTCCACTGAAGAAAGAGGAGATAAGTATTTTCTGGAAGAATGGTTTTTAAAATGGAGATTTGTGATTTTTTTTAGACAATAAGTAGTTTTTTGGAAGAATGGCTTAATATGGAGATTTATGAGTCCTTTAGTTTGAAAGGGTATCATGAAATTTGATTATATGACCACTGCAGAAGAAGAAGAGAGAAGTATTTAACTACTGAGGAGATTAATATTTTATTGTTGTGTAAATATGATCAAATAACATCCCCTGGGATGAGAATTTCTGAAGGATTTGGGACTTTATCCACAAGGAGAATTTCACCTGAAGGATTTTGGACTTTATGCACAAGGGGATAAGTATTTCTTTGGAAGAATGACTTAATATGAAGATTTGTGAATTTTCTTCATACACAGTTCTATATTTATTTTCAGATTATTATCTTACTATAACTCACAATTTGTTTTACCAAGAACACAATAACATCACATGGGATGAGAATTTCACCTGAAAGATTTGAGACCTTATCCACAAGGAGAATTTCACCTGAAGGATTTGAGACTTTATCCACAAGGAGATAAGTATTTCATTGGAAGAATGACTTAATATAGAGATTTGTGAACTTTCTTCATACACAATTCTATATTTATTTTCAGATTATTATCTAACTCTAATTCAATTTTTTTTTACCAAGAACATAATTTTTCTCTTTAATTTTTTTAAAGATTTTAGATAAGATTTACAAATTGTTTAAATCATGTACTCTTAATTGGAGAGTAACTAGATCTTAAATCTTTTTAACTGTGGTTGGTTATGTTATTATTTCTTATTGTTTATTTAATATTTAGTTACAATATATATGCTAATATGTGTTATTTGTTTTTTTATTATGTTTTTTATTTTTATAGATGTCTAAATTATATTTGGTGGAAAATATGTTTACAATATATTTTGTGGGAAAGAGTGTGTTGGAGGATGACACTTAACTCTTTTCATATGTATGTAAATTTTGTTTTAATCACAATTTTTGAATTCTGTTTTTTTCGCAGGTTTGAATTTCATGTATGAAGTGATCTATCTTAAAGTGATGGCTTAGAGTCCATAATTTTGGAGTTAAATGTCTTAGTTTTTTTTATTATCCTAAAATGGATGTGGAACATATGTATTTTACAGTGCAACTATTCAATGTTTGATTATAATATATAATTTTGGAGTTAAATGTCTTAGTTTTTTTTATTATCCTAAAATGGATGTGGAACATATGTATTTTACAGTGCAACTATTCAATGTTTGATTATAATATATATATATATATATATATATATATATATATATATATATATATATATATATATATATATATATATATATATATATATATATATATATATATATATATATATATATATAATTTTAGAATTCAAAATAGCAATTATTGTCTCATATTTGATTTCTCAAAGTTGATGGAAAAAAAGTGACAAAGTTAACTAGCAATGAACTAATGTTTTGTATATTCTCCTTTTTACAATGCATTAAATTAAGCATCAAATTCTTAAATAATTTTTTTCTATGTATTAATTTAAATGTTTCATTTTATGTTCACTGTGTACTATAAAAAATATGATTCTATTGTCAAAAAGTGGCAAAGTTAACTAGTAATGTGTTGTACAACTAAGAGGGGANCAATTATTACTGTGCTTAAACAATTATGCTTATTTTAAACTCTTTACACAACATTTAATGACAGTCACAATAATGCAGGGAAGTAAGCAATAGAACATTCAACATCAGTGACACATATGAGATACACAGAGACAAATATTTCCTGAGGAAACCCATACAGGGTAAAAACCTCTTCTTTTTTATATGATAAGTAATCTTTAAATTCTTTACATTATCATACATATGAGCACCAACTGATAATGAGGATACAACCTCTGTTTTGCAAACAACAACTTGTTGAGAGCACCAACTCTCTGTTTTCTCTAGCACCTACTAGAAGGAAGCACCAACTCCCTGGTTTCTCTAGCACCCACGAGAAGGAAGCACCAACTCCCTACGTTCAAGCACCCACTTGAACCTCTGAGGACAACCATCCTCCCTAGCACCTCCCTACCACTCTGAAATATAAATCTTTGCTAATAACACTTATTACAGTAAAATAAAGTTCTTCAAAAACTTACCAGTCTCATCACTGATCTACTACACTGTGTTGCTCTGTCTGCATCAGTGTCTTTTGCACACTCCTCTTACGCTTTATGTTCTTCTACCATTTTTTCTCTGTGTGCCATGTCCATTCAATGCACCACACCTCTTCTGTGCATTTCTGCTGCTGCACTCTACCTCCTTCTTCACACATCAATCACCCTCAAAAACAACAACCCCAATCTCTTCTTTGTTCTCCATTCTTCTCGTCTCTGTGCTCCTTGTGCATGCAATATCTTCCAAACTCCTCATGTCGAGTACTCTACCTGATCATCATTGCAACTCTTCAACTTCTCTGGCGGTTCAACCCACGCGTCCAGCATCACTGGGTGTTATGCTGAGATTTCTCAGCCTGTCTGGCAGTTGAGACTCTTCATCTTCTCTATCATACTCGAGCTAATCCTCTCTGTTGTAGTTATAGGATTCAATGCCCATCCATCTATCAATCGCCTCCAAGAATAGTCTTCAATCACTAGAAGATGCCTCGAGCCTCTTCATCTTCTTTGGTGATCATGCTGAGGCCTCTTTAAGTCCTCTGGCAGAAACCATCAGTCGTTTCTAGTAGTTACACTGTGAAGTGCAACAATAGCCCTCCAATCATATTCAAGTTCACCTGCACTGTTGGATGGAGTTCGTAGGGTCTTGCATTTAATTCACCGTTTCGCATTTCGACATTTCAGGATTCTTGTGGTTAAGGTTTCTTTATGCTTCACGTAGTGATCCCCAAAACTCTGAAATTGAGATTGGTTTCACTAGCTCCTTCCTCCATCTTCCACCGATGTGACCAATGGCTGTGACCACAAGTTGAGCCAAAATGTGTTTCTCATTTCGACATTTCGGCAATTCTGTTGTATGGAATCTCGACTCTCCAAGTCGCGATCTTTGAAATTCCAAAAAAGGAGCTTTGCTGGACTAGCTTCGATCATTTCAACATTTCATATTTTGACATTTCATGATTTCAAATGTCACGAATTCTTGTTGTGAGGCATTTCGCCTCTCCAAGTCGCGATCTCTGATACATCCTCCATGTCGCAATTTCGCATTTCAGCTTTTTGTGATTTCGCATATCGCGAGTTCAAAAGGTTAGGGAACCCCGTTCCTCAACTTTCTAGTCAACGAAATGATGAGCTGGCACCACGTGTCCTATGGACCCAACGATCTAGTTCTTGTCATGATTTCGATACTTCATGGGCCTTCGTCATGTCTGATCAGCGGTCCATATCAATCCTTGATTCGACAGCTAGGATTATTTCGCGATTTCACATATCACTACATCAAAGGTTAAAGTTCCCTTGTTCTTTGATTTCCCAATCTACGAAATCTCGGTATCCAAAACTATGAAATGGAGTTGGACTAACATATTTCAGCGTTTCTCATTTCGCCACTTCAGGAATCCTGTTGTGAGGGTCCTTGACATCTCCAACTCTTGGTCTGCGAAATCCTGGTACCCAAAACTCCGAAATGGAGTCGGACCAACATATTTCGACGTTTCACATTTCACCACTTCGGGACTCTTATCGTGAGGGTCCTTGACATCTCCAACTCCCAGTCTGTGAAATCCCGGTATCCAAAACTCCAAAATGGAGTCGGACCAACATATTTCAGTATTTCTCATTTCACTTCTTCGGGATTGCTATCGTGAGGGGCCTTGACATATCAAAATCCCGGTATCTAAAATCCTGGTCGAAGTGCCTGTTTTGGGTTTTTGAGGTTTCACATTTCACGATTTTAGGATGCCTGTGCTGGAGAGTCTCGACTCTTGACTCCTCCAACTCCCAGTATCCGGACCTCCGGTCGATGTGCCTGTTTCGGGTTTTCGGGGTTTCACATTTTGTGATTTCGGGACTCCTATGATGGAGAGTCTCGACTCTTGACTCCTCCAACTCCTGGTATCTGAGCCTGTCCTTGTTTTGCCATTGCTGCATATTCTGAACTTGCCATCAATGACAAGCACACCTGCCTGTAAACATGCCAACATAATGAACTAATGTTGTGTATATATTCTCCTTTTTACAATGCATTAAATTAAACATCAAACTCTTAAATACTTTTCTTAATTTAAATGTTTCATTTTATGATTCTATTGACATATCATCAAATAATTTTGGTAGGATAATTTTAGCAGATTCTAGTTACTAATGAAAAACAAAAATCTATTTTTTTAGCAGATTTTAGCATATTCTATTTTATTTTTTTCTAGTTACTAATGATTTTGTTGGTTACATAGATGCACTTAACGAATAAAAAAATTAAAGGAAAAACTATTTAGGAAATAAATGCACATGAGATCTGCTAAATAAATTGGTTTACATAGATGCACTTAACTAATAAAAAAGAGTAAAGGAAAAAGTAAAGGAAAGATAGACATATGAGATCATAAATGCAAACTTATAGAAAGTGTTGTTATTTAAATATATTTAAGAATATGTAAACTCAATAGATGGACAAGAAAAAAGTGAACTGTCAAACATACAAGATTGTACCATTGCATATCTATTTAAGAATATATGATAGTAGACAACATGTTAAACCATGCAAAACTTATTTGAGAATATATTATGGTAGTAGAAAACACTTTAAACCATGTAAAGCCTATGCTGGTATGAACTGCACTAAAATGAAGAAATGTTCATGATCTACCAATTTAATTTCAAAAAACTTATGTTTAATTTTGGAAGAAGGTAACCAATGTGAAATTCAATGGAGGAGGTATGCATTCAAGCATTGTGTTTTAGACATGCCAATGAACAACACATACCCCTTGTACAACTCAGATAACATGTATGAAAGAGAATTACATTAGGAAAATGATTTGTAGGCTATGGTTTAGTACTATTCACATAAACCCACATTTTTGTAAGGGTCTTCACTTGACTTTAGTCAAGGTTGTATTAATTTCCTTAACTTTGTTAGAGAAGAGATATATTAATTACAATTTAATTCACTTGAATTTAAACAAGTTTGTATTAATTTCCTTAACTTTGTTAGAGAAGAGATCTATTAATTACAATTTGATTCTAATTATTAAAACTTCTAAATAAGTTTACATGAAAATCAACTTAATTATTAAAATGGAGATTCTATATAATTTCAAATTTTAAATGTATTTATCAACTTAATAATTAGAATGGAGATATTATTATATATATTATATTATTAGTAAAGTGTTATTACAACGAGTGGAAGAGATGTTTAAATTGTTTTTAGTTGTTAGTTCATATTAATTTAAAAAATGAAAAAAAAAATTTACTACTTAAAGAAGTCAATGCTCTCAAATCAAGGATAAAAGAGATGTTCAACTCTTCTTTGATTGGTGCAATAGTAATAAAAATAAAATTCTCAAGATAGAAGAGATATCCAAATTAATTATATGTAATGTTTATACAATAAAATCTTGAGATATAAGAGATGTTCAACTCTTTTTTGGTTTGTGTGTTAACGATAAAATAAAATGCTCAAAATGATGTGACAATAAAATAAAACCTTAAAATGGAAGGGATGATCAACTCTTTTTAATTTTATCATGTAGTCATTAAAAAATGCTAAAGCTATAAGAGATATTCACCTAAAGGTTCATATACCCTTAATAAAATAAAATCTCAAAATGAAAGATGTTTTTAACTTTTCTTTACTTTTTCCTTTAATAAAATAAAATCTCAAAATGAAAGAGATGTTTTTAATTTTTCTTTAATTTTGAGAACAATAATTAAAAAAAAAATCAAAATAAAAAAGATGTTCAATTCAACTTTAATTTATATAATTCTCGTAAAATAAAATAAAAATCGGAATGAGTTAAAATTTGAAACAAGATATTATTACAATAGAGAATATAAAATATGTTTAACTTTTTTTAAAAATTAATGCAATATTATTAAAATAAAATGGAAAAAAAATACTATTGAAAAAAGTAAGTGTTCAATGGAAATGGTGTTTAACAATTTTTTAGTTTAAAATAAAATACTCATACAAGAGGTATACAACTCAAACTTGATTGGTATAATGCTCATAAAATATTTTTGATTGGTGTAATGGTTGAAAAACACAGATTAAATATGGTTTAACCTTATTTTATCTGTGTTTTTTAAGAATGATATGGAGTTTTTTATACATACCCTTTTTATAAATATCCTACTTAGAAATATGGTTGAAGATAGCCAAAACAAGTCATCAAAATCTGGAATATACTTTCAATGAAAAATAAAAAAATTTGGAATGTACATGTGCCACTTGTTTAAAAACACCGTAATGATATTCCATCTTCAATTATTTGTTCATGATCAACTTTGGACATTTTCCATTTTCTAACTTTTTTTTTTTTTTGATTGAACTTCTATTAACTTTATGCATGCTGCACATACCAAATGATTATATTGACAACTTATGACATATACTGGTAGTCTTGAAAGTGAACATGAGTATTGGTTTGATGGGTTTCTTGAAAAAAATATCCTTTGAATACAATGGATCCTCTTTCATATATAAAACTGTTAACATCAAAATCTTCTAATAGCCTCATCTTTTGTTCCATGCATCACATCAAATAATATTTCACGTTTTCAATGTTGTCTACAGGTGAAACCATGGAAAAAACATCTCCTGCAAATAATTGGATATATTGGACAACAAATAATTCATGTTAGATTATCACACAAGTACATCTACAAGTTATTTGAAAAAAT
Organism: Picea engelmannii; assembly: GCA_009831015.1. Classification (NCBI taxonomy): domain Eukaryota; kingdom Viridiplantae; phylum Streptophyta; class Pinopsida; order Pinales; family Pinaceae; genus Picea; species Picea engelmannii. The sequence goes on from ML780113.1 coordinate 653,470, forward strand.
TTAAACATAAAAATTACCTTCTCTAACAAGATTACAAACTCTATCGCCATCAACTGACACTATAACTTCATTTGATTCCATATCCTCTGAGATTACAAGTGACATTTTCTCTTTTATATTAAGTTCAGTATGTCTCCAAGATTTAACATATCCTGCATTTTCGTTCTCACAAATATCTATGGATTATGTGTCCTCTATGCAAACTGAACAAAAACAAGAGTCATTTCTTCTATCAAATGCAAACCCATTTTGAAAACGTTTTTTTTTTTAACTGAATGCATTTTTTGTGTCCCAGGTATTGTACTGGCGTCATATGGGATTGATCTATTTACATCTTCGATTCCAACATACCAAAAAAACCTGCACAAGACAAGAAATTGTTAACTTGAAATCTCTTAAGAAAATGATTGAAGATTGAATATAAATTTGAACACGTTCAAATTTATATATCCTGTGTACATACATGTAACATTTATATATAGACACACCTGCGCACATCCCTTGACAGATTATATTCATGGCTTAGCACCATTTTGCACCATTTAGCAACTTGTTCAGCGGATTCAAATCGATCGACATGAGGGTTCAACTGATACCTTCAAAGTGCTCATTTTATACATGCCCTTTTACCATGGTGCTCTCCTTTTCCATGACCAGTCTCAAAAAAATTCCAACAATGTGCAATGTTTAATTTTTTATGAAGACGATATAAACAATAGAATGATCGTGAAGATTTGAACTGACCCACACACCCATCTGACCATATCCAATGTCGATTGAATCTGATTTTGTGTTCTTTCAATGAATCATAAAATTTATCAAAACAATGTTGTACATAATGTGTCTCTTGTGCTCGATCATCACTTATATAAAAGTGATATTCTTTAATAACATGTTGATTGTCGTTGGTGTTTTCTATGTTATCAAGACTCCATTGAGAATGCCTATATAGAATGTGGACAAATATCATGACTTGATCAGAATGATAATATTCACTCTATATTTCTTTTTGTGCAGTGAATGTGTAATTCTCTGCAAAATCAAATACAAACAAAATTGTTCATGGTGGAAACACTTCAAGGGATTATTTGAATTGTATATCTTTCCATCGAGCTCTATGTGAATGCTTGGTGTATTTATAGATTTCTTCCTCAAACTTCTTCAAAAAATCTATCACACATATTTTATCTACCTCCAAATCAATCCTTTTGGAAATAACATTTGAAGAATGTGGAGCTGTGTTGTTCATATATTCATATCTCTTCCAATTGACTCTTATATTAGAAAATGATTGATCATTCATATAAATATGATACTTTGAATGAAACAAACTTAGATTTCCACAACGATCACATTTCTTTCCACCAACACATTGGTTTTTGTAAAATAAATCATCATATTCTATTTCACATAGAATTTCAGATATAAAAACATGGAATGTGGAAGGAGGAGGTGAACCTGGCCATAAAGGTTTCCCAAAATCCAAAAAAGTGTCGTAATACAACTCAAATTCCACATGATAATGACACCAACAAGTGTCATGAACAATGATGGGGGTCTAACAAACCATGGTTTTTGTTGCACAAATGTATTGATGGAGATTTTAACTTCTTTGTGCTCTTCTTCAAACTTATTGAACAACTATATTTGTGTCAATGGAAATATAAGTTTTGGATGTTCTTCATATTGTTTTCGTGCTATTCTTCGTCGAAACACATCCCTTGTATGTGGTGAAACACGATATTCTTCCAACCAACAATTACAGGCCAACTCTTTAACATTTTTTGCAAGTTTATCTTTGTAGGGTTGTCTAGAAATCACTGTCCAACAAGCAAATTCATCATTTACATCTATTTGCAATCGAAATTTTCTATGTTTGTGCAATGTTTTTCTTGACGTTCCCATCGCTTTTTCCATGTGTCGTGTCAAACGATATTTTATATTGCTAGATGAAACAACTGTTGTTTGTATCGCTCTACATGCAACACAAACATCTTATTTTCAAGATTTTCCAAAAGCTTTTAATACACTAGTTATATTGTTAAAGACATTCTGTTTCACCTTTGTATCCTTTGTCAACTTTTGAATATCCAATAATGATGTAGCTTATTTTAACTTTCTTGACTTCATTAGACAAAGTAAAAGTTGATCTTGTACTGTTACTGATTCATCTTTGAAAAAAATATTATACATATTCTTAGTTCGATATCTTATATAATGCTTAGCTTTTTTTTCCCCAAATTTGTCAGTATCAACATTTTCTAATATTTCATCATCAATGTTGATAGATTCTCTTGCATATTTCAATTTAAAGTTTATATTAAAAAACATAACCCAAACACAAATTCACTAAATTATATATACTTGAGTGTTCATCTTGTATTATCTAAATTTATGTACATACCTATAGGTGATTTGTCTTCTGCTTCAATTTTGGTTTCAACGTCTTCTGCTTTAATTTCGGTTTCAACGCCTTCTGCTTCAATTTCAATTTCAATGTATTCTTTGACATAATGAGACAAATCTATTTATGTTTTTTGAAAACATCAAATTGTAATCACAATCAATTATATTATTTACAATATTTTAAATTTGAATTCTATACTTTGAATTATGTACTTTCTGAATATAGTCCCAATGTGTGTCGTGTGCTTGATCATCATATGTGCATGCATACTTGGTTGAACTTCTTCTTGTCGAAAATATCTATTGACATTATCATCGTTTCTTTCTTCAATATTTGCACGTTCTTGTTTCTTTCTCCAATAAATCTCTTTCCTTTGTTCGATTTGACGAGTATCATCTCGATTGCGATCAAATTTTMTCTTGCGCAAACTTTTGTTTCCCATGACTTTTATAGTTATTTGTAAAAGATATGTTCAACAAAGACTTCACCTTGAAAAAATGCTCAACATTTATCTTTCAACATATAAATTGTTATTCCAATAAAAAATTGAACAAACATCAATTACCTTATTTGACAAAAACCAAAAAGATGATTCGAAACTTTGTTTAGGTGCTATAGAAAACCATCATGTATCGATATCGATCCTCCGATTAAGCCTATGGAACAAAGGGAATAAATAAATAAAGAAACGATATCTGTCTGTCCATCCGATGAATTGTGTTAAATGTGTTCTGCTGAAAGCCTATTTATACAATTTAGCACGAAATGAAATGATATGACGTGTCTTTTCATTTTTTCCGACTGATAGAATTTTCTCAACATCCTTTCGACCAAAAGAAGGTTTTTTCGGCCAAAAACCTTGGAAACTGTTCAGTTTTGTCGGTTTCTGTTAGATTTTAATCTTTCGACCGAAATAATAGTTTTTCGGCCGAAAACATGAAATTGGGACTGAAAACAAAAACCATAGAATTTCCCCAAGCTTACCTGAACTTCAGAGGTTGCGGACTTTTGCAAATACTGAGAATTTGGTTTCGAAAATGACAGAAACATTTACAAAATTGAATCTACTTTCAATTCTTATATATTTTTTTCATTTTCTTTATTTTTATATAATTTTATTTAATTTAAAAAAAAAAAACACTACACAATATTTTTAGCAGACATTATGATTCAGTGAAATGAAATATCGATATCTCTAAAAATATAAAGTGAAAAATTTAGAAAAAAATATATTGATAATCCTTAAACAGTTCTTTTCAAAAGGGTATATTTAGATTTTAGTTTTAAGTAAAAATTAAGATAGATACAAGGTGTATAAAAACATGTGTTTAAAATATGCAACATTTTCATCTTGGTCAACTTAAGAAAATTCTAGAAATTATAATATTCATCCGTTAGATTCAAAATTATAGTTATAATAAAACAGAGTCTCTGAAGATTGTTGCAGTATATTTGATTTCTTAAAAACATAAGTTTAATAATAGATACATTGTTGTAGGAAAAAATAACTCATTATCATTCCTTTCATGTCTAAGGAACATACTGTTAAACAATTGTCAAATTGACATATCAAATTGTGATAGAAAAAAATTGAAAAATAATCATCGGAAATATAACAAAATTCTTCACAAGTTTTGTTTTTACTGTAAAGTGAAATTCTAAATAAAAAAAATACTTTTCTATGTTGAAAGTTGAAGAAATTGTGAAAATACAGTTTTTTGTTCTCATAAAACAAGCAAAAGTGTAACCCATCTTCATGATTTCACCCTAAGTACATTACATGATTGTACACGACCATATACATTAACCAATAGTATTACAAATATGTTTAATAACATACTGATTGAATGTATGGCGATAAAAAAGTGATAATTTTATCGTGTTATTCACATATTAAATTCTATGAAGGTATACATACCCTACCCCCTTTGGATTTGAACATGTGACCTACAAGGAAGAAACACATATCCTTAACCATTAAACACACTCATGTTCTTACACAATAATATTACATCTACTTACATATCTCATATCACATGTAAAATATGTTTAATAACATATTAATTAGATATGAAGAGATATAACAGAAATCAAAGAATTTCATTTATCTTCTTAAGTATAATTTTCCATTCAAAATCTAAAGAGATGCTCTCTGCCTAGATAAACAATCATTAAAAACATCGATGTTAATGTCGGTTTGGCTAAATTGAGAATGCTTACATCTTGCATACATCTACATTCACATCTATTGGCTCTGATGAGACTAATTGGTTTTTCGAATTTGCATGACAAACCATTGGATTCAATGTTTATAATGAAGGGAATAAAGTAGGGCGGTAGGAAACTAAGGCAAGAAAACCATCTAGGTGGTTATCTTAGATGACACTATTCGAATCCTTTATATAATGTAGATAACCAAAGTGAGATGGAGACATGGACCCACATTAAATAAGGTAATCACATGAATCGATGCATTCAATGGACATATTGATGGTATTTTAACTTTTTTGGAATTCAAATAGCATAAAAACACTTCTTGTTAGTTCGTTCCTATTTAGATACTTATTTCCTCTTTGTATAAAGTATAATCGAGGTTAGTTTAAGTTGAGATGATTCTTCTTAAACCAAAAATTGACTTGTTCATCCTTGGAGGAACCAAACAACCCTATTGAGTGGTTCAGCCTTGGAGGAACCAAACAACCCTATGGATACAATGACCAATCATTGCTCCATTCTTTAGGTTCTTGGTTCATCTTAATTACCAACATTGGAGATAAAAAATAGGAAAATTGCTAGTTCAAAATGGGATATGTAAAAAAGGGTTGGAGGAGCTAATTGACATGGGAAAATACTATGCATATTACATTAAAAAGAGTGAGCTTCACATTTACACCAAACCAAAACACTTTAATGTGCTAGTTATGGGTGAAACCAATAAGAAATTGTTCATGCTTATCCCTAACACATAAGCTTGTTGAGCTTGGTGGGGAAGGGCATCATATAAGTATGTTCTCTAGTTAAATTTTTTAGAAGATGGAAGCACCCATATACAACCACATTTGATAAGCCCTTGATATTAATATAAAGTAAACACACATGTACATGTACACATCTTTATGAATGGTAATTGCTCCAAGTGTGTATTGCTCTCTTTTTGTTCCTATTTTTGCTTCTTATACGACTTTCTTGATTGAATCATCCATATAAAAAATGGTGGTTAGATTAACTATTATAATTTACTGATAGTCAAACCCTATTTATGAGTTTTATTGAAGGGAGGATGAGACAAATTTGTAATATCCCCAAGGACGAGCCCCAGTTGTATTTATGAATTGTAACATGATTTGTAGGCTGGTGAGCCAAGCAATTATAAGATGATAGGATTAAGTGTTTATGAGGCCAGTGAGACTAGGTGTTAAAGTCCAAGAGCCTACTTTGTAGATGTAAATATTCATATTATTAATATAAAAACATTGCTGCGTGTAGAACAACCACAAAGAAAGAGTATGTGGGACTAAGCTCCACTAGGATGGGTAAGGGAGATGGGGTTGAGGGGCTGGAAATAGGGACTAAGGTTAAGAGATTAAGTCCAAGAATAATTTATTATTATTCTAAATGTTGATAGAAGGATATGATTACATCCTAGGTTCCCTTAGGAAGAGGGAATGACTTCCAAATGGAAAGGAATGAGCTTCATGAGCGACAAGTGTCAACTCAGGCACATGCAGTTTTAAGTGGGAATTCTTGTTATTTGGGGGACGAGGGGGGGGATCACAAAGGTGGGGGGACACACAGTTGGCTCTAACACTCTCACCATTCTTTCCATTCTCTGACCATTTAACCACCTTTATTCTGACAAGTTCACTCATGCACCGAGCAGGCACACAACCAACCATTCCTCCATGGTTGAACCTGTGGCCATCGTGGACCTCTGTAACTTGCACGCATTGGTATTTTTATAAACCGTACTCTTCCTTACCCTAGTTCTTTTGTTTCCTTTGACCCTACCTGGATGTCTTAGGAGCTGGATAGAAGAAGCAAGTTGTTAGGCCTGTGGTTTGCAAAGGCGGGTTGGCAGGCCCATAGATTGAAGAGGCAAGTTGTCAGGCCTGTGAAAAACTCTCTCCAGGTGAGAGAGTGTGTTGAGGAAGTGAATTCTCTTGGAGGGAGTCCAGTAGCAGCTACAAAGATTTGAGAGTTCCTGTCCAACTTGTTTTCTGGAACATGCATGTGGGGAATGAGAGTCTATGAGTAGTGGGTATAAGTGGCTCCTAAGAGAATCCTTCCTGTTGAACTGTGTGACATTCATGTTAGCCTTTCCAAGCCTAGGAAATCCCTTGCCTGGGTGGAGTTAAGTCCCATCTTGGGGGTGATCCACTCTTGAGAGTGATGAGAAATGTGGTCTAAGGCTGGGAGGTTCGTGGAAGGTCTGTACACAGTCAGTGGTCTTCAAAATCCAAAGATAAGTATCAATTCTATGTTTGATGATGTCTGTTATGTATGTGTGTGATTCTTGCAATGTTATGATGTGCTTTCATTTCTTGTAACATTTACAGTAAATTTCTCATGAGTTAGTATAGTAGTAGTATATTTTATTGCCTTTTATTTCATTAGAAATGCATGTAATATATATGTACTCTGGGATGAACAATTAACCTTCTATCAGAGCTTAGCAGTCTATTGGTGGCATTACATGGCCCGACCTGGGTGGCCGGGGCAACCACAAAAAAATGGTATTACAGTGAAATTTTGCGTGACATTGCTCGCTCCTATTGGTGGTTGGGGAAGTTACAAATTGGTATTAGAGACATGGTTTTAACACTGAGCCTGGATGGGCCATGTTAGTGGAAGATGAAGAAAAAGTTTTAGAAAAAAAATTGTTGTCGAAATGTACAAATTGAAGTTCAGAGCCCAGTTTTCGACACTGAGCCTAAATTAAGCCATATAAGTGGTTATGGAATCAAAATCTCAGAGAAAATTGTTGTTGATAAGGTCAAAATTTGAATTCAGAGAATTCTAGAGTGCTAAGAGAACATCGTGGCCATGTTTGGAAGCTTAGGAGGTATAACAGTTCAAGAAAGATAGCAAAGAAAAGAGATTGCAGTAACCGGGGGTTTGGAACCGCAAGTTTTGAAGTTGAGCCGTCAAATCTCATTGAGGGGAGATCGACGGTGGGGAGCGATTGTGGAGATCAGGAAGGATATTAAATAGAGATTCAATTGAGACCCCCCAATCCCTCAGGATTGTTGATCTTTCTCATTCAATAGATCAACGGTGGATATCGATCCCACTACGGACGAGCATCTTCGCATTGTGAAGATCAGGAAGGAAATTAAAGCGTGAGCAAGTTGAGTTCCCACAATTACTTCTGGTCGTTGATATTCACGGTTCATTAAAACATGATTGTCAATATTTCAAAGTGAGATAAGCACCCAAAGGTTAAGCTGAGGTCAAAACTCACAGTCACGTGTAGAGAAGACATAGAGAACTTTGTGTATTTCATGTCCATTGATCCAAGCAAAGAACACGTGTTGGCAAGTTAGCTTATTTGGGAATATGACATTCGAGAGAAACAAGGTGTGAATAGAGCACAAACTCCTGAAGTCTTGAAGTTTGGATTTGATCAGGAACATTCGTCGCAAGAGACATGTGTCAGAATATTGACTTGTTTGGGATTTCGACGTTTAGGAGAAACAAGGTATGCTAAGGTGAAACCTCATGAAGCTCGAAGTCCAAGAGTGACGTGGCCTACTGATGTCACTAGGGATGATGTGTGTTAGCAATATTTCTTGTCATGGGCTCGAGAGCATTCGGGTCTGCAAATTGCACGAAATGATCAAGCGTAGCGTAGGAAAATATTTGCTTTTCCAAGTAGCGGGTCAAGAAAGCGGGCAAAGTTTCGTCGGAATCATTCGAGATCGACGGATCTCGCGAAATCGGAAGTTCGCAAGGTGAAGGCCCAAACATTTGGTACTCCAAGTCGTGAAGGCGCGAGGAGCGAGAAGAGGACAACCGTTGGATCCGCACGTGGGATCGTGCATCAGAGTCTCGTAAGAAAATACCCAAGGAATTGGCCGTGAGGATCGTGAGTTTGTGAGGTTGTGAGATTTCGACCATTGGAGGATAGGTGGCCACAACAAAGCGGTGAAGTGGAATATAGGTGGCAGAAGCCCTTGGGATCTCGCTGTGAGAAGTCCCGAGGTTTCGGCATTAGGATTCACGAGTTGCGAAGTGCCGAGGTTCGTGTGAACGTGTGGCGGAGCATAAGGTGGGACCACATGGTCGACAGGTGGACTCATGTTCGCTGGAGATAAAGTTAGCATTCCGTTGAGCTCTCGCATCTCGGGGACTCACGAGGTAGGAGGGTGAAAGCTCAATGGGTCAACCGGCGAGGTTGCGAGGTCACAAGGACCTGGGTCCATAGTATTTTCGAGAAGATCTCAGCCGTCCATCTGAAGCGAACACCTGTCGCGCGATTGGGGCTCCTCGCCTTTTTCTCCCATTGTAACTTTAAAGAAGAAGGACTATCTCCTCCCCGCCGCGAGTTGTGAAGTCCCGAAGGCACCCAGAGCCTGGGCCCACTGTATGGTCGGGTGAAGTTGGGACTGTCAGATCTAAAGGGTGCATGGCGCCAGATTAAAGTCGTCTCGGTGGTTCACTCATCGCGATTTCAAGAAGCGAAGATTAACTCCTTCCATTCGCGAACGCCGAAAGCACGCTGGGGATAAGCGCGCGGTCATAGCCCACAGTCACTTGTGAAGAAAAGCTGTTCAGAAAGGGCCGAAGACGCCATACATGATTCGCAGGAGGAATTGTCGCGACCTCCAGTTGCCATCGGACCCGACCTCAATCCTGGTCTTCGCTTGGAGTAAATGAAAGCAAGAAGGGGTGGTTGAAACCTCTTTTTGTTCATTAATTGTGAAATATGGAGGGCCCGGTAAGCAGTCCGCTCAAGAGGGTCCTGCGTACCTTTTCTTGCAGAAAAGCCATGCCGATTTCTCGACTAGCTAGAGGAGGTCTGCACATGCTAAAACAACATTTACTGGCTCAACTACTCTTCCTGCAGGAGCCATGAATAGTTAAGGTGGCGTCTGATAGAGAAATCCCATCCGAATTTGGCTGAAGGGACATAGAACCTTGGGCAACGAGCACACCTATGTTAGGCAATTTTCCTCTGAGTATATAAACTCAGTCTTTGTAATTTGTAATATATCGATGGTTGAGCTGAGCTCCCGGTTGTAAAGTTTTAATGAAGCATTGTTGCTCTGGTTATGTATGAACTTTTGAGACTTCTTGCCTTATGAATGCCAGTTTCTTTCATGTCTTTGTTTACACTATGTTAGAGCAGCTCGAAATTGGAGGATCCAGTCGAGCTGTAGCTATCATAGGATGATGTTGTAATGGATCAATGTAATGGTTACGGAGCCTCTAGCCGGTTCCTGTGATTTCTTTAACACTGAATGACTTGGAATTGGAGGATCCAGTTGAGTCTTCTATTCAGTTTCTTGAATCCCTGAACTAGGAGGATCCTGTGTTCAGAGTTTTTCCCCTACAAATCGCTGCAAGCCTGTTGCCCAGAGTTGTTTGTTCATTTTCTCCTAAGCCTTCCACCTGCTCATCTTTTAATCAACCTACTGGCTAAAGTTAGGATTTCAGACCTCCTTGGTTCTTTACATACCAGACCCAGTCCCTGAGTTAGAATGATATCTTCGCGAGTCTTTATCTCCATTTGATCACCCTTTATAAACAAATTGTGACATTAAACTGATGGGTGTCGGGCTCTGCTCCTGCAAGCAATCCAGGAGTGACTTCCGACGCTAACATTTTTGGCGTCGTTGCCGGGGATGAAGTTGAATATTTTCCTCGGGATTAAATGACAATGATTAGCTGATTCTGAAGGTGCATCAGACATCAGAACTATTGAGATTGCTACTGTGCACCTGGCGACTCCATCGTGACGAATCCACTGGAGTGAACCCGCTATTTTAATTGTGGATTTCAGAGGCAGACACACGCGGTCTCATCCACAGCTACCTCTAGCTACACTTGAAGTTGATTTAGAAGCGGTGCGTAGAAAGGGAAAGAGCTCTGCAAAAGAGGTTCCCATCGCTGAAATAGGTAATACTCCCTCCCCTTCTGTGAGAACTCCTTTTTCTCCTCCTCAGTTTATTGATAGGCCTCCTTTAGAGGTTTCCCATTTCCTAAATTTTGGGAGTGTTCCTACTGAGTTTTTCCCTCCTGGTCTGGGACTAGAAGGAGAAACCCTTGTCACTCCCCTCTCCTTTGAAGTTGTTTATTGACGAAGATATATGACTGCAGAGGATTTTACCACTCTTGTACAAGGAGGAGCACCCGCTAACTTGAGCTCATCAACCTTCTCCTTAAATCCCATCTTGTTCCCCACTCCAATTAGAGGCTCATTCTCAGCAGTCCCTTCGCGAACTCCTTCTCCTCCAAGCTCTCCTCCTCCTAATATTCCTATGGCTGGTGCTAATCCCCCTTCGAATAGAATGGATGCCATAGTTGCTGCTAGGTATTTTCCTTTGGTATTATCTCAGCCCACGAATCCTTTCCATGCCGGGGATTACTTGAAATATATGCCCAAGTTCACCGGGGAAGGGGACATAACTGCGGAGGAACACCTGGCTACTTTTTACAGTTATGCAGACAACCTGAACATTGGAAATGAAGATGTCTTTATGAGGGTTTTTGTCCAGAGCCTGGATGGTGAGGTAAGGAAATGGTTCAGAGGATTACCTCTCGGATCTATTACAAGAATCGAAGCCCTGGATAATGCTTTCCTGAGGCAGTGGGGAGATAAGAAGGATTTCATGTATTATATGACTAAGTTCGGGTCTTTGAAGAAGATGGAAGGAGATTCTGTCTCTGAATTCTCCAAAAGATTCAATAAAATGTACAATAAGATTCCTGATGAAATAAAACCATCAGAAGCCTCGACCAAGATGTCCTATGCTAGTGCGTTCGGCCCCGATTTCTGTATTTTATTGAGAGAAAGAAGAGCCACATCCTTAGCCCAAATGCAAGACGCAGCCATAGAAGTGGAATCCAATGTATTAGTAGCCGATATATTGAGGAACGAGGCTGACACGGGTAGAAGAAAGGGAAAATCCGAAGTCTCGACTTCTGGCTCATCGGTGCCCCACCTTCAAGTAGATGAACTAACCAAGATGGTGAATTATCTGTCTACAGAGATAGAAAGAATGAAGGTAGAAAGGAGGAAAGCATACAAGGGCCCTTAGAGCACCGAAAACAAAGGAGGTTTTCGGAGTCCAAACCATATTGCTTCCCCGATGATGCAAAGAGACAGAGATGACCAAAAAATTCAGGCCCCTTTTCAAAACAATTTTGTGGCCGATGAGGAAGAAAGAGAAATAGACGAGCTTGATCTTGAAATCCACTGCTTAGAAGACACTCCTCCCTTTCCTCATCTCACTCAATTAGCATAGGAGGAGTCTCTCATGGACAGTCAGCTAAACGAACTGAGCAAGGGAGACAAGGCTACTGGTGGCCGAGGCAGGTACAACCTGAGGTCCGATAAGAAGACAATAACACCTGATATTCTTGAGTAGTCCACTAGAACAGAGAAGCCTACTAAAGAAGTAGTAGATGGTCACAAAGGTAAGAAGGCTCCACCCCTTTCTCCCATTGTCCACAATCATGTCCCCGAAATAAGAGAAATTCCAAAGATTACATCTTCTTTTAATTTAGAGCATGAGATTCAAAAGATCAGAATCCCTGTACCCCTCACTGAGCTAATCAAACATGATGAATTTAAAAAATGCTTCTCTGATCTTTTGCGGTCTGAAGCCACATCCCCTCCCACAGACTCCATAAACCTCCAAGATGAAAAGCCCGCAGTTATCCTAGGTCCCATGGTAGAAGACATAGATGATTCATCCCCTCCCTTCTACACCTCCCTAAACATACATGATAAAGTGCTGCACAATTGCTTGATGGATTCAGGGGCTTCTCACAATMTCATGCCTAAAACCGTCATGGAAGAATTGGGATTAGAAGTCACCCAAGCATATCATGATCTCTATTCTTTCGACTCCAGGAGAGTTCAGTGTCTTGGAGTTATTAAAGACCTGGTTGTGACCCTGTTTCAACTGCCCATGAAAAGTGTGGTCATGGATATCGTAGTAGCTGATGTCCCCCCCAAGTTCGGTATGCTATTGTAAAGATCTTGGATTAAAAGACTAGGGGGAACCCTGCAGATGGACCTCACATATGCTACTATCCTAGTGTTCGAAGGACAACATAGAAGACTATACAGGGAAGCCCAACTAGCCTACATAATCAGTGATGAAGCCAACCCAACCAATCATCCCATATTTGCCTTGGACACTGATTTAGGCTCAGTCTACTACAACTTACCCATGCCCCCGGGCCTCCTCTGAAACTCAGAAAGTAGCCCATTTCTTCCCATAAATTTCCTCCCTTCGTCACCCCAATTTGGAAAATGTTTTTTGATGGAGCCTGTTCTCGAGAAGGCGCTGGTGCTGGGGTGTTTTTTGTGTCACCCGCTCAGGAGACCTTCTCCCTGTCATATAAGCTGGAGTTCGAAACCATTAACAATGTGGCAGAGTATGAAGCTCTTATACTAGGATTAAGAGCCACAAGGGAAATGGGAATTCAGGAGGTAGCAACGTTCGGAGATACAAAGTTGGTAGTCCAGCAGATCAGAAGCGCTTATCAGGCCAAGCATCCTCGACTCAGGAGTTACAAGAATGAGGTATGGGATCTAATTGATAGTTTCTTCTTAGCATTTAACATTTCTTTCATCCCGAGAGATGAAAACACAGTGGCAAATTCCTTGGCTACATCTGCAAGCCTTTTCAAAGTACCCTTGCCGCCCAAACTTAGGTATGATGTAGAAGTAAAATACAAGCCCTCCATACCTGACAATGTTAAGCATTGGAAGGTGTTTGAGGATGATCTCAAGATCAAGAGATTCTTGGAGACTATCGAAGAATTTTAAGAGATGCATATCGACCAAGATTTCGTCTCTGAGGAAGGGTTTGATGGGGGTGAGTTGCTGAGTAAAATAGCAAATCACGACATTATTCAATTGCCTGGCAATCACATCCTAAGGGGACTAGTCCCATTGGAGAGATTGTTCGATGGGAATGATGTGGCAATAAAGGGAAGAGTTTTGGGTGATGATGCTGACACAGCCGAGTGCAACATTGGCACACCAGAAGATCCTAAGTTTGTCAAGCTATCAACGAGTTTGACCAAGGAGCAGAGGATTTAGTATACCGAGTTGCTGAGAGAGTTTTCTTATGTGTTTGCATGGACCTACAAAGACCTTAAGACTTATGACACATCTGTCATTGAGCACAAGATCCCACTGAAAGAAGGAGCTAAACCATTCAGGCAGAAGCTGAGGCAGATAAATCCCATGTTGCTACCTGTCATGGAGAAAGAAGTGAAGAAATTGTTAGATGCCCGAATCATTGTCCCATTGAGGTATTCTGAGTGGGTGGCCAATCTGATTCCAGTAAGAAAGAAAAGTGGGGAAATCAGACTCTGTGTTGATTTCAGGAATTTGAATAGAAGCTCAAAGAAAGACAATTATCCCCTGCCCAACATGGAACACATATTGCAGAAGGTCACTGGTGCATCTAGGATATCCATGATTGATGGTTTCTCTGGTTACAACCAGATATCAGTCATGCCTGGGGATAGAGAAAAGACAGCTTTCACCACTCCTTGGGGTACATTCATGTATGCCAAAATGCCTTTCGGATTGATGAATGCTGGAGCAATGTTTCAGCGAGCTATGGATATAGCGTTCATAGGGGAGAAGGATCAGTTTGTGGTAATCTATCTGGATGATATCACAGTCTTCTCCAAGACAGACAAGGAGCACTGCTTCCACTTGAGAAAGGTCTTCATGAAGTGTCGGAGGTATGGCTTATCCTTAAACCCCAAGAAATCCTTGTTTTCTATGAAGGAGGGGAAGCTGCTAGGCCATATAGTATCCACAGAGGGAGTAAGGATTGACCCTAGAAGGGTGGAAGCAATTCAGACCCTGTCACTTCCTAGATCTAAAAAAGAGGTTCAAGCATTTTTGGGGAAGATAAATTTTCTGAGGAGATTCATCTCAAATTTTGCCGAGCTGGTGAAACACATCACAACCATGCTTAGGAAGGGAAATGAAGTAAAGTGGACTGCTGAACCCAGGGAATCTTTTATTCAAATAAAGAAGGCATTGACTGAGGTGCTTGTGCTGATCAGTCTTGATTATTCTAAAGATTTCCTGATTTTTTCTTTTGCTTCCTGTGATACAGTAGCAACAGTCTTGTTGCTGAAAAATGAGCAAGGATGAGAGCAACCTATTGCCTTCTACAACAAGGCATTAAGAGATGCAGAACTCCGGTACGAGGCCATGGAAAAGCAGGCCTATGCCCTGGTGAAAGCTCTCAAATCTTTCAGAGTCTATGTCTTGCACTCAAATATCATTGCATATGTTCCTTCGGCCTCTGTGAAGGACATTCTTATACAGCCCGACATGGATAGGAGAAGAGGAATGTGGATCGCCAAGATCCTAGAGTTTGATTTGGAGATCAAGCCCACCAAGTTGATAAAGGGGCAGGGTTTAGCTAAGTTACTGGCCGAATCCAATTGCAAAACCTTGGGGATTAACTACATCAATGAGCAAGCTGAATCATCCAGTAAGGATTCTCAAAGTGACTTATCATTAGCAGCATTCCTCTGGTACAAAGATATCTTGTATTTTATGCAAGAATTGAGACCTCCCGATGGGATGGAAAAAGGCAAGGAAAGAGCTCTGAAGCTCAAGGCAGTAAGATATTGCCTCATTGACCAAACTTTGTATTGGAAGGACCCTTTAGGGGTATTTTTAAGGTGCTTGGACCCACAAGAAGCCTAGAAAGTTACGTTTGATTTCCACAGTGGTCTTTGTGGGGGTCATCATTTCTGGAAGACCACAAGCCATAAGATCCTCCGAGCTGGGTATTACTGGCCCACTTTATTCCCAGATGTCTGCAAAGAAATCAGAGCTTGCATCAAATGTTAGAATTTCTCAGGAAAGCAGCATGATGCAGGAGCATCACCAACACATCAAGCGAGCCAGCACATCGAGCGAAAGACAGCTGGATAAGCCAGCGCACATTTTGAAAATACTTGGAAATTTTTGCATGATATTAAATGGTTCATTTAAGAGACGATGCACTTGTATATTGTAATGGACTTTGAGAGGATAGGTCTCGTCCTTAGGTAGATGAGGCATTTAAGATAGTTAATGCTGGTAGATAGGAATTTAATTGTAGATTTGATAGTTTAGATTTCGAGAGGGAAAACGGGATATAGACACCCTCATTGTATCATTGTAACATATTGAGTAGGAGAGCAAGAAGAGAAAGCAGAGAACTATGTAGAGAACATCCATGTACAGATATTGAATTAATAGAAGAAAGCTTTGATTCAAATCCATGGTTATGTGTCTATTCTTTGTGTTGATGTTATTATGCTTTTGAATATTTGCATCCTGTCATACATTCGCTTTTATATGCTATGTATGTGATTTCATGATTGAATTGAAGTCTGAGAGGGTGAGTGAATGAGTTTCAATTGTTTCTCTAAGTAAGCCAGAGGATTCCTGCAAGGGGTGCAGTCGAATTGTCTGCAAGGAGTGCGTTGACAGAAGGGTTCACTTAGAGATAGCTTTGTTCTCATTTCCTCGAAGGTGCAGATAGGCACAGTGCCATGCAAGGAGTGCGCAGGCCAAGTGAAGTCTCAGAGTTGCGATTCTGAGCAAAGAATTGAAGACTGCTGCTGCAGGAGTGCACAGGGTTGAAAGACTTCAACACTTAGATGTTGTTGAGGATTTTCCGCAAGGAGTGCGCGCAAGAAGTTCCCAAAAGGACTTGAGAAGTTGAGAATAAGCTCAGGAGGAGTAGGCCTTCGAATTCGTCAGAGGATTGCACAAGATAAGTTGTGCTTGAAGCGTTCGAGCAAGTGCTGAAACTTGCGTACAGGTGGACAGGTCTTTGTGGAAGACGCTCTTGTTTCATTTCGCAGAATTATTAGGGGAGGAACGGACAGTTGAAATTCTCCGAGGAGAAATCGCGAGAATTCGAGGACCGTGGGATCTGACAGAGTTGGGAGGAAGATATTGCAGGTATCCCAAAGGGTGGAAAGATCAGGAAGGGTAGAGCATTGATAAAAGACGGCGAGGGTCGTTGAAATATTTGTGAGATCGCCTATCGGGATCTCGTAATAAAAGTATTGAAGAGTTGGTAACGGGAGTCGCGAAGTCGCGAGGTGAGACATCCCGACCATGACGAAAGTCGCATGGGCCACAGGAGTGAGTGCAAGGCAGGTGACGGAGATCGGAGATCTCGCGAGCTCGGGACTCTCAAGCCAAAGGTCTATAGATTGGAAGGTTCAAGTCGCGAGGCGTGAGATAGCGAAAGCGTGACAGGAGAATATCCGAGTCTTGTCACATCGGAATTCGGAAAGCGGAGAAATCAGTGTTGAAGGTCGCAAGTAGTGAAGGAGCGAGGGCGCGATGTCGCGAACGCACGATAAAGTTGTATCAGAGGTTTGGCGTCCCAGGCCTCGGGAGTCAAGGTAGGAGTCATTTGACCTCGCGAGTGGCGAAGTCGCGAGGGAGCGAGACCGTGAGTCTCGGCCTTTCGACGTCTCGTGTGTCAGGATTTGGAAAACCGAGCGCTTGGGGCCACGAGTGGCAAGATCGCGATAAGGCCAAAGTTCCGGCAAGGCAGGTGAAAGTCAGCGCTGACTGACACATCGGGTCTCGGGGATTAGAGAGCCTAGAAGCCGATAGTGAACTCGCAAAGCCGCGAAGTTTCGATCCTCCGAGTGCAGAAAAGGAGGATTGAACAAAGAGGAGATGTGGGTAAGGAATATTCCCGATAAGGGATCAGAAGAACCATTGATGTTCTTCGGGTTGAGAAGAAGAAGGTCCTGAGGGAGCGATCGCGCTCGAGGAGTGCGGTTGGCGTCAGAGTGGTATCAGAGCGGGATTGACTCTTTGTTTTCTATAGAAGAGAGAGAGAATTCACCATGCTGCCTAGAAGAAAGAGACAATCACCCAACCTAGAAGACAGGGAGGTGAGAAGAAGAGGCAGGATGACAGGGAATCCAGAGATGGAAAGGCAGATACGTGATCTTCGAGCGAGATTGGAAGATATGGAGGTAGCGCAGAGATGCACAACCAATGCAGGAGATCTGAGCGACTCCGAAGGTGAAGCTGAGGCTGAACCATAAGGAGAAGTTGCAGCTGAAGATGCAGCCAATGAGCAATTAATTAAAGATATCGCCCAGATGAGTTCAAAGACGAAAATAGACATTCCATCTTACGAAGGAAGTCTGGATGCAGAAGAGCTGTTGGATTGGATCAGGGCTCTTGATACCTACTTCGATTATGAGGATATCAAAGAGGATAAAAAGGTTAGGCATGTTGTCACAAAGTTGAAGGGACACGCAGCATTGTGGTGGGACGAGCTACAAGCAGATAGACATTCCAAAGGTAAGCAAAAGATCAAAAGCTGGGATCGAATGATTGCAAAGATGAAAGAAAAATTCATCCCAAGAGACTACCAAATAAATCTATTCATGAGAATGCAGAACCTGAGATAGAAACTGATGACAGTGAAAGAATACACTGAGGAATTCTATTGACTGAACATCAGAGCAGGTCATCGGGAGAGCGATGATGAGAAGGTATCCAGATACCTGAATGGTCTGAGATACGACATTCAGGATGAATTAAGCATGACAACCATTAGAACGGTGGAGGATGCTTACCAGATGGCTCTGAAAGCCGAGGAGAAGCTAAGCCGTAAACAAGGTCAGTGAGGGTGAGGCAGAAGTCATCCCAGAGGCAAGGCAGTTGCCTAGAAGAAATATCAGAAACCCAAGGAGGAGTGGAAGAAACCTCAGGGTAAAGTTGAGAGAGGTGGAACCTCATGGAGAGGACAGCAATATGCTGAGCAGAGAGGACAACATAATGAGCAGCGAGTTGATTATGTTGATGCAAACACTTTTCCTCGTACCAGAGGTAGGGGAAGAGGCCGAGGTGGAATCATCACGTGTGGAAAGGATGGACATAAAGAAGTTGATTGTCCAGACAGGAAAAAGAATTGAGGAGAGGCTCACATCGCTGAAGCACAGAGGCATGATGTTGAGAATGAAGACACATAAGGTGGAAGGTCGCTGATGATGCACAAAGTTCTCTTAACACCTGGGAAGGAGGTGGAGGACTCAGCTCAGAGGACCAGACTGTTTAGAACAGCTTGCAAGACCAAGGATTGGAAATGCAAGGTTATTGTTGACAGTGGCAGCACAGATAATCTCATTTCGACCGAGATGGTAGAGAAGTTGGAGCTGGAAACAACTGATCATCCAAGACCATACAAAGTTTCATGGTTACAGAAGGGTCATTGGGTGAGTGTCACTAAACAATGTTTAGTTGAATTCAAGATAGGTGGGTATAATGACAAGGTATTGTGTGATGTCATTCCCATGGATGTATGTCATTTATTGCTGGGTAGACCATGGCAATATGACAGAAATGTGGTTCATGATGGGAGGATGAACACATATACTTTGGAGAAGGATGGGAGGACACACAGGTTGCTTCCGATAAAGGATAAGGAAATGAAGCCGGAAGTAAGCAACACAATACTTCTCATGAGTGGGAAGGAGCTTCTTACAGAGATGGAGAAGAAAGAAGATCCAAAATTCTTTGTGGTCAGGAAACCAAGGATAGTTTTGACTAGCACAAGAGTGGATGATTTACCAGATGAGATTTAGGAACTGCTGGGAGAGTTCACTGACATCATCGTGGAAGAATTACCTCGTTCGTTGCCACCGATGAGGATTGTGAGTCATCACATCGACCTCATACCAGGAGCCAGTTTGCCGAATGAAGCTGCGTACAGGTTAATGCCGCAGGAAAATGAGGAGGTTAAGAAGCAGGTCCAGGAGTTATTGGACAAAGGATTGGTCAGGGAAAGCCTGAGTCCATGCGCTGTTCTGATAGTGCTTAGTCCGAAGAAGGATGGAGGTTGGAGAATGTGCATCGATTCAAGAGCGATCAACAAAATTACCATCAGGTACAGGTTTCCACTGCCAAGAATGGACGATTTGATGGATTGCCTAAGTGGGGCAAATTATTTTTCAAAGATAGATTTGAAGAGCGGATATCACCAGATTTGCATGAGGGAAGGTGATGAATGGAATACAACATTCAAGACAAATTAAGGTTTGTACGAATGGTTGGTCATGCCATTTGGTTTGACAAACACGCCGAGCACATTCATGAGACTGATGAATTAAGTCTTGAGGGAATTCATCGAAAAATTTGTGGTCGTATATATGGATGATATACTGATCTTTAGTAAGACAAGGGCTGAACACTTGAAAAATTTGGCCATTGTGATGAGGAAGCTACAGCAGGAGAAGTTGTTGATCAATATGAAGAAGTCCTCATTTATGAAGACAGAGCTCATTTACTTGGGTTTTGTTATTTCAGCAAATGAGTTGAAAATGGATCCGAGTAAGGTGGAAGTGATTAATAATCGGCCATCACCGAGAAATGTTTTCGAGGTGAGAAGTTTCCATGGTTTAGCTAGTTTCTACCGAAAGTTCATCAGGAATTTCAGTGGAATTAGCGCAGCAATGATGGACACAGTAAAGAAATGACATAAGTCTTTTCATTGGACAGTCGAGGCTGAGAAGAGCTTCAATCTATTGAAGCAGAAGACAATGGAACGACCAATGTTGGTGTTTCCAGACTTCAAGAAGACATTTCAGGTGAAGTGTGATGCAAGCGAATATGCCATAGGAGCGGCCTTGAGTCAGGAAGACAGGCCAGTTGCATATTTCAGTGAGAAGCTGGATGAAGCAAAGCTGAAATACTCCACGTACGATAAAGAGTTTTATGCCATTATACATGCATTGAAGAAGTGGAGGCATTATTTGATTCCGAAGGAATTTATCTTGTACAGTAATAATCATGAATTGCAGTTTGTGAGTCAACGGGATAATTTGAATTAGAAACATGCAAAATGGGTAGAGTATATGCAAAATTTCACGTTTGTTATCAAAAACATTTCAGGAACTACTAACAAAGTGGCTGATGCTTTGAGCAGGAAATGTTTGTTGCTGCAGGAGTTCCGAGTCAAAACTTTGGGTTTTGAAAATCTTAGGGACATGTATGCGGGAGATGCATATTTTGGAGAAGTGTATGAAGCAACTGAGAATCCAGTTCTCAGATATCGGAGCCCATGGATAGACTACATGATCCAGGAGGGATTGTTGTTTAGAGGAAATCAACTGTGTATTCCAAATTTCTCCATGAGGGAGAATTTGCTAAAGGAAAAGCACACTGGTGGATTGGCAGGGCACTTTGGCCACGACAAAACATTCACAAAGCTGAGCGAATCATATTTTTGGCCAGGCATGTGAGCAGATGTCAAAAGGTTTGTTGACAGGTGTCGAATTTGTCAACATTCGAAGGGAAGAAAGCAGAATGCAGGGCTTTATCATCCATTGCCCATACCAGAGAGGCCGTGGGAGGCGATCAACATGGATTTTGTATTGGGATTGCCGAGGACGCAGAGAGGTGTTGATTCCATCTTTGTGGTGGTAGACAAGTTTTCAAAGATGGCACATTTTATTCCATGCCAGAAGACCAGCGATGCGACCCACATCGCAAATTTTTTTTTCAAAGAAATTGTGCGACTTCATGGATTGCCGAGAAGCATAGTCTCGGACAGGGATATGAAATTCATAGGTCATTTTTGGAGGATGCTATGGAAGAAGCTAGGAACTAACTTGGCGTTTAGTTCATCTTATCATCCGCAGACGGATGGGAAAACAGAGGTGGTGAACAGAAGTCTAGGGGACTTGCTGAGGAGCTTGGTGACGGAGCACCACGGTAGTTGGGACAATATATTGCCACATGCAGAGTTCGCATACAACGATTAAGTGAATCGGAGTACAGGAAAAAGTCCATTTCAGGTTGTATATGGGATGAAGCCGAGAGGAGTTTCTGAACTGCGGGATTCAGAACAGACTTCTACTAGCAGTGCTAGTGCAGAGGAATTCGCTGAGGCGATGAAGGAACTTCACGGTAAGGTGAAGCAGAGACTGAAAGATTCAAATTAGGAATATAAGCGCAGAGAAGATCAACATTGGAGACAACTTCAGTTTGAAGTTGGTGATCTAGTTCTGGCACATCTGAGAAAGGAAAGGTTCCCGAGAGGAACATACAACAAGTTAAAGATGAAGAAAATTGGGCCATGCAGAGTCCTGAAGAAATTAGGAGAGAATGCTTATGAGATTGAGTTGCTGGATGGCATCAAAATATCTTCGATATTCAATGTGGCAGATTTATACCCATACAGGGCTAGAGAAGCAAAAACTACAATTGAGGAACCAGTGATCCAGTGGATGAAGCAGATGTCGGTAGCAGAAAAGCCACAGATGGAATGCATACTGGACAAGAGAGTGGGTAAAAATACCAGGATAAAAGAATACTATGAGTATCTGGTCAAGTGGAAGAATCACCCAGTGGAAGATGCTGGTTGGGAAAGCGAAGCAGAGATTCTAAGGCATGGACAGACCGTGCGGGAGCTCATGGACAGGAGCCCATGAAATTTTTCAAGCTGAGGAGTATGATGCAGGAGCATCACCAACACATCAAGAGAGCCAACACATCGAGCGGAAGACAGCTGGATAAGCCAACGCACATTTTGAAAATACTTGGAAATTGTTGCGTGATCTTAAATGGTTCATTTAAGATATGACGCACTTGTATATTGTAATGGAATTTGAGCAGATAGCTCTCGTCCTTAGGTAGATGAGGCATTTAAGATAGTTAATGCTGGTAGATAGGAATTTAATTGTAGATTTGATAGTTTAGAGTTCGAGAGGGAAAACGGGATATAGACACCCTCATTGTATCATTGTAACTTATTAAGCAGGAGAGCAAGAAGAGCAAGCAGAGAACTGTGTAGAGAACATCCATGTATAGATATTGAATTAATAGAAGAAAGCTTTGATTCAAATCCATGGTTATGTGTCTATTCTTTGTGTTGATGTTATTATACTTTTGAATATTTGCATCTTGTCATACATTTTCTTTTATATGCTGTGTATATGATTTCATGATTGAATTGAAGTCTGAGAAGTTGAGTGAATGAGTTTCAATTGTTTCTCTAAGTAAGCCAGAGGATTCCTGCAAGGGGTGTAGTCGAATTGTCCGCAAGGAGTGCGTTGACAGAAGGGTTCACTTAGAGATAGATTTGTTCTCATTTCCTCGAAGGTGCAGATAGGCACAGTGCCGTGCAAGGAGTGCGCAGGCAAAGTGAAGTCTCAAAGTTGCGATTCTGAGAAAATAATTGAAGACTGCTGCTGCGGGAGTGCGCAAGGTTGAAAGACTTCAACACTTAGACATTGTTGAAGATTTTCCACAAGGAGTGCGTGCAAGAAGTTCTCAAAAGGACTTGAGAAGTCGAGAATAAGCTCAAGATGAGTAGGCCTTTGAATTCGTTGGAGGACTGCACAAGAGAAGTTGCGCTTGAAGCATTCAAGCAAGTGCTGAAACTTGCATACAGGTGGACAGGTCTTTGTGGAAGACACTCTTGTTTCATTTCGCAGAATTATTAGGGGAAGAACGGACAGTCAGAATTCTCTGAGGAGAAATCATGAGAATCCGAGGATCGTGGGATCTGACAAAGTTGTGAGGAAGATAGTGCAGGTATCCCAAAGGGTGGAAATCTCAGGAAGGGTAGAGAGTTGATAAAAGACGACGGGGGTCGTTGAAATATTCGTGAGATCGCCTATCAGGATCTCGTAAGAAAAGTATCGAAGAGTTGGTAACGGGAGTCGCGAAGTCGCGAGGTGCGACATCCCGACCGTGACGAAAGTCGCGTGGGCCACAGGAGTGAGTGCAAGGCAGGTGGCGGAGATCGGAGATCTCACGAGCTCGGGACTTGCAAGCCAAAGGTCTATAGATTGGAAGGTTCAAGTCGCGAGGCACGAGATAGCGAAAGCGCGACAGGAGAATATCAGAGTCTCGTCACATCGGGATTCAGAAAGCAGAGAAATCAGTGTTGAAGGTCGCAAGTAGTGAAGGAGCGAGGGCGCGAAGTCGCGAACGCGCGATAAAGTTGTATCGGAGGTTCGGCGTCTCGGGCCTCGGGAGTCGAGGTAGGAGTCATTTGACCTCGCGAGTGGCGAAGTCGTGAGGGAGCGAGACCGCGAGTCTCGGCCTTTCGGTGTCTCATGTGTCGGGATTTGGAAAATCGAGCGCTTGGGGCCATGAGTGGCGAGATTGCGATAAGGACAAAGTCCTGACAAGGTAGGAGAAAGTCAGCGCTGACTAACACACCTTGTCTCGGGGATTCGAGAGCCTAGAAGCCAATAGTGAACTCGCGAAGCCGCAAAGTTCTGATCCTCCGAGTGCAGAAAAGGAGGATTGAGCAAAGAGGAGCTGTGGGTAAGGAAGATTCCCGATAAGGGATCAGAAGAACCATCGACGTTCTTCAGGTCGAGAAGAAGAAGGTCCTGAGGGAGCGATCACGCTCGAGGAGTGCGGTTGGCGTCACAGCAACTCAAATCTCTGCCATTAAATCCTGTAGTAGTCTCAGCACCCTTCCAGCAGTGGGGATTGGACTTTATCGGAGAAATTCATCCTCCCTCAAGTGGCCAGCACAGAAGGATTCTGACTGCAACAAACTATTTCACCAAGTGGATAGAAGCAGTTCCCACCAGAATCACTTCCCACAAAGTGATTATCAGTTTCCTAGAAGACATCATAGCCTGATTTGGTTGCCCCAGCAGAATTGTCACTGACAACACCACTCCCTTCAGGTATGAGCCTCTGGTCAAGTTTTGTGAGAAATTTGAGATTTCGCTGAGTCACTCTACCCCCTATTATCCTCAAGGAAATGGACTGGCAGAGTCTTCCAATAAAAGCCTGATCAAGCTCATCAAGAAATTACTGGAAGACAATAAAAGGGCCTGGGATTCTAGGCTCAAATTTTCCCTATGGGCTGACCGAGTGACAACCAAAAAATCCTCGGGCATCTCCCCTTACCAGCTTGTTTACGAAACTGAGACCATTTTCCCTACTCAGCTCGCCTTATCTGTGGAAAAATTCCTCCAGGACCTTGAAGGAGAGCCTAACCATATGGTTAGAAGGATTCATCAGATGGTGGAAGTGCAACAGATTAGAGAACAGATCATGAACAGGGCCTATGATCATCAGCAGAAGATCAAGCAGGCTTTTGACAGGAAGGGCAGAAAGAAAGAATTCGAGCAGGGTGATCTAGTGCTCAAATGGGATGCACCTAGGCAGGACAAGGGAAAGCACAGTAAGTTTGATGCCCTCTGGTTCATGCCTTTCAAGATCCTCGAAGTATTTTCGAACAACACTTATAGGTTACAGGATCTGGAAGGCGAAAAGTACAAAGTTTGATGTGAATTTTCAGTATATTTTAGTTCAAGTAGAGACACCATGGGCCCCAGTGGACACATGGCACTAGATCATGAAGTCCAGAGACTAGACACTCCAAAAACAAAAATAAAAAAAAATAATATATAAAAATAAAAAAATGGCTCGTGATGGAATGGGAGGAAGAAACCCTCGAAGTTCCATTACGCCGAAGTAAAGTGACACGATGACATCATCGAAGTGACATGGAAGTATGTAGAGACTCACAATTCAGGGGTTATGGGTTGTGAAAAGGTGGAATCATCCAAAGTATCAGAGCCCCAAAGCTCCGAAGTCTCAGAACCCTGAAGCCTAGAGTTCCATAACGCATATCAGTCATTGGATGCTGGGAGACATGGACTGTTGATCCACCCTACTTCGTGAGTTTTCCAATCTGACACTCTAAGATATTTGTTGTGATGTGCTTTGAAATCCGACAAGGCCCAGAGCCCGAAGTTTCAGAGCTCTGGATAACTGCCCAAATCATAAGCGCTGGGTCACAACCATGGTCACATGCAAACGAAGGGCTGAAGAAAAGGGGCTAGCACCCGAAATTTGTGGCAGAATAGAACTGGGATTAGAAAGTGAAGCCGAGGGGTTCTTGATCGACCAAGACCCATAGAAAATGGAATCTGATATTGTTTTCTTGAATCAGATTAGTTTATTCTGGAAAAAATTTAAAGTCTGATAGCCTAACAAAATTTCGGTTGACTGCACATTTTGCAGAGTTAATGATTTTAAGAACCGAACTGAATTTTTGCTTAGTGTAGAGAAATGGGCAAGTCATAGGGTGCTCACAATTCAGAAAATGAATTTAGAGGAATGGATTTCCATACAGGATTTGAAGGATCGAACTCCAATGGGCATGAAGAAGACATAGATAAGGAAGGAAACATGATGAAAATCATTGAAAAGTTGCAGAAATATGTCTAGACTCACCGAGCAGATAACAAAAATCTCATGAAATCTAGGGAACAATACGGATAATTCAACATAAAGTTGATACAAAGCTTGGAAAGAATAGAAAATAAATTGGATAAGAAGAGTGACTCCAGTAAATCAGGAAGTCACAGGTCCCTTGATGATCCAGATTTTTTTCAGCACGAAATGAGAGCGGAAATATAATAAAGAAATGTACATAGATATCTCATATATCCAATAATATAACATAAATGTATCAGATATGCAAACATAAACACATAGATACAGTAATACACAATTTTCTATTAATGAGAGAAAATGTACAAAGACTGTAAAAATACAGAGTGAAAGACTCGCTAGAATTGTGGCAGCTTATCTCTGAGAGGAGATGTGTTTGCTACCTGCATTCAAAAGAAGATGATTTTACAATGAGGCTCTAAAGTCCTTTTTATCATAAATAAAATACAAAACCCTAAACCTGGAAGATGAAAAGCCAATGATTTTGTGGACCTCGTTCTGGGTAGTTTGGTGTATCAACTTCCCAGGGGTGTAACTTTGGCATACGATCTCCTTTTGGGGCACATGATAGCTCATTGGAAAGGTATCATCAAGGAGATTCATTTAGGGGGCTCAATCAGAGCCTTTGGCCATCATTGAGAAGATATATCCCAAAAAAAATTCATTTAGGCCCTCAAAATGGCCTTGAAAGTTAAAAACTGCTAAAAATAGTAAATTACTAAAATTGCTAGAAAACTATTTTGAGCCAGTTGGAAAAGGTGGGTGGCCACCGATATCCATCTAGATCAATCCTCCCTCCTTAGGAAGCAATGGTATTCATTGCGTTGAGTTCCCAGTGGATAGGGAAAAGTGTTTGTTGAATCTGCATCTTGATGAGCTACTTTCCCTGTTGGAAAAGTTGCGCTGCTTAGCTTGTTGAAGGTTGTCACGAACATGTGGTTGGAAGGGTTGGACCATTTTAGCCAGTTTGGATACATGAGATTCCTGTGTGCAGAAGGAATATTTATACTTTGTTGCAATCTTGTCGACCTGCTTCTGTTGGATAGAAGGTGCTTGGGCCGGGGTTGTAGTGGTTGCAGTATCCTTCTGTTCACCTTTTGAATAGATTGTGAAGAAGCTAAATTTTGTAGTATGAGATACTACCTTGTGACACTGTTTAGGTGGAACAGTAGTCGAAACTACCTTTGGTATTCTGTAGAGATGACCCCCCAGAGAAACAATGAAACTACGGGGTTGAGACTCATAAAAAGCATGGTGCTTCCACACATATGGTTGGCCCAAGAGAACATCAAAGACATCGAGTGGGGAAAAATCACATAATACCTCATCCTTGAAGGGATGGATTTCATATGACAATCGACATTGTTGGATGACATGAAGATATTGTCCCTGGAGAAGCCACCTGATGTTGTATGGTTGCGGGTGTGGTGTTGCTGACAATCCCAACTGTTTGACAACCTCTGCTGAGATGAGGTTCTTCTGGCTTCCGCTATCAACAATAAAATGTAGTGGGGTCCCCTTCACCCACATATATGAATGAAAAATGAGCTCCCCCTCTTCAGGATCTGTTGGTTCTTCTGGTTGAATTGTTGTGATCGTGACAATAGTAGTGGGGTCTACGTCGATGATTTGTCTTTTACCAGTATTTTCAGAATCATATTTTGAATTAGGGTTTGGCTCCTTGTCTTTGATATCCACCACCAATGCCTGTTTTGAGTGACATACCTCAATGTTGTGTGAGGGGATTTTTTGGAAATCGCACCATTTTTCGGTGTCCTTCTTTTTCTTCTCGTGACCCTTCTTTTCATGTGCCTTGGACTAGTTTTCGGGAGACTGTTTATTAGGGCCGTCTTTATCATACTTTGGTTGTTGTAGATTTGCAGACCCAAACTCATGTTTTTTCTGGTGCTTAAATTTATCCTTGATTTAACAACATATCGATAAGAAACACCGAGTGATGAGATGTTTAGAAAATCCATTTCAATTTGGATGTATCTGTGTAGAGCCCCATAGTATTTCAGAACCAAATTTCATTTGGAGTCTTTGCTACCCAGATTGGTGCGCAAGGTATGGAAGGTATTGGTGAAATCTGGAACTTCTTTCCACTGTGTGGTCCATCTCATGTATTGGTCCTCATAGTTTCCAACAGGGTAATACTGTTCCATTACTGCATCCACAAAAATATACCAAGTGGTCTTGGCCCCATATATTCCAGACACCTTTGTGGAAATTTTCTCCCAGTAAGTTTCCCAGCAATGTTTGACATGGGGGAGAGATTTAAGGAGTGCGAAGGTGATCTTTTCCCTGTCAGAAAAATTATGAACAAAGAAATAACCTTCTAACAGATTTAACCATTTTGCTAGGGCATCTGCATCTATATGACCTTCAAATATGGGAATATCAAAATTAACCTGTACCTTGAAAGGAGAGGTGATTCCAAAGTGGCCATTTGATGAAGATTCGTCTGTTGCTATCAGTAGGCGTTGAAGGATGTGGGAAAAATTATCCATCATTTCGTCCCTCTATTGCGTGAGAGATTGCTCTAGCAACAGATTGATAGAATCGTCGGCTTCATTGTTTTATTTTCTTACGCCATGGAGGGTTTATTGGGCGTGTGAGAGAGATTTCCTTCAAGAGAGACAATACTGATACCCAACTTGCTATACTCAGACCTAGTCGGGGATATGCACTAAAAAAAACAATCAAGAGCAGCCTGGTCTGATACCACTGATCTAAATTATTTTCGGCATGAAATGAGAGAAAAGATATAATAAAGAAACGTACAGAGATATCTAAGATATCCAATAATATAATAGAAATGTATAAGATATGCAACCATAAACACAAAAATACAATAATACACAATTTTATATTAATGAGCTAAAATGTACAAAGGCTGTAAAAATACAGAGTGAAAGACTCGCTAGAATGGTGGCAGCTTATCTCTGAGAAGAGATTTTCCCACTACTCACATTCGAAAGAATATGATTTTACAATGAGGCTCTAAAGGCCTTTTTATCATAAAGAAAATTCAAAACCCTAACCCTGAAAGTTGAAAAGCCAATAGTTTTGTGGACCTTGTTTTGGGTAGTTTGGTGTATCAACTTCCCAGGGGCGTAACTTTGGCATACAATCTTCATTTAGGGTGAACAATAGCTCATTGGAAATTTATCACCGAGGAGATTCATTTAGGGAGGCTCAATCAGAGCCTTTAGATATAATTTAAAATCTCGATACTAAAAAACCTTCATTTAGGCCCTCAAAATGGCTCGAGAAGTTAAAAATTGCTAAAAATAGTAAATTACCAAAATTGCCAGAAAACTATTTTGAGCCAGTTGGAAAAGATTGTTGGCCACTGATGTCCACCTATCACTTGATGAGAAGAGAAAATCAAGGAGTTTTGGCAGATACCATCATCACTCCGAAGGGAAGTCCAAGAGGAGGGCTCACAGTAGTTCAAGCCCATCTCCTACTAGAAAGCTTAGGAAATCTAGAGTGGATGAACTGAAGGGTGAAATGAACAAGATTAAACCTCCTATGTTTTATGGAGAGAACCATAAGGAGGAATATGCCAAGACATGGCTTCTTGGCATGAGGAAATATTTCCAACTGTAGAATTACTCCTCTCATGCAGAAGGAAGAATTGCAATGTATCAACTGAAAGGAAAAGAATCCATGTGGTAGGAACAAATTGTACAAATACAACATATCAAAGGGAAGAATGTTACCTCGAGGGAATTCAAGAAACACTTTGAAAATAAATACTTAACTAAGAGATACTATGACAAAAAGATGAAAGAGTTTTTTGAACTCAAATTGGGCAGCATGACTATAGATGAATATGAAAGAAGATTCCTAGAGCTGTTGAAGTATGCCCCTTTCATAAAATATGAGACTATCAAAATCCAAATATATTTGAGTGGACTGCTATCTTTCCTTAGTGACAAGATCCAATATGATGATCCTAAAACTATGGAAGAAACCATAAGGAGAGAGAAATGCTTATATGATCATCATAAAGGAAATACTACTTTCCAAAGAGCTTTGGAAGACACGAAGAAGTTTAAGAGGGAACAAAGGAAAAAGGGGAACAAGCCACCATTTTTCAAGAATAATCCTCAAAGACATCCAGTGTTTAGAGAGCCCAGGATGGCTGAAGTAGGTGGGAAAAAGGCCAAGATATCCACCTATGCAATATTGGGGTTGTAAAGGGGACCACCAACATAGAGATTTCCCTCACAGAAGTGAAAAAGTGAGAGCTCTCCACATTGTTCAGAAAGAAGAAATAGTGAAGGACATGGGCAGTAGAATACCAAGGATCTATGTAGACCTGGACAACAAGAAAGATAAGTTTCAATCACACATGATCGAAGTTGAAGGTATGATCAATAACCACGTCTTTACTATTTTAATTGATTCAGGGGTTAGTCATAGTTATGTAGATCCCAAGTTAGTGGAAAGGTTTCAATTTCCAAGAAGCAAGCATGTGAAAACTTGGTTGGTACAACTGGATACAGGAGACAAGAGAAAGGTTGTTGATTTGGTTAAATCATGTCCAATGGGAATGAATGGACTGAGTACCAAGGCATATTTAAACATCTTTCCTTTGGGATCATATGACTTCCTGATTGGTATGGATTGGTTGGACCAACACCATGCCATACTAGATTTCCGTAACAAGAAATTTACTTTCCTGGATGAGGAAGGAAATCATAGAGCGGTCCAAGGAATTCCCAGGGCAGTTACTGTCAGATAAATTTCAGCAATGCAGCTGAAGAAATTCTATAGGAAAGGTTGTCAAATTTTTGTAGCCCATATGGAGGAAGCATCTAAGGATAAGGTACCAATTTTGGAGGAGAATGCAGTCCTGGAAGATTTTGAATAGGTGTTCAAGGAGGTGCCAGGACTACCTCCAAAGACATATATTTATTTCTCTATAATTTTGATGCCTGGAGCAGCCCCAGTGTCAAAGACTCCCTATAGAATGAGTACACCAGAGCTGAAGGAACTGCAAATGCAACTTGAAGAGCTTCTGAAGAAGGGGTATATACGCCCAAGTGTATCACCTTGGGGCACCCCAGTATTTTTTGTGAAGAATAAATATGGGACATTGAGATTGTGCATCGACTTCAGATAGTTGAATAAAGTAACTATAAAGAACAAGTATCCTTTGTCAAGGATTTATGATCTCTTTGATCAATTGAAGAATTATTAAAGAGTAAGATATCAACAAGATTGCCTTCAGGACAAGGTATGGTCATTATGAGTTCACAGTGGTGCCATTTGGGTTGTCAAATGAACCAATTGTTTTTATGTGCTTAATGAATGGTGTTTTTCGGGAATATTTAGACAAGTTTTTCATTGTCTTTTTTTGGATGACATTCTGGTATATTCCAAGTCGGAAGAAGAGCATGAACATCATTTGAGGATGGTGTTGCAAGTGCTAAGGGAGCATCAACTGTATTCCAAATTGAGCAAGTTCTCACTTTATCAAAACAAAATTCACTGTTTGGGGCATATCATATCTGAGGATGGGATAGCAGTGGACCCTAAAAAAATAGAATCCATTAGGAAATGGTTAGCACCAAATAATGTGACATAAGTCAGATCCTTCATGGGTCTATCTAGCTATTATAGAAGGTTCATTGCAGGGTTTTCAAGAATATCTCACCCCATCACTTCCTTGCAAAGGAAGGGGAAAAAATTTCAATGGACAGAAGAATGTGAAAGAAGCTTCCAACAATTGAAGTTATTGTTAACCAGTCCTCCAATTTTGAGGATTGTAGATCCAAATGAATACTTCATTTTATGCACAAATGCATGTAAACAAGGATTGGGTGGATCCCTCAGTCAAAATAAGTTTGTTGTATGTTATGAATCAAGGAAGTTAAAAGAGCATGAAAGGCTCTATTCCACTCATGATTTGGAGTTGACAACCATACTACATGCCTTGAAGAAGTGGAGTAAATACCTCATGGGAAAGAGGTTTGAGCTGAGGACAGACCATAATGGTTTGAGTTATTTGTTTTACGAACCTATCTTGAATGCTAAGAAGAGTATATGGTTGGAATTCTTCTATGAGTATGACTTTGATATCAAACACATTAAAGGAAAGGAGAAAAACGTGGTTGACACACTTAGCAGGAGAGTGCATGAACTGCATGCTACAACCATTAGCATGTATCATACGAATCTTAGATGCATAATTTATGAAGATGAAAATTCAGATTTGCAGTACATGGAATTGGTAAAAAAATTTCAACAAGGTAAAGTGTAGCAGAAGGTTGAGGATTATGAATTGAGAATTGATGGAATCCTTTAGTACATAAACATAGTCTATGTACCCAATTCTCTAGAATTAAGGAGTGCGATTTTAAAAGAGATGAATAATGTGCCTCATGCATGACATCCAGGATATCAAAAAACAATTTCAGCAGTCAAGAGCCAGTATTATTGGCCCGACATGAAGGAGGAGATTGTTGAATACATAAATAAATTCTTGTAATGTCAAAAGGTAAAGGTTGAGCATAGAAACCCAACTGGTTTACTAGATCCATTACCCATTCTTGAGTGGAAGTGGGAAGTGGTGACACTGGATTTCATCATAGGATTACCCAGAAAAAGCAAGCAACATGATTCCATCATGGTGGTGGTGGATAAGCTTACTAAATCTTCCCATTTTATTCCATTGAAGACTACTCACAAAGCAGATAATGTTGTTGATATCTATATGAGTGAAGTAGCATGATTGCATGTCATACCCAAGACAACTGTGTCTGATAGAGACCCAAAATTTACCTCAAAGTTTTGGATAGGGTTATTCAAGGGGTTCAGAATGAACCTAGACTTTAGCAAAACCTATCATCTTGAGTTTGATGGGAAAATAGAAAGGGTGAAACAAGTGATAGAAGACATGCTAAGGATGTATGTGATGGACAAACCATCTAAATGGGAGGATTATCTAGACTTGGTAGAATTTTCTTACAACAATGGGTATCAAGCATCACTAAATATGAGCCAGTTTGAAGCACTTTATGGCAGAAAATGTAACACACTAATAATTTGGGACAACCTAGCTAATAGAGAAATAATTGGGCCAAAGTTTCTCAAGGAAATGGAAGAGAAAATGTTGACGGTTAAGGAGAATAACTATTCATGCAAAGAATATAAAACATACCCAACAATAATCATATGACGCTTCAAAAGTAGGATTAAAATGATTCCTACTATGATCAACTAAAAACCTTCCACAAAGAAAATTATCCTTTGAAAAATGACCCTCATGATCATCCTCATAAACACAATCAGCTCTTGGCTCATAACTAGAAAAACAATTAGCTATATTTGTAAATTCACCTTGCTGGTATAGGTTATGAGCATATAAATCTACATTCTCATCAGTAAAAAAATCAATTTCAAGACCTAAAAAATAATTGAAATTTGAAAAATGATGCAAAAAGATGTCCCAAATCTGAATTCTATTCATAAGAATCCTCCTTTCCATATCCTTCTTCTAGTTGATCTGCATCCAAATCTAATTCATGCTTCTCATAAGCTTTAGTTTTTTCAATACTTTCATCCCAAAACTACTTTGACAACCTCCCACAAGCTCGAAAATTCTCCTCGGTCTCCTCAGCATTAATAAACATGTGTTCAAGAGATGAGGATTTCCTGTCTTTGAGATAAAGGAACAACTCAAGATGTTGAGCTAGCATATAATATACCATGGTAGTAGTTTCAGAAGGCCAGATATCCAAAGGCATATTGAAATAAAAATTATGGAACCTCTTGTTGAATGAAGAAAGGGCTTCATCCTTACCTCTTCTCATATTATTAAGTTCGATCGAATACTGATCAACATATTTGTTTTCACCCCAATATCTCAGGAATACACGATGAAAATCAATCCACGAACAAATATAACAAAACTTCATATTTCTAAACCATAAAGCAACATCCCTCACCAAGGATTTGTAAAATAACTTTAAGATAACATCCTCATGCATGATTTTGAAATTATCAACGAAATCCTCAAAATATTCCATGTTCTTAGCAACTACAATATGATCGTCTCCTTTAAACACATGAAGGTATTCAAAGAAAATGGGAGGGTAAGCATTTAGGATAGGAGGCAACTTAAGAGGTTTAATATTCTTAATTGAACTTCATAAGGCTAAACACAAAGGTCAACTGGCTGATTTCAAGGTTCAACAAGGACCTCAGAAGGTATATCAACTTTGTAATCCATAGGTTTTCAATATGAGTCAATTTCAGGAGAAATTGAAGCATAGACCTCAGTTTTTTCAATAGGTTCACATGATGGAATGAAATATGGGTCAATAGTGCATGAAGAGGATAAATCTTCATTACCTAGGATAGAATATGCATTTGTAAGCTTACAGTCATTTGAATAAACAAAGCAGAGGATGATCCTCTTTACATGCAAAGGGAAAGAAAGGAACAAGACGATAAAGAAGAACACAAGTTCATGGAGAAAGATAATGAGTTGATACCCTGTTTTTCCCTTCCGTGATTTCATTTTTTGTCAATAGTATTCTTCCTCCAGTGGAATCTTAGATTGTGGAGTTAATAGGTGAATGATATGCAATATGATATATGTTCACTTCTTATTCACCATCAAGAAGAAAATCTGATCGATGTCGTTCTTCGAGGGAAGATTACTTTGTTCCTTCTGTTCCCTATGTTATAACCCTAATTTTCACTAGACATGCTTACCTGGCATCAGGCCATCTCAGATTCCTTCTTTTCCTAAACACTACTGAACAACTCTTCTTAAAAACCCCTTTTATAAAGGCCCACGCACCTTGCTCCATTACTGCACGCGTGTACATGCTAGCTAACCCAAGACAACCCGCGTGTACCTACAAAAGAACAAAAAAAGGAAAGTTGTTGATGGAACACACAACTTTGGATAAGTTAACTAAATCTTTCGGCCATGCATGGCTGATCATTCGACCAAATACCTAGCTCCTTCTAACCTATAAAAGAAGGGGTACGGGTCCCATTTGAAAGGAGGAAAATCATAGTAAAGAAACTATGCCCGATTGAGCATTCCCTTTGTCCCAACCTTTAGCCATCCTTGTGAAAAGAGAAGTATAGATAAAAGTAGTTGGAAGACAGTGGAAGAAGATCCCAGGGCCAGGATCGAGGAGCAGTAGCCGACTTTATCATTGGAAGGTATCATTGTGAAGTTAATAAAAGAATTGTTTTTCCTGTCCCGCCATATGAGATTGTCATTATTTGAATATTGATTGCACGATTGATTAAATCTCTAACCCATTAGTTCATAGATCAAATGCATGAAGATTTCTTTGTTTTTATTTTGTGAATGTAGGTCAGCATTGGGAGGAGATTTTCAGTCAAAGAATGACCAAGCATGAAAAGGGATCGACATCAAACATGAAAAATAAGGTACGTCAACTTAATCTCTTGATCCTTGTATTTACATATGAGTAATGGGGGCTTAGGCATGGGATGATGGTAAGAAGTAAGAATCTTTAGATCATTTATGCATGCATGATAAAAACCCTTAGTGCTAGTCTGTAGGATGGATTTTCCACCCACAATAGAATTGGCGACCATACTGGGGATCTCTAGGGTTTTTGGGAATATTTTTTCTTGGGTATTTTTAAGAACTGGTTTATTCCTTGTTCTTAAAGTTTCTGCAAAAGTCTGAGCTAAAAGAGATTTTGGTCTTCCATACCAGTTATCTCTGTTTATTTGCTTGACTGCATTTTTTTTCGATACCCACAGAGGTACACGCGACCTGTATAAGGTCTGCACGCGTGTACCCATGCCCTACCTTCCCACAACCTGCGTGTACACGCTAGCTGAGGAAGTGTCAATCAGGTGTATGATTTTAGAAATTGTTTTTTAGAGAGGCAGTCATCCTCTCCCCTATCATAAATAATCCTTCTCATGGGTTTTCTAGAACTCATTCTAGTCTTTATTGTTTGCACTCTATAGCTTAGGATTCACCTCAGATTGGTTTGTTCTATGAAGTTTTCCTTGAATTGTTTTCTTTTTTTTGTCAAAGTAAGTGTCCGAGTCTTCAAGAAATTTTGGTTCTTAGTACCAGTAGTCTCTGCCTGGGCTTGATTGATTTTCCTTTCATTTTTTAGAGTTTCATAAGTACACATGGCCTATATAAGGTCTGCACGCATGTACACTCACCCTGACTTTACACAGATCGCGTGCACACGCTTGTTGTTGAATTGTCAGCAATGTGCCTGTGGAGAAATTTTTTGTTTAAGGTGAGGCAATCATCCTTTCCTTTGTCAAGAATTGTACCTCTCAGGTTTTTGGGTCTCTTTCATAGAGGTTAGTAACTTAGGTTTGATCACAACAATAGCTTTCTTTTTCATTAAGAAGTTTTTCCTCAAAATTTTCTTTTTATAGGGTTTTTAGACAAGTGTGAGAGTCTAGTTTTAATTTGCTTCTGTGCTATTTTTAAAGTGACTCTTTGCGATCTATGCTTAGGCCATAAGTTTTCTTGGTATTTACTTGTTGATATTTTTCCTTTTTTCTTTGTGAGCATTCAAATAAAAAAAAAACTTTTATTTCTTTGTTTGGTTAAATAGTGTTGGTTTGCATTAGTAACCAGGAAAAGTATTTTATTTCATAAGTTCTTGATGGTTTAATTAGACGATAAGTAGCTCGTAGTCGAGTGAAATCCTACTTTGAGTGTGTTGTTCAAAGATCTTAGAAATTTTTAGTTTGGAAAGTTGATTAATATTTGAGTCAAGAAGAAGTTGTTTTGTTTCCAGCTTTCTGTTTATTTTTGTTTCGTCTTTCAAACATCACTAGTTTCAATTTCATAACCTTTGACTTAAGACAAGCCATAAAAATTAACGTTAAATCTAAAATCAATTAGACTTTTTATGTTTGTAAGGTCAACCAACTTGTTTAGGGTTAGGGCCTTGAATTAGGTTGGAGAAGAAACTCTCCAAGGCCATTAAATCAAACATTGGATTCTGAGTTAGGGAGTGTCCAAGTCCAGTATCATGAAAGTTATCCAGGACCCCCCTCTAACACAGGGGATAAACACAAGGTTGCATGTAGAAAGGTAGCAGAGATAACCCCTCCAAAGCTAGACCAATCGTAGTTGAGAACACATATAGAGGGCTTGTCTTGGGATTCCGTCGATTGCATTTGCCATTGACCTTCGTGGGTCTCAAATCCGTTCAAGGTCCTCAGTCGTCTTACAGACCACTTTCTTTTGATACCCTAGATAGGTTTTGGGATCGATACCTTGCTCATTGTGGTCTACCCGACTGTCGACTGTACCCGCCTAGTGACTATTCGCGCGTTGGCAACCTAGTTGCCTATATTTTTTAGGGACATACACAAGTGACTGCAGGGGTATACCGTGGCACCTAGGACAGAAATCGGGCCATTATTTTTAAAGTATACCTGGAGGGTGCTTCCATGTTCGAGTTTCACTTGCACCAGTAAGTTGCTCTAGTGTTGGTTGTTGTAACTGTTCTTCCAACTAGTTTAGTGTTTGCTTTTTTTATCCTTAAGAACCTTTTTTAGTTTGTTTTGTTTTTGAACAAATAAAAATCCCTAGCATGTATTTTATCTTCTCACATAGTGGAGGATCACGAGCTTCACCAGTCACGAAGGCTTCTTGGCCTACCACCGGTTATATTGGAGCCACCCTCGCCACCTCTAAGGCGAAAGCTAGATCAACAGGGGTCTTTTGAAGCGATCAGGTCACTGAAAATCACACCTGACCAACCTATTTTAAAGGAACTTTTGACACCTTTAAAGCAGACGGTAATGGAGGAAAATCATGTCTCTTCTTCTGGGAATCCTGATATTCCCTTCACGGTTGTCATCACAGGGGGTGTTCCACCTCCTATCCCACCATTGCCAGTCTGAGCCACCATAGTCTCGACTGCCTCTACCTCGAGTAGTGGCCCGAACCCATATTTGGAGACAACTACTGCTCCTTTCACACAGAGTGAGATAGGCCCTCCATTCTCATATGGGATTCCTAGCTGA
This sequence comes from Picea engelmannii, assembly GCA_009831015.1. NCBI lineage: Eukaryota > Viridiplantae > Streptophyta > Pinopsida > Pinales > Pinaceae > Picea > Picea engelmannii. Next base: position 691,362 of record ML780113.1, read on the forward strand.
GGTACAAGTCATGTACTATTCTATTCCACTTTGCAGACTTTAGGTCTGGGGGCAGGGAGCTCTAACACTCCTCTATAAGGACCCATGGGGGGCACTTCAGCTCCTTTTAACACTTTTCCTTATGGGGGAGGTCATATACCTCCTTATTCTCCTTCACTCGGCGGTACCCACCAGGAATTCGTCGAGCCAAACACACACTATAGTTCAATTGGAGTAGGGATTCAAGGACCACCTTCTCATAATATGCTGGTAGGGTTGACACCGTTTTCTTTGTTCAGTGGATTTGGTAACAACACTTTCTCGTCAGATTCTTTCTCGACTGGGGTCAACCCCAATTATGACCAACCTAATCCTATGCAGGGTACTATTCTTGCACAGGGGGAAAACCCAGGACCTTCTTCCACATCAGGACCTTGGAATTCTTGGCAAGGATCAATTCTCTCATCAGAAATGTTGATCTGGGGAAATTCTTTCCATAACAAATGGAACCCCGGACAAGGTGCTATGCCTATGCCCATGGGATCGACATGGGGAAACCCTTCCCAAAGTCCTTCGAATGTAATGCATGCCCAACCATCTATGTCCTATTTTGGGAATCAGCCGATGATGTCTCCTCACACGCAGAATCCGCATGTTGGTCATGGCCATGGTTTTTACCAGAACCCCAGCCAACAACCCAACTTTTCCTGGCAACCTGGTGCCAGTCAAACTCCAGTCCCATTTTTCCATGGTTATCATCAATAATAACCAAAAATACCTTTCTTGGCAACTTTCCATTTGCCAGACTTGACAAGATTGTTGAATGACCCCATCTGTCATGATCCACGTTGGCCTACCATGCCAACCAAATTTCCTTCGGACATACCAAAGTTCGAGGCCAAGCCTAACGAAGATCCAGGGGATCATGTGACCACCTTCCATCTTAGGTGCTCATCTAATTCATTGAAATATGACTCCGTACAATTTCGATTATTTCAATGCACTCTCATCGGGAGTGCCGCAAAATGGTACATCGAGCTCAACTAATCGATATATTCTTCCTTTGGAGAATTGGAAATGGAATTCCTAAACCATTTCCAATTAACTGTGAGATATGACACCGACACATAATTGCTGGCCAATTTTGAACAGACAAAAGATGACCATATCTCTGACCACATCCGAGAGTGGAGACGTCGGAAGAGTTTAATTAAGGTACTAGTCCCACCAACATTCCTGCTCAAGTGGTTCCTTAAGTCTTTGGTCCCATAGCTATCCCAAGACATCACAACGTCGAGAGTGTTTTCCGAAGAAGATGCCATCATGAGAGCTCAACAACTTGAGCTAATTTATTCTCAGTCTGGTTTACTGTACGAGGTTTTGATTGATGCACCACAATCCATACTTGATAAAACCAGATAGAGAGCTAGACCACATGCTGATGGTATTGTAGGTTCAGCACAAACCAATCCCGCTGAACAAATGCCAAAACAAATGCAACAATTGTTTATAAAACATACAATGACCAGCCAAACTACTGTTTCAGCTGCTCCCCCTACCCAAACCTCGGATGTACACACAGTGCAATTGATGAATCCAAAGGCCACCCAACAGCCTGATGGAAAGAAAAAACAATGAAAGAAGGGTAAGGGGGATAAGAAACTCACTAATAATGCTGCCAGGGGCAATACTAAGAGACAAAAGGTGAGGTATCTATGTAACCTGTGCGTGGAATACCACCCGACCCACTAGTGTCCTCAGCTTACAAAGGCCCAAAAGTTTGTGACACAGCAATAGCCTGTTGTGTTAATGAATCCTTTCCAACATGGGAAAAACCTAACCCAAGCCTCTACAAGCGCGGAAGGGGGTAGTTTAGGACCCTCTTCATCTTCGAACAACCCTGCATCGACAAATGTGTATATGATGAAAGGTGATGCTTTTATATCGACTAGAGCACATGACTATAGTAAGCCAAGCACCTCTGAGAAAGGAAAAGAAGCTGAAATCCCATCTCTTCCTCTCCAGATCGAGAAGACTTTGGGAAAAACAATCACACACATCCCAAAAGGTGCATTCAAGAAAGCTTCTCACAACCCAAATGCAAGGGCCACCCATAACTATTCTGTGGTGGAGGATTTATCTCAAACCCCTTGTGCGATGTCCGCTTTGGAGGTCCTCCAGAGTTGCCCTTCCCAGAGGAAAGATTTGTTAGCAGCTTTAGGATCCACTGAGACTTTTAATCTAGGTACAATCATGCTAGATACAATTGACTTAAAAACTCATTTCCCTTACCCCGTAGAATTTCAAATAGTAGTGGCTTACCCCACGAAATTTTTTATGTGGAATGTTTTCTGCATAGTGGTTGATGAGGGCACCTCAACATGCGTCATGTCATTGGCGTGTTGGAATGCCATTGGCTAACCCGTTTTTTCTCTGTCACCTACTCTTCTTACCTCTTTCGATGGTCATTCATTTTGACCACATGGCATCATCCCCTCTTTCCCCATGTAGTTAGGAGGGAAAACCGTGTGCGTCGAGGTAGAAGTATTCGATGCATCCCTCGACTACAATCTCTTGTTAGGTAGGAGTTGGACTTATGCCATGCAAGCAATGGTTGCTACGGTTTTCTGGGTCTTATTGTTTCCACATGAGGGCCAGATTGTGACTATTGATCAATTTTCCTTCTCTAGACCTGACCCTTCATTGGGGGAATCCACGGTCCCGATGATTGATAATCCCCAATCAGGCATCGTCAACATAGGGGTTGGTTTGTGACCATCTTTGATGGGTACCTTCGATTACCCGCCCCCTCAAGGTGATGCCAAGTTCATATCAGACCACCATAAGGTTGAGATTTTGTAAGTTTCAGTGTTTCACACGACTTACTTCAACGATCCATGGATTCTTCCTTCCCCTTCGGCCACAATGGAAGGGACAGGGCACAATGGTATGTCCATGCCCTTGTTCGCGATAGAGGTAGCATACTTTTTAGTTCAGCAAGCTTCAGCCGACACAGATATGACTCCTGCACATGAGTTAGATCTGATCCCAGAGCCTATTTGGGATGAGGGTTCCCTCGCTGGTACCGATTCATTAGACTTAGTCTTGCCCTCAGACGAAGCAATCATTGAAGCAATGACTAGTCCGAACAAACCCTGGGATGATCTCCATCACCGATCATACTTCCTCCCAGAGTTAAGCAGAATCGAAGCAGGGGAATTCACCTTGACTATGACTGGAGAAAGGTCTTGTCCTATCAATCCCTTGGCTACACATGAGGTTTATGCCGAGGGAAATATGGAAACTATCGCTGAAACTATACCGATTAATATCTCCAGAACCCCTGGCGTCATGGATAATGTTTTCATTGGAGCTGACTGTTCCCTTGAAGAGATTCAAATCTACACAGACTTATTTAAATAATTCCATGACGTTTTTGCTTGCTCTTATGAGGAAATGCCAGGCATTGATCCAAAAATAGTTGAACATGAAATCACAACTTATACGGATGCCAAGTCAGTTTGGAAGAAGCTTTGTCCAGTTAATCCCAGGAAAGAAACAACCATTAAGGTTGAAGTCGAGAAAATTCTCAAAGCCGATTTTATCTATCCTATCCATTTGACCCAATGGGTGTCAAATCCTGTGTCGGTCAACAAGAAACAGGGCACGATTCGCGTATGTATGGACTTCCGTGATTTTTTGAACAAGGCCTGTTCAAAAGATAATTTTCCCACACCATTCATTGACTAGATAATTGATGAATGTGTAGGTTGCGAGGCCTTTTCTTTCATGGATGGTTTTTCAAGATATAATCAGATACAAATCAAACTCGAAGACCAACACAAAACTGAATTCATTTGTCCATGGGGTACATTTTCCTATCATAAGATGACTTTTAGTCTTAAAAATGCTGGAGCTACCTTCCAATGGAACATGTATTTTGATTTCCATGATCTCAAGCATATAATCAAGGCCTATTTAGATGATTTAGCATCTCGATCTCGCAAGAGAACGGATCATCCCACACACCTCTGACTTATCTTTGAGCGATGTCGCTACTTCCATATTCGCTTAAATCCAAACAAATGCACCTTTTGCGTAACATCAGGACATTTTTTAGGTTTCATAGTGTCAACAACAGGGATCATGGTCGATCCTTTGAAGGTTGAGGCAATAGTTCAGTTGCCTCCCCCATGCACAATCCTTCAACTTCAGAGTCTACAGGGCAAGGCGAACTTTTTGAGGCGTTTCATTGCCAACTATGCGGAGATCATGAAGGGCTTTATGCGATTATGGAAGAAAGACGTTCCTTTTCATTGGGACGATGCCGCTCAATGCTCCTTCAAAGCACTGAAACATGCCCTCACAGCTTCCCCTCTGCTTCGGCCACCCAACTATAAAAAATATTTCTTATTATACTTGGCTACAACAGAGTCAACCATCAACATGGTCTTAGTTCAGGAAGATGATTTGCTCTCAGAATATGTGATCTATTACCTGAGTTGAGACCTTGTCAGACTGGAACTCAATTACTCTCATATCGAAAAACTTGCATTGGCAGCAGTCCATGCTATTCAATGGTTCTGTCATTATGTTCTATTTCGCAAGACCACTGTCATTGCCATTGTGAATTTGTTTCAATACGTGTTGACACGACAGGTAATAGGTGGAAAGATCAGTAGATGGATAGTCATCCTCCAGGAATTTGACTTAGATTTCATTTCGGCAAAATCCAAAAAGTCACTGGTCTTTGCAGAACTTATTTCAGAACTTCCGTTCGAGTCAAGTGATGTTGTGCTCAAAGAATCACCTATTCGAGGATATATGTTTTTGATATTATCTTTGGACACCTAGTATGGAGATATTCTAGTCTATATCCTGGGTTTGAAGTGCCCCACCTCTGCTTCTCGTGATGAACGTCGCCATATATGCCATCATGCCAAGAATTATCTCAACCTCGAGGACACTCTCTATCATCGAGGGGTAGATTGCGTTCTTTGCTGATGCATCACTCATGAAGAAGCGAAACTTGTGCTTAAGGATTTCCATACTGGAGCATGTGGCGGTCATTTTTCTGGGTTGGCAACAACCCAAAAGATTTTACAAGCTGATTACTTCTGGCCAACACTAATCAAAGATTGTATTGAACTGATCAAGAAGTGTCACCCATGTCAGATATTTTCTCGAAAGATGAGGGCACATCTAACTCGCATGTTTCCTGTTATCATAGTTTGTCCCTTCACCAAGTGGGGAATTGATTACACTACATGCAGCCCTCCTTCAGCAAGGGGGCACCGTTATATCATTGTAGCTGTAGACTACTTTACGAAGTGGGTCGAATCTATGTCAACGTTTAAAGATGATGGAGAGACTGCAACTCTCTTTTTGTTCAACCAGATAATCACAAGGTTTGACGTCCCGAGAGAGATATTCACTGACCATGGTAGTCACTTTCAGAACCAAATAATGACTGAATTAACATCAAAGCTTGGATTGTGGTAGAACATTTGTCACCCTACTACCCCCAAGAAAATGGTCAGGTGGAAGCTGTAAATAAATCTCTTAAGACCATCCTACAACGAATGATAAAATCGGTGTTATTGGATAAATCCATGAGTGTGGATACAAACTGATCTCCCTAGATCCACCTGGATCTAGAACAAAGCAAGACAGAATGATACTCTTTCCCTGGATTTTAACTATTGAATATACTAGAAGATACGATCAAAGAACATACCTTATGATCGCTTCCTTTGGTCTTTGTTGCTCCTGCTTCGCTCCAATGCTCTCGTATAGTCAAGATCAAAAAAATACAAACCAATCGAAGTGAAGAAAGCACAATCTATTCAACATTTAATCTATGTATATGATCAAGGAGTTATAAAATAAAGTGGAACTAACTTTATGGGAAAGGGACACATTACTGTATTATATTGATGGAAAGTAAAGATTACAACCTGAGCCTTGATGTTGCAAACTTCCTTTCAATGGCCCTTAGCTTTGACACACACACTTGCTCACTTGCATGAAGAAGATCAACCACCTTTGATAAACTTGCTGGAGTTCTCTAGCTGTTGTAGCTTCAGTCCTTCACACAGTCCTTCATTAATTCTCCAATAAATCTCTTGCTTGTTTGCTTCTAACCTTTTCCATGAGAATCCCCTCAATATATAAGAGAGAATGAATTAGTTACTTGGATAGGAATGATCCCAAAATATCAGGAAATCCAGTACTTAGATAACCATTCGAATGTCATCTCATCCTTCTAGAAGCTTCAAGAATTCATCTTTTTCCCTTCTTTAGAAAGAGTTCGCACCCTAGTAGTTAGACACAGTGCGAACTTCTCGCACCCTAGCTTAATTCAGCCTGCGAGAATCATGCATTCTCGCAGGCAAATGTATTGGCAGCCTATGAACCTTCCTTAAAAATGTGATTTCTGGATAGAGATGAAGGTAACTTTTCTCAGGAGAAAGTTCTAATGAAGATCCTGAGTACACCATCATCAATACATCATCATGACGAACAAAATTATGGGTAACAGAATGCCCCCCAAAGTATGAGGTTGGAACTAGTGACAGTCGATAGACTTTGTAAGCTACATGTGTGTGTCGAGAACCAAGAGCACATCTAATCAAAAACCTACAAACACCCAAGCATCTGCAGAATATCATATATACCAATTCTGAGGTAGGGATTCCCATACTCAGATCATAGACTGATGACATCATAAACAAAGGTCATGGCCACCAATCATACACTGTGGATCCATGCCGTCAAAATATAGCATAGCCACCTGAATACACTGTGGATCTATGTGAGAAATTTCAAATCAAGACGACATAGCCATGAAACATACATAGTGGATCTATGTGTCGCAAATTATACATACTCCATCTCGACCTGGATCACAAAGATAATATCCAGGGTCTTCAATCTCGTCGCCCAAAGTATGAATCTAACCATGTGATTACATGTGTTGAAGTCGAACATGGTAGAAACCGCTTGATTACTAGTCAATGATGTAACCGTTAACAAGTGTGAGGGAAATCACCATTAATGTCAATGACTCCCAAGGTACCAAATTAAAATACATCGAGTGTGAATAAATGAGTTGATGTCGAACATTCGAAGGAATCTTTCGATCAGGGGTCAATAATGTAAACCCACTGTCAAAAGCGAGGAAACTTGCCATTGAGGCATGCAAGCTCCAAGGTACTAAATAATTTATAAGTCTTGATTATGGATAATGAGCTGAAGTCGATGGAACAAAAATCGTCATAGGAGGGCCTTGATGTATCCCCCATCAATGACACGAAATGAGTAACAGAGTTTGAAGGTGAAACAAAGCATGTTGCAAATTGGACTAGACACAGGGAAGGCCGACACAGAGAGAATGGATAACTGTATATGGCCGACTCAATATAGGTTTCAGATGGACTTCTCTTGAACATATGAACGACACGACCAATGATTTGGCAGCATTGACTCAAAGATGACACAGGGAATGACCTTGTAGCAAATCGAATGAGAGACAAATGGATTTCCCAAACCGACTTCAAATGATGAATAGGGGGTGTCATGTTCAAGAGCGACACTTACTGCCAATCAATACGAAGATGAAACATATCCCTTTCCCAAATTTTCCCCCACCATTTCTGTCAAGTACCTCTTTATTTTTACGCAAGCTTGAAGAGGATCACATATGCTTGTTGATATAAGCTCATCCTTCGGACGAGTCCCTCAGAGTATGTTTAACGAACCCTAAGAAGGAGTGGTTCGGTCCCATCACGGGTCTGTAAATGTTTATTTAACGAGTCCAGAGATAGAAAACTCGAAGGTTTTTCAAGATTATAGAGTTTGGAAAAACACTTAAAAGAGAACTCTATCGAGCACTTAGAATACTTTATTGAGCGTGAAAATAGCAAGGTCTCTTGGCAATCTTTTCATGTTTAGAGAGTCTGAAAAGAGCTTAAAGAGGACTCTAGGGGGGTTCCTTTTTCGTATAACCTTGTTGAGCCCGAAAAAGTGATAAAACTATGCTCGATCACGTTCTCTTGTATTTACGAGCATAAGAACGGACAAAAACGATGCTCGAGGTTTTATCTAAAAACCATAAAAAACAATCAAAATCACACCATAACGGAGAAAAATATGTCCATACCCTTGTATGTAATCATTAATGTCATCACACCTGCAAGTCATTACACTCATCTTGATATTAGTGATTAGGGTTTGGTTAATAAATAAGCATAAAAAACCCAAAATGACATAGTAAAAAGTAAATTAAATGAGTAAATAACCATTTTTACCATATCATTTCATATTTTCACTATTGAGCTCCAAAACCCCCTTTTACCCTCTGAATTTGGCATCGATTTTTGGGAGCTACAAGAGATCATTTGACGAGCCGTCTGTAGCATTACGGTAAGCTCTTCATACTTGACATTTTCATGGTTTAAATTTTTGATTTCATTGGTTAGTTTTTCATTTTCAAGTGGTTTTTTGAACACTACATGCGTGTAGGAATTCTTGCAGGCTACCCATACGGGGCCTATGAGAATGATGCTTTCTCGCAGGTAAGCCTTGAGCCACCTGCGAGGTGTTCGCACTGTGCTAATGGGGCACCTGCGAGAACCACAAACTTCAATTTTTTTTTAAATATTTAACCAATGAAAAATATCTAGATCATGAACAAAATCATTAATCCTCCTTTTATGTTCCTTGTCCAGGTATTTGACCAGCAATCATGGTGCTTGAGTGGAGGGAACGAGAACATGAGGAGGATAATGCAAATTCCTATAATCATCCTCCCAACATAGCTACATTAAGAGATTGTGGGCTCTTAAAATACTTCCGCATCCCGGGCATGAGGGCCCAAGTCAGATTACTGGAGTATCTAGTCCGTATGTGGGACCCAGATCAATAGGTTTTCAATGTAGGAGCTCACACACTGTCCATCGACATTGAGGACATATACTTTTTGACTGGATTATCCAGGCGCGGGTATTATGTCAGTCTGACCAGTAGTAGAGGTGGTGGGCTCAAGATGAGTGAGTACTGCAATCAATACTGTGTACCCAAGGTCGAAAGAAAGAAAGGGAAAGTGGCGATCTGGGGAGTAATAGATTTGACTCTCCGCACTATTCTTTTCATGATTTCTCGGATGGCTGGGAGTTATGCTCCCCATATGGCATTACAGATCTACTTCCAGTACGCCATCGAGTGTACTAAGCCCCGAGTATTTAACTGGGTTGATGCAGTGCTGCGCAGTATCAAAAGACAATTAAAAAAATGCAGGCGAGGTGAATTGAAACAATTTGGTTATGGATCTTTGTTAGTGTCATTCTTCCTCTAGAGGGTCCCCGTATTTAGACTACAGGTTGAGTGGGATTTCCCGGGTCCTAGGGATCCAAGGATGTTGATATGGTGTCGGCTCATGGCCCGGCACGTGGCAGGACCAATCGTCAAATACGACGATATTTTCTTTGACTGGCTGCAAAACCAGATGTTGATGGTCGATGACTATGCTTATGCCGGGTTGGATTTCCGAGGAGATCCAGATTTAGCACTGCCTGAGAACGCTCAGTGGGGTGACCTTGGTAAGAAGTACACGCATTTTCTCTTTTTAAATGTTTTTGAATTTTTTATCATATTCGAATGTTTTTGTTTTATACATTTATCCAAAGACTAACATAAAATGTTTGTTGATAACACAGATGTTGGACCATATAGACCCCCTAGAACCTCTCTTATCTGACGACGAGGAGAGGTAGCAGCAGTAGTACCACAGTATGTCTAAGATTATCAGGTGGTGGAACAGAATTTAGAAGGCCTGAAAGCAGACATTCCAGATATGACTCTGGAAGAGATTCCACGACGCGATCAGCGTCACACTGTAGGGGTATCAGTAGCTATGGGTCGACTGCTCTGTAGAGTTGCTAGAGCAGTTGTGTGTTACCGTGAACGTCATCCATGACGTCACTTTGTAGAAGCTATAAGCTTCGATTTTTGATATTTTGGTCTTCGGACAAACTTTTTGTAAAAAACAAACTCTTTTGATCGTTATATATACAGACGGCTTCTATCGGTTTACTTTATATTGTGTGAATTTTAATGTGTTTGATTTATAAATGGTTCAAATGTTTGTCCAATACATAATTAGCCAATGCATATGTTAATGTATTAAGACATCTAGGAATATGCTGATATTCAATGTGATCAAAATATCGTTCCAAGAGGCGAATTTGCAAATACATTCATAATAAAGTAGGACTTCGAATATAGGAGATATTACTTAGCTATAGTACTACAAGCTGCGAGTCAAGTCACACAACCAAATGATGAATTTCGAGTGAGATAGCATCAACCAATAATTCAATAATGGCGCTATACTCTGTGATGTTGTTGGTTGCACGACCAAGACATACACCTCGTAAAGATATAAGTTCATTTGTTGGGGCATATATTTCCCATGCAGCGGAAGCTAGGTTCCGAGTACTACGGCTAGCACCATCAACGAAGCCAATATAGGGTAGTGAAGACTCTGACATCTGGCAATCAAACACAACGTCACATAAGGGTAGAGACCAGATAACGTCAAAAGCAAATTAAAGTAACATACACAAAGTATGATACATAAAATACAAGTACTTGTGCACAAATGATTTATGCATAGTACTTCTTCAAGTACAACCCATTCTTGGGTTCACTCAAAGGGATACCATCGTAATCGACCAACTCATACGCTCCTTTTTCCAAAACTTGGTGAACAATATAAGGACCTCGCCACATTGGTTCGAATTTCCTAGCTCCTAAGACATCTCGATCCTATTCATAGAGAAGAACAAGATCACCTTAAGAGAAAACGTGAGGCTTGACATGCTTGTCATACTGTGCCTTGACACGTTTCTTCTGGGCTTCTATTACTAGAGTGGCATCACGTCGAGTTTCGTCTAATCACATCAGATACAATATACGTTCTTCTTCAGTAGAAGTATTGGGTAAGAGTTCGATAGCTAGCTTTAGAGATGGTATCTCACATTCTATAGGAAGAATGGCTTCCACACCATAGACTAATCGAAAGGGTGTAAACCCAATAGCGGATTTGACAGATGTCCGATACGCCCACAATGCTGAAAACAACATCGTGTGCCAACTTATTTTATGAATGCCTATCATCCGTCGAAGCATAGTTATAAGAAATTTGTTGATTGCTTCGACCTGGCCATTAGCTTGTGGATAATAGGGTGTTGAGTTATCATGACGAAGACCCAACTTTTCTGTAAGTTCAGACATCATAAAATTCCTAAAATGACTACCGTGATCAGTAACGATAGCTTGGGGAACACCAAAACGAGGTATGACATGGTTAAAAAGAAATAACGCCGCAGTCTTTCCAGTATTATCAAATGTTGGCATCGCCTCGGCCCATTTTGTAAAGTAATCAACAACTACAATGATGTAACCATGCCCCCCGGCCGAGTGAGGGTGACATGTCATAAAATCAATGCCCCATTTTTCAAAAGGACCAACTAAGAACACAGGATGAGGAGGAGCAGGATGTGACTGAATTTTTTGATTGTAGGATGTAGTCTGCCCATATTGGGAAGACCTCGGCTGATTCGGTTGTGTCTAAAGAGGATAGTAGTTCCAAGGATTGTAACCTTGAGTTTGAGTAGGGACCTGAGGTTGAGCATTTTGACCCTGACCCCAAATGGGATTAAGTATACCTGGATATGGTTGGCCAATAGTAGGGGTAGGCTGTTGCCCCCCAATCGTTTGAGGAAGATTTTGTAACATCTGAGTCCAATACTGGGCCAACGCCGGAGGTATATTTTGTCCGAAAGGTGGGGTTGGTCCCCCTATCGTAGGTGGAGTTCCAACTGGAATTTGTGTGCCAATCATAGGTTGTGTAGCAATTATATTATGTTTGGTAAAAGGAAATGGAATCGTACCACCTTGTCCACCAACAGGAATCTGCAAGTTTGGTGCAACGGTCGGTATAGTTCCACAAGGATTAGGATAACCAAAAGGAAATTAAGGGAGTGTCGGAATAAAACCGAGAATAGGGTGCCCATGAAAAGGACCACCAGGAGTACTATAAGGGGTTTGTAGAGGTGTTGGATTGGAAGCATTCAACGCATGGTAGTTGGGTGGTAGTGTCAGAGTAACATGGGGCATGCACTGGGTGTTGATAGGAGGAAGACCAGTTGTAGTGAACCCAGTTGGGACACTCATAGTAATCGCGAGATGGGCCATCTCGGCAGGGAGAGTAAAGTGATAAGTAGTATTTACCGGTACCGTCTCGGTCTCAGAAAACATCGGAGGGTTAATTTCAGAGACGACAGGCGACTCAGGACTAAAGAGGGGCCTGCGAACGTCTGCTGACCAAAAAGGATTTTGGCCTTCTTCACCGGGAAAGGGCCCAATGGGTGATTCAGAAGAGGTAACAACTATGTCTCTAGAAGAATTTAATCGCACAAAAGGTCGTTCACCATGGCGAATTCGATAGTCTTCCCTAGTATTAGTAATTCAGAAAGGATCTAGAGATTCAGTTGATTCCATGTGGGGTGTGGTAACAACCACGACTTCACCGTGCTAAGGAGAATCCTCAGGTGTAGCTGTAGGCAAGGTTTGTGACTCTTCCATATGCTCTGGAGATAAACCTTGCATTCTACATGAGCGACATGGGGGAGAAATTGTAAACGAGTAACAAGCTCCGCGAATAAATTCCTATGGTCAACTTCGAGAAACAAACAACACGTGCTAGTAAACAAAATCTAGGAAGCAATCACCAAGCAAATAAGACCTTCTAATTTCGAAGCCACTAGTTGGTGATGAAATCCAACGTCACAACAATGAGATGAGAAGGGGTGGGGCTAGGGTGGAAAAGTTACGCTGACGACCTGCTTAACGGACTTACACCCTGGTGCAAGATCCCACACATAATCATGGGTATAACCTCCAAGGAGCCCGAGTGAGTTTGATCAACGTTAATTCCAGGTACCATGAAGACTTTCCCCTTCACAGTCACCTTGGGTAAGAACCTAGAGAGATAGGCCACTAAGGTCACCACAAACAATAGTAAAGCCTGGGGGGACAGTCGACAGTCCGATCCACACGCAAGGGCAGGGTATCTAGCCCGAAATCAACTCAAAAGGCTTCCACTCATCATTGTGGGTATACCTCTGAGTGACCCCCGTAATACGTGCAATCTATACATTGATGTCAACAAAGCAGGGTGAGTAACTCTGCCAACACCAATGCGACCTAGTGTTTGACCCTTGTGTTAGAAGGGCTTCCCAGGACAATATGTTGCAAATGGAATTTAACACTCCCTAACTCAAGATGCTATTGTGTGTTTTGAGCATTTGGAGAGTGTATCTCTCTTCCTACTCCAAAGCACTAGCCTAGCTAAATGTTGGTGTAAAAGAGACCTAGAAAAGAGTTACTAGATAAATTTTAAGATTATGCAATGTTTTTAAGAGATGTTGTTTACTCAAAGGTAACGGAAGTGAAACTGATGTTGTATGACTCTGACCCAATAATGCAAGGATGAGTATGAAATGTATCACTTTTTGTTCAATGAATCCTATGTATGGGAGAGAGATAAATTTTTCCAAATCAACCTTAAACTACAATCCACAATTTCCTTTCAAATGTCAATGCAAACAATCATTTATCAAATGACAATGCTCTATGTGTCTTTTTTCAAATACTTCAATAAACTCAATAATTTGATTTTCAAATTTTTCTAAAACGAAAAGAATTTTTGAAAGAAAAACTTGTTTGTTCACTTTTCAAAAAGGACTCAAACTATAACAGTGAGAGTACGAAAATCAAATCACAAAGAATCAAGCAATAACAACCCAATCAACTCTTTCAATGAAAGCAAAAATAAAGAGCAAACCAATGAGTCTTCTCAATGCAAACGAAAACGTTCTTTCAAACCAATAAGAAAAATGAGAAAAACCAAGCACTTAACTCTCAACCAATCACTGGTTCTCAACTAATCAGACACACTCAACTCCTGAAGTCAGAGAGAATGATTTTGCCAGTAAGAGTCAAGAAACGAAAGTCAAGTTACAACGGACAAGAAAAACCTTGAAACCCTAAAACTATTCACGCATGCAAACTAAAGCAAGAAACGTATCAAGCAATGGTCCAAGGAACCCATAAGAGGTAATTCAACTGATCTGAGTAGTTAGAAAAACCAAAACTCAATTTCAAAATTTTGAAAAATCTTATTCGCAGGTAAGCAGTATTACACAGTGCGAGAATCTATTATTCTCGCAGGTGACCTTTTAGCAAGGTGCGAGGTTCTCGTACTGAACCCTATGTGCAGAGTGTGAACCCTCTCAATTCTCGCAGGCTGTAATGAAACGCAGTGCGAGAACTCCTAAACATAACAAAAATTTTGAAAATTGAAGCAAAATTGACAAAGGCTTCTAGACCCAAAAGGTCTATCAGGATATCCTGAAGACTCAGAGACTGACAAGACAGGAGAAAAATGAAACTAGAGCAAATGGTCACAGAAAAATGCAAAAGGCCACAAAGAAAAAGGGATCTTTCCCTAGTGGAGTCGCCAATTTTGTTATTGGATAAATCCGTGAGTGCGGACACAAACCGATCTCCCTAGATCCACCTGGATCTAGAACAAAGCAAGAAAGAATGATACTCTTTCCCTAGATTTTAACTATTGAATATACTAGAAGATATGATCAAAGAAAATACCTTATGATCGCTTCCTTTGGTCTTTGTTGCTCCTGCTTCACTCCAATGCTCTTGTATAGTCAAGATCAAAACAATACAAACCAATCGAAGTGAAGAAAGCACAATCTATTCAACAGTTAATCTATGTATATGATCAATGAGTTATACAATAACGTGGAACTAACTTTATGGGAAAGGGACACATTATTGTATTATATTGATGGAAAGTAAAGATTACAACCTGAGCCTTGATGTTGCAAACTTCCTTTTAATGGCCCTTAGCTCTGACACACACACTTGCTCACTTGCATGAAGAAGATCAACCACTTTTGATAAACTTGCTGGAGTTCTCTAGCTGCTGTAGCTTCAGTCCTTCACACAGTCCTTCAGTAATTCTCCAATAAATCTCTTGCTTGTTTGCTTCTAACCTTTTCCATGAGATCCCCTCAATATATAAGAGAGAATGAATTAGTTACTTGGATAGGAATGATCCCAAAATATCATGAAATCCAGTACTTAGATAATCATTCGAATTCCATCTCATCCTTCTAGAAGATTCCCTTCTAGAAGCTTCGAGAATTCATCTTTTTCTCTTCTTTAGAAAGAGTTCACACCCTAGTAGTTAGACACAGTGTGAACTTCTCGCACCCTAGCTTAATTCAGCCTGTGAGAATCATGCATTCTCGCAGGAAAATGTATTGGCAGCTTGCGAACCTTCCTTAAAAATGTGATTTCTAGATAGAGATGAAGGTAACTTTTCTCAGGAGAAAGTTCTAATGAAGATCCTGAGTACACCATCATCAATACATCATCATGACGACCAAAATTATGGGTAACAATCGGCCAAGTCAAATTGGAATTTGATGTTATAATCGACATTATGGGCTTACGGAACATCTGTTAAGATTGCAACTGGTTTCTTACCTTTTCAACTCGTTTACGGGCTGGATGCAGTCTTTCCTATAGAATGTCAGATCCCATCCCTAAAATTGGCAGTACAATTACTTCCAGACACTTCTCCACTTGAAGAATGGTTATTATACCTTGAGAAACTCAATGAGTAGCGTCGTGATGTGGCCCTAGCCAACGAGGCTCACAAACAAAAAGTCAAGTGTCAGTATGATCAATCCGTTTGTCCTCATATTTTCTCTGAAGAAAACCTTGTTCTGGTCTATGACCAAGATAAGGACCCCCTGGGGGTAGGAAAATTCAAACCCATGTGGTTCAGACCTTTCATCATAAAAGAGGTTCTAAAAAAGGGCACTTATCGTCTGGTTGACTTTGAGGGAAATGCTTTGGTGGAGCCTAGAAATGGGCTCTACCTCAAGAAGTATTACTCATAGGTAGGTCACCTTGGGTAACTTTTTGTAACATATGTATAGTCTTTGTACTATTACTTTCTGGTTTCTTTAAGTATTATGGATGTGTTGTTTTTGATGTTATCTTTTGTCACTATGACATATGTCAAGTGAATTAGAGGTGTTCATTGGGCATGTAGATGGTGCTAGCCAACACACTTGGAGGCTTGCCTCCGCAACTTGGGTAATTTTTACACCTCAGGGCCAGTTATTATCTTTAGGATGTATATGTTTAGGCAACACCACAAACAATGTCGTTGAGTACAGTGCAGCTATTGAGTTGCTTCGTGACGCCCTGTCATTTCGCATCTCTCATCTCCAGGTCTATTTAGACACTCAACTGGTTGTGTCTCAGTTAAATAGAGTCTACCGTGTTCATGGTCTGACTTTACACCGATGATTCCTTAGGGTACATCTCTTAGAATGAAGCTTTGATTATATTACATATTTTCATGTTCCAACGAGATTAAACCAAGTTACAGATACTCTAGCTAATCGAATTTTAGATTGGCATCTCACACACATATAAAAAGACATACAGAGGAACATGTAAATACATTTTTAAAGGAAAATATCATCCATAAGACACAAAAAGACATAAAAATCTATATATAATATCATAATCATCATAGTACATAGGTGGATGCAAGCGCCTCAAAAAATATGACCAGTAACGAGTCATGGGGCTTATGCCCTCAAAAAATATATACAAGTAGAGCTCTCGGTAGGTGAAATGTATAGACTAACTAAGGTTAGGGCTTGTGGGCCCTGTTGTAATAATCAACAATGTTTGCCAAACATCAGAACAGTTGGACCCACGTCCGTGGTGCCCCCGCTACATGAGGCTACATATATGGTGGCAAATCCTCAATCTCTACCATGGGGATGGTGCGAGTGAGCGAGGTAAAATTTCAGTCAACTCATCTCAAAACCCTCTCAGCCTCATCGGCTAGAAGCTCTCCTGCTGCTGCTCGTTCCCCTGCGATGGTAGGTGTGGTCCCTGGCTGAGGACGATGCTTGTTCCTCGCATAATCTATAGGTTGCACTGGTCCCACATCTGCACACAATAGACACATATCTGTCAAATAATATGGTATAAAAAATGATATATATAAAAACAACATAAAAATTATATATGTTTCACAAAAAAAAACAAAAAACAATGCAAACTTACCCATATCTCCTCGCTCCTCACTTGGAGGTATAGGGATCTCGGGATCTCTCGAGAAATCAATCCCAACATAAGAATAATCCTCTATGATTGGGATCTACCACGACAACCAAGCAAAAAAGTCATCATCGAAGGACTCATTGGTCCTTCCACCATTCTGTCGTGGCAACAACGCTGCCCATCTGCAAACCGTAAGAAGAGAGGCCTGATGTCCTCGTACCACCACTCGAGGACTGAAACTAGGAACTCTTTCAAAGAAGAAAAAGCATAAAATCGTCCCTAACCTGAAGTTCCTCTGCGTCCGCAACCAACAATCTATCAGCTGCCTCTTCATACAATCTAACAGTGTGGTGATCCAGTCAAATATCTGTGCATTTAAGAACTGGATTGCATAGTTCATCTGTGCACAGGATGCTTGATGTAGAGCTATAGAACCAGTCATCCACCCAATAAGTAACACAATCGCCTGTAGTGGTAAATCAATGATCTTGCTTATTGGCACCTACGAGCTCGATCGGTCTGTACCTGCCTCACAATAGAGTCCTATAAATTCTGATATATTGTGAGGCCCAGAAGGAATTGTCCGGAAATTGACTGGTTCACCTCTCTTGGAGAGGCCAGTCAAAAAGTATATATCCTCTGTAGTGGGCACCAACCACTTCCCCTCTAACATAAAAGCTTATGCGTCAGGGTGCCAATATTCAACCAAGGCATTCAATATCCTAGGTTGTTCTCTCATAAAAAGATACAGAAAAAACTTGAGCAATCCACATTGCATTAATACCGCCATAGCGTTAGGGTCTTCCCCAACTAGGGCACTAATATCTTCATGCTCTCGTTCTCTCCAGTGCACATACATCCTGGACATGGGAAAAATTTTAGAGGATTAGGCCTTGCTTTTTAAACCTTTTTGCACTCATTAGAGGGTCCATGCGGGTTATTGTGATGACAGTCGCGTGTACACATGCTCTGACATCAGACAGAGTGAGTGTACATGTGGGCTGTCATAAGACAACTTGCATGGACCTAGGGTCGACCTTTTAAAGGTCGATGCCCCCCCCAAAAACCAAATTAAATGAATATGTAAAGAATTAAAAGGAAAAAGGAGGTAATTTATACTTACATGGTTCAGACGGATGGTCGTTTCGTCCACTATAGCTCCCAGAATCACCACTTTTTACCAAAGGTTTTTTTTCCCTCCAGAGTCATTTTCCAAATCAGCAATGGTGATAATGAGCTGCCAACATCTATTTATAGACTTTTTGGCCCTTTTTTGTCACTTTTTTGGCCCCCTTATCATTTTCTCTAAATTGAAAACCATTTAGAGTGATTCAAGAGTTTCTATGGAAAGTTATGTTCAGGTATCAGGACATTTTTTGGAGTTTTGGGGCACTTTTGATGGTCCGTGGGTAAAAATATCAGATGGTCAACTTGAGCATATAAGTTAGGTTTCCACCCCTACTTTTTTATCTCATTTTCTTTATCCCTTTGCCATAGGATCGATCCCACCAGGTTGCGACACAGAACCACCATTACTTCTTTAGAAGTGTCATGATTTGGTGGTAGATATTACTGGAACATGGATGCCCTAGGTAGATCCTGGTTTCATTATGGTGTCCATGCTATCGCTAATGACTGTAAGCTCAGGAGTCCTTTTAGTTTTGCCTAATTACAAGTTTGAGCCTCATTTGCATGACTCCTTATCACTCTTAACCTCACTCTCGGGACTCCCAAAACATAACGGGTCTTTTTTTAAGCCCTTTTCAGACCCTCTAAATATGAAAAGATTGTCGAGCGATCTTATGGCCTTTCACGCTCGTTAAACTGAAATTTGAAGTCACATCTATCCGGCGGTAGTTTACCCCTTTTTCGGTTCAGACGGTCAACTGTATGAACAAAGGTATACTCTAGAGGCTTTGGATCCCTAGAAGAGTATTCTCAGGTATAATTTGAACCCTTTTTTGGGCCTAAGGGACTAAATTTACGAAAAAGGAACTCCCACAGAGTCTATTGTTAAGCTCTTTTTAGACTCCCTAAAATTGAAAAGATCATCGAGTGAGCTTATTCTTTCACACTCGTTAAAATGGTCCAGAAGAACATTCCTGACAAAGTCCATAGTTAAGCTTTTTTCAGTCTCCTTAAAAATGAAAAATTTGTCGAGTGATCTTGTCTTTATCACACTCGTTAAAATGGTTTTGAATAGACGTATTTTCGGTGCTAATTTACCCCTTTTTCGAACCGACTAGACTATCTTTGAAAAATGTACCACAGTGGGGTCTCCTTTTACGTTTTTTCAGACTCTCTAAATATGAAAAACCATCGAGCTTACCTTCTCTGGGCTCGTAAAACTTACATCGAAGGACATTATCATTGTGTGTTTTATTAATCGAATTTGCATACCTGCGTCTTTGGCCTAATTCCGACTCTATGTTGCTCTTAAGTGAACCATCTCAAGCATGCCTTCTACACAAGCCCTTTAGCACTTTGCCTCTGCATCTTGACACCTTTGGCCCCATGAGAGATTTTTCTTGAGTGTCCTTGCTTTGAACATCAGTCTTGTCCTTGCGCCTTGAACTCGTATGTTTGCGACATTCACTCCTCCTTTGTAACATAACATTCTTTTATTCTTTTTTCAAAATTATTGAAAAAGACAAAAAAATCAAATATACCCCAAAAAGAGGAAGGAAAAAATATTTTCTTTTTATTGGCAGTACAATGAGTTTCCCTTGGATAAAGCACATATTTCCATTTGTTCGTCAAACCCTGGTATTTAATATGACCTTAGGAAGTTGTTCCCACTATATTGAGTTGTGTCCTCCTCCATTTGGTTATTCTTCCAAACATATGGAGAGTTTGTGTTGCCTCCTACCTCGTAAACTTATGTTAATGCCATGCTGCCTGAGTCTCATCTTTTTTCGTGCTATTATCCAAGGAATTTTTTTCTAATCTTGAGTTGACCCCTCTGTAGTTTGTATCTTGCCTTCATGCCCAGCCATCCCGAAATTCCAATCAAGTCTTTGTTTGAGATCACTGAAGCCTTCGGTCTGATCATCAAGATTCGCTAGTCCATGACCGATGAGTCGTCGAAGACCTTTGGGTAGTGAAGTCGTACACTCATATTACACTCCTACCCGAGTTTGAAGATTTTGAAGTTGTTGCTCGAGCTGTAAAGACCTCATCTCCATCCATTAGGCTTTATCAGCTTCTAGAAGATGGATACTATACATGTATATCTTTTTTATTTCGAGATGTAGATCCGTTGTGTATTACTCATGGATACACTTTATATAGTTATATGACATGGATCTACAATGTATTTGATTGGTAGCCATGATTTTATTTCATCCCAAGCATGGGTATGCTCACCTCGATGAGACAATTATTATTTTGCAGATGGCACCTCCTGATTTCTGGTCCCTGGGCCCACTTGTTTGGAATGTTGGTGGAGATTGTTAATGTATTTTAGCCATCAGATGCTCTTCTGACCTCACACATTAGGGTGCATCTATTATAACCCTAATTTGCACAAGACATGTTTACCTGGCATCAAGCCATCTCAGATTCCTTCTTTGCCAAAACACTACTGAACAACTCTTCTTAAAAACCCCTTTTATAAAGGCCCACACACCCTGCTCCATTACTTCACGCGTGTACATGCTAGCTGACCCAAGAAAACCCGCGTGTACCTACAAAAGCACGAAAAAAAGAAAGTTGTTGATGGAACACACAGCTTTGGGTAAGTTAACTAAACCTTTCTGCCATGCATGGCTGATCATTTGACAAAATACCTAGCTCCTTCTAACCTATAAAAGAAGGGGTAGGAGTCCCATTTGAAAGGAGGAAAATCATAGTAAAGAAACTATACTTGATTGAGCATTCTCTTTGTCCCAACATTTAGCCATCCTTGTGCAAAGAGAAGTATAGAGCAAAGCAGTTGGAAGACAGTGGACGAAGAGCCCAGGACCAGGATCGAGGAGTAGTAGCTGACTTTATCATTGTAAGGTATCATTGTGAAGTTAATAAAAGAATTGCTTTTCCCATCCCACCATATGAGATTGCCATTATTTGAATATTGATTGCACGATTGATTAAATCTCTAACCCATTAGTTCATAGATCAAATGCATGTGGAGTTCTTTGTTTGTCTTTTTTGAATGCAGGTCAACATTGGGAGGAGAGTTACAGACAAAGAACGACCAAGCATGAAAAGGGATCGACATCAAACATGAAAAATAAGGTATGTCAACTTAATCTCTTGACCCTTGTATTTACATATGAGTAATGGGGGTTTAGGCATGGGATGATGGTAAGAAGTAAGAATCTTTAGGTCATTTCTGCATGCATGATAAAAACCCTTAATGCTAGTCCGTAGGAGGAATTTCCTATGGGATTTATCACCCACAACACCCTGACAATGATGCCAAAAGATGTCAGCACTAGAAGTTGTTCCTAGACTTCTTTAAGAACAAGCCTAGCACACGTTGTTTCAAAATGTTCAATAAGGGTTTAGATTTTAAAATGTTTGAGAGTGGTAGGATAAAATATGAAGTCTTGTGATTAGGATCTTTGTGCCAACTTTCTATATTGAACAGATCTAGTTAATAAAACCTATATCATAAAAATGAGATAGTAGGATGTGATGAAGAAATTTGAGAAACAAAACTGTAAGATAATAAAAAAGCGTCATGGTCTTCAATATGTCTACAGTAGAGGAATAATTCAACATTAATAAAATCTTTCTAAACATGAATTAAAGACTCAAATATCTCTGTGAAAAAAGTTACAACATACCCTACACAACAACCTTCTCAATGCAG
The DNA here is from genome assembly GCA_009831015.1 of Picea engelmannii. Taxonomy (NCBI): domain Eukaryota; kingdom Viridiplantae; phylum Streptophyta; class Pinopsida; order Pinales; family Pinaceae; genus Picea; species Picea engelmannii. The sequence goes on from ML780113.1 coordinate 713,398, forward strand.
AAAATGTGTGCTTATACTCGATAACAACATAGCCTGTTCAAGCAAAGGAACAAGAAAATATAATTTACACAGAATTACAGAACAAATTGACCATTGAATTTATTTGCAGCTGATATCTTTACAAATATGTCTGGTGAACAAAAATATTTTTAAAATAATATATCAAGTTTCCATCCCCAGCTCTCCCTCAGTCCCTCAAACTGAATCCTCTCTCCGCTTACATAAGATTTTCCATAAGCTTTATAGATCTATGATATAGAAACTAGATCCAAAATTTTTGGATATGATCTACTCAAAATAGACATAGATGACACCTCCTAGGGTCAAATTTGCACTTAGTCATATCAACAAGAATACCAAAAATATGGAAAATCAGTCCCATACCTAAAATCTAGGGTTTGACATTTAAAGCATTAAATATATTCAAATCAAATCAAATATTTGAGAATATTTAGAAAACATATCTTCCTTGAACATCCATGTGTCTTCCTGACTTGACAACTCATCTTGGAACGTGTGGAATCGAACTAAGGGATAATTGTCCCATTTCATAACATATGGTGAATTACTGAAAAATGAGATGTAAAGATCTACTTGTATCTCCCAAACCATGAGACTTGTGTAAAAAATGAGGGAGGTTTTTGTATATAATCTTGTTCTTGAGAAAAAACTCTTTCATTTTTTCAAAATACGTTTCCTTCACCTCGTAATGTGTGTCCAAAGAAAATGACTAAAACAGGAAAATTCATGTATTTCAAATCTGAAAAATGAGTTATAAAGATCTACTTGTATCTCCCAAACCATGACACCCTTATACAAAATGAGGGAGGTTTTTTGAGATGAGTTTGTTATTGATAAAAACCTCTTTCATTTTTTCAAAATACATGTCCATATGGTCATAGTATGAGTTTGAAATTGACTCAAAAAATAGTCATTTCCAGAAAATCCCCTATTTTCTGTGTGGAGAGCTGCGGGAACTTTCTGTAGCAACATACAAAAAACTAGTTTTGCATGTTTTCAAATCCTTTCCTTGCCCAAGTTACAACTGATCATAACAAAAAGAGGAATGACACCTTAGATACAAGAAACATAAAATGTTTCTTTCATTATCCATATATTTCAGTCATAGTTTAGGATTTGTATTGGAGGTGGAATTCTTAAGGAGAAAGATCTTCTTGAAACACTGATGTAACTACTTCTTCTAACAAATCCAAACTATTCCTTCTGGTCTTATAGGATTGATAACACATTTGCATTCTTGTGGGCTTATCTCCTTATCGCAGGGTTTAGGCCTTTCTTATTCTTTTTACCCTGTTTTCTTTTAGCAACTCTGCCTTTTCTCGTAGGAGTCTTTTTATTTACTGCCATACCTTCTTTCTTAACTGTCACAACCAGAAATCTAGACTCTTTGCTGCAGAAAAAGGATGTGTCTATTGTGCAATGAGAAAGATATGGGATTTGCTAGCTCTGTGGATGAAAATTAAAATTGACCAGCTAGAGTAGTAACGAATAATGCGTCAGATTTTAAAAGAACGGATTTGAAAAAAAACCCATCCACATGACATCTTGGACAACAGACACGTACAGTTGAAAATACCCCACTTTCGCATGATGTGACTGTCTACTGGGTAATTGCTAACTATTTTGAATCTTCATTCATTCTTGTAGGACAATCCACAACTTCCAAGTCTCCCAATGGTGCTTGAAATGATCACAATTATGAACATGTGGAAGTTCTTGTAACGCTCAACAAGATTTGTCTTTTTACATTCTTAGATGGATTTGACTTGAATCAACAACTTACTAACTTTGGTAATCATGAAGCATAAATCATGATATAACATATAGCGCACATAAAAATATTTAAAGTTAATGATGTCATCAAACAATCATACAAACATGTGTATAATTTCCTCTATCCCCTTTTTACAAGGCTAAGTGTCCCTCATTTCTCTCAACTTAATACTAATTTGACCCCCTAATAAGATTTTGAACCCTTAATCAAACTAATGATTATGATTTATAGCTTATACACAAATTTTGAAATGTATAAACTAAGAGATGAGACTTAGGAGAACAAAATAGGTGATAACACCTCCAACCCTAGCATAGAATAAATAGGCATAAAAAACCATAAACCATTTATGATTTTCCAATTCTACATGCTAGAAAACAACAACAAATAATTAACAAATAATTAGTTAAATGTAATTGCTTAACATTGATTTGTTGCTCGTGCTTTTCATTTATTACCCTACCACTAGTCAACATTTATTCCCTACGATTTCTTTTCTTTATGTAAGGTTTTCATTGCAAAGCTCCTCGCATCCTGGATGCCATAATCTTTGGGAGTAAGGTTTTCATTGCAAAGATGCTAGCATCCTGGATGCCACCTTAATTTTCCATCATGTCCACGCTGTGGAATATCATAGTGTTGTTCGGAAGTTCCAGGACCATAAAGAGCCATGGTGCCCTCGATATCATCACAGGAAAGATGACTAAACATGATGGAGCAACTGAATGTGGAATGGTCCAAACCTGTCAAAAGCCCGATCTCATGAAGTGCTACACTTTCAAGATCCACTACGGACTTATCATCCATCGCTAACATTCCACTCACCATCTTTTGAACGGGTAAATCTGGCCCGAGATATGAATTTGAAGAGAACCATAGCCCCATTCCTTCCTTCGCTTATTTTCCACTTTTAAACTCTTGCAAATATATATAGTGTAGATAAGAATTCTTCATTTCATGTTTCGTGTTTGGGGAGAAGCTGCGGAGGCAATTTATGTACGTACAGTGGTGGAAACAATTCCTCCAAACTTTTAAAAATAATATTTATGTACGCACAATGGTGGTGGATCCGGATAATCTTTAGTAACATTCATCCTAGAAGCATTCATCTTAAATAACATTCATCCGGATAATCTTTAGTAGTCAGGTTTTCATTGCAAGGTTGCTCGCATCGTGGATTACCCATATCTACAATTTGGTTACATGGATCCGGAATGTTGAAAATAAAACACAAACCCCATCCTGGTACTATCGAACTCTGCGGGTCCCAATGCAGAGCTTCGGCCTGGAATATTAGGAGAATCGCAGCTTGTTGTGTCCAAACTCTTCCCTTGGTCACCCATGAGGCCCTGGCCACTCTTCAGACGATAAATAAAGGTATTGGTCCCTTGACAGTAGAGCACAAGATATAAATAAACAACAAATATCACCAGGGATTCGATCTCGAATGCTTAATTTCTACGTTGCTCTTTTTCGTGATTACAACAATTTGTTGCAGAGAAAATTAGTTGGATGTCACCTGCGAGTACAACAGATTACGCCCACCCTTTCTCTTTCTGCTGAACTAGTTTTATAAACGAATTTTGGCGTCCGCCTAAATCGTAACAAACCTCTTCCATGTTTTTTTTGACAACATATCTATAACATTGGTACGACTCCATGCCAACACCCGCATTCTTTGTGTCATATACTTCGTGTGATGGTTGATATTCACATTATTTGTGATACAGTTAACACAGACACATTCTTTATGTGATGTTCAGTACTCATATTCTTCACTCACATCCTTTGCGTGATGGTAACGATCAGAGTCTTTGTGGTACGATCAGCACTCACATCCTTTGCGTGATGGTCGACACTCAATATTCTTTGTGGAATGGCCTGCATTCATTCTGGAGATATGTCATACATCTCTCACAACAAGGCACGGCTAATCAAATAAGAAGCATCCATTCATCGTGTTCTACAAATGCATCTCCGCTCTCACTTTAGTTTATCATAATCAATCATCTTCGATTATTTTAGTTTATCAAATAAGAAGATATATGCGGATTTTATTTATCATCTTCAACTATTATGACAATAAATTACTTTTGAAAAATATTAAAAAAATTAATAAATACTAAGATAAGAAAAGTATTACTTTGAAGCTAATACATCATACCATAGTTCATAGTTAAATTGTATTTTCAATCATAATTATCCAAAAATATGGAATATCAACATTTTGTATGTGCAAAGATCTATGGCCATGTATCTATTAATGCAACAAGTTGCACTCCACATTTTGAAGTGTGATTTGGATTTTTATTGAAGGTTTTATTAGCTATATTAGATTTTATTCCCAAAGAAATGATAGGGAAGGAAATCAATGCACATAGGAAAATAATAAAGTTTGTTGAACACATCCATCAAATTGATGATGAAGTTTGAGAAAATTTACAAAAAATTCAAGGGAGGTAAGGGGCTAGATATGATCAACATGCCATAGACCATCAATTTTACATAGGACAAATAATCTAGATTTACCTTCAAAAGAAGCACTTTAGGGACAAAGACAAGAATATCAATATGCTCAGGTATGGTGGTGGTGGCAATGGAAATGACAACGTTGATGGTGGTGGCAGTGGCAACGATGACGTTGGTGGTGATGGTGGTGTATTGGGTGTTGAGCAACCTAAGCAATGAAAACATGGTGAGGTAAAGACAATTCCTAAGTGACATTTGAGACATGCATGATGTTAACACCCTTTGTCATCCATTATTAGTGAACCATATGGTTTGAATTCCATATCTTAGTAAATTGTTTGGCTCCTCCCTTTAAGATGAAAAACTTGAGGGAAAATGTCATATCCCAAACATCATAATCAATATTACCATTGTGAAAATAATATTCATCTTCCTTACCAACATATATAACATCAGATCTAAAATATCATTTTCTTTTTTCTTTTTTGTTTTCTTGTTGTTGCACAACTTTGCCTAAAAGATTGGATATACTAT